>VDFB02000003.1:350115825-350157319 GCA_007258455.2 Sequoia sempervirens
GATCATGACCTCTAAGTATAATGATGAATTATGGGGATGAGTCATGGAAACATCATCTTTGTCAGAAAATGAAAGACATGTGGGTGAGGACAAGTGTCCTACCATGGCTTGAAATCGGTTCACATCCAAATCCATGGATACAGTTGTTTCAAAAAGGGCCTTCTCTAAGATTTCCTTATGTGCTGGGGAAATCTTCAGGAGTTCTAAAATGGAAATTTGAGCCGAAGTTTTTTGAAGTTGGTTAACTAAGTCATATTGATGTTGAGGGAAGAGCTCAGTGGATTTTGAAGAGGCACCCTTCAAGACAACTTTAGCTTGTGCTCTTGTTGTGACATTAACTTGCCCATAGTCTATCTTCTCATTGATTTTTATAACGTTGATCCGCTCATCATCTGTATAGAGGTGACGAATTACAGTGTCATCAATTTGATTCACATTTTTGTCAGAAGACTCTCCCTTTTGATAATTTGGCAAAGGATTGCGAAATGCTTGGTGATTTTCATTAGATTTTTGTTGTCCTTCTACTGTGATAGTGCCATTGTCAATTAAGTCTTGGATAGCATGCTTCAAAGCTTGACAATTGTTTGTACGATGACCTTTGCACCTATGATAATCACAATAATAAGCCTCATTCCATGATGGAGGTTTTACACTAGGTTCATAATTGCGTTGAGGTGGTAAAGTAAGGGCATTTTTGTGCATAACCTCTTTAAATGTAGATTCCAAGGATTGTCCTAGTGGAGTGAAAGTTCTTCTACTAGAGAAGAATGAAAAGTGTTGTGGGTTTGTGTTTGAGGTATTCCCTTTGTTGTTGTTGTTTCCCCGGTAATTTTGATTGTTGACAATCCCTTGATTGGGAGTAGGATTTTGATTCATGTTGTTCTTTGGAGAGAGAGGATTGTTTCCTTGATTTGTGACAAAATTGACATTATTGTTGTGAGGAGTATTTGGAGCATTCAGAATAAACGGCTTAGTCGAGACATGATTTGCATCCACAACACCATCGTTTACAATGTTTTTGTTGTGAGTCCAAAATTTAGACTTGTCCTGATTGTTATAATGGTTAGATGAGCTAGGATTGTCCTTGTCAAGTTTTATTGTCCCTTTTTTTTACCAAAGGACCTTCAATGGTTATGGCATCCTCAATCAATTTCTCAAAGGAATGTGGACAATGTAGATTTAAGTGATAGCTCATTTTGGAATTTAGGCTATTGATGAAAGTAACCATTTTTTCCTTTTCAGGAATAGGACGTGGATACCTAGCGAACATTCTTCTCCATCTTTGAAGAAAGGTAGTAAAAGGTTCACTAGGTTTTTGTGCAACTTTGCAGAGATCAATCATGGTGATTTGGTGTTGGATGTTGTAGGAGTATTGTGTTATGAACAAATTGATCAATTCCTCAAATGTTTGGACAGGAGGTGTAATTTTTGATAGCCATTCCATAGATTGACTTCCAAGACTCCTAGGAAACAAACGCATCAAGTAAGTGTCTTCATGTGCAAATTCTAAAGTCATGTTTCGGAAGTCTCTAACGTGATCAATTGGATCCGATTTCCCATTATAACGATCAAATTTGGGAATTTCACAATGTTTGGGAAATGGAATCATATTGAGACTTCTATCAAAAGGATAAGGACATATGTCGTCAAGAGTATATTTATTTGTTGTGGTCCCCCCTTGTAACTCTTTGATTTGTCCTTGGAGTGCCTTAAATTGTTGGGTGAGAACAGTAAGATCGGATGGGGGTGTTTCTTCTTCTTTGCTCTTTAATTTCTCAGTTTCAAAATCCTTAGGCAATTTAGCTCCTTGGTCAGCTAGAAAGAGAAAGTACTTTTCTTTGTCACATTGTAGGATCTTTTCTATGGCTTTAAGAAACTTGGGGTCTTGTTCAGCCTCTCTAATGTGAAGTTCTTCCTTTGGATCATCATCACTATCTACAGGAGTTTTGTTCATGGCTTTGTACTTATGAAATGGATTTATTTCTCTATTAGCCATATTGTCGTCACTAAAAAGAGGATTTCGACTCACACTATAATGAGGATTACCACATTCACCTTCTTCTTGAATGTTATGGGTATGACCTTCTCGTTGAGATTCTTCTCCTAGTTTGTTGTATTGAGATCTTGTAAAAACAGACATGATTTTGCAAAAATGAGAATATCTTGATCTGATAAGATAAAAAAAAACTATGATACGATCAAAGATGTTCATAATTATTGATTTGTGGCTTCCAATGATGAAGGATATCAGAATCCTGTTGGGGGAAGTTGAATCAATAATCCAAAATTTTGTTTATGAGGTGCACTCCTAAAGTTTTGATCCTTGTTTTCAAAAAAAGATTTGTAAGCCTAATGAAGGTCACTGAAGGATTTGACTAGGATGTGTCGAATATTCAATTGAAGGTGATGGTATATTCCCAAACTCAAGAGGTTGATTAAGATTGTGATGTTGAGATAGAGCTAATCTTTGATAATAGGCTTGAGTATCCAAAGGTTCTAAAGCGTACTCATCAGTGAATCCTCTAACGTAGTCTTGGTATCTATGGAGAAATTTGTGATAATGAAGCAAGACATGTCGACTCTTATACAAAAATTCTCTTATGTCCAAAGTTTCCTTGTAACTTAAGTTTGTTTTGGGTTTCTTGATCCTATTGAAAACTGATTTCTTGACGAACTTGGTTGATTTCCACTTCCTCAACATGGGAGAGAAATATCAGAAATTCGGGTCTGTGTAAAATTTGACAGAAACTGAAGTGCTATTCTATTCCCTAAATGTGCTGCAGAAAAAGGTATATGCGCTGGAGAAAAAGTTAAATGCGCTGCAGAATACCTCAAATGCGCAGAAACAGGCCTTAGATGTGCTAAACCAATAAGTATATGCGCTAAAATAGTCCCTAAATTTGCTGGAAAATGTTTCATATGCGTTGAACCAGCCAGTGGATGCGGCATAACAGATTTTAGATACACTGCAATTTTTCCTAGATGCACTAAAATAGTTTTCCAAAGACAGTTTTTGACCAGTTTTGAAAATTTTCAGCTGAAGTTTTTCATATTCGTTTCGGATGATCTTTTATCTGAATTAATGTTCTTGAAAACACAGCAAACAGTCTGATTTAAGTTGAACGTAACCAAGCACAGAATAAGACAAGCACAACTTAAGTTAGGCTGCATAACATCCACTAGGATTCCACATGGGTTTCACCGCGATATCAAGATGTTGTGAATTGCTTACTGCGACGGGTTCTCCTCGACAAGGCACTCTTCAGGCCAACCAAGCTTCCAACCCCCATGAAACCTCCCATGGCAAATTGATCACCTCTACTAAAGATCTGAAAAGTAGTGGAAGGCTCTAAGAATTTAATCGGAAGGCCGACTAGAAAATAGAAGGTTTTTGGCTTTCTAAACAATGGTATTTAATTTAGGACCCCCGTTCGAGTGGCCATACATGGGGCAAGAGACTAATCACCATTAAGGTGGCACTCCAGCCTGAAGAGGTTAAGCTCAACAGGGTTTAAGGGAGTACTACTTCGTCCGTATGACACATCCACACACGTAACCTTAGGTTTTCCCTTAAGGTTCACATTTATATACTGGTCGGGGGTAGCTTTTCCTTAGCTCCATTACCGGTTTGAGTCACGTTGAGGTGATGAAATCCCCAGGTAGGCCCAATTTCTAGATTCAATAAATCCATTTCCTCTTTTACACTCTGTGGATCACACAAGTGCTAAGGGGAGAGGATACTCTGACATTTCAAGTCAAGGTTACACAGGGAAAAGTGGGTATGGCTTTCTGATCACCTAGTTTGCACAAGGTGAGAGCATAGTCACCTACCACTTTCAAGCACAATCAAAAAGAGTAGACAGATTCATTTTAGATGCACCAAAGTCAAAAATGATTTAATCTAAATGAAGATTTTTCTTCACAACAGACATGGGGTTCATTTTAATTGCATGATAAAGATGTGGTGGCTACCCTAGATTGATTCATTTTAAAACCAGCAAGGAAAAGAAAGAAATTCTGTTTGTGGAAGGCGTCAGACTCAGAATCTCTATTACAACCCAGATGCGCCGAAACAGACAGTATATGCGCAAAAAAATAACTCATATGCACAATAAAATAACCTAGATGCGCATGAACAAAACCCAGATGCGCAAGAACAGACACTATATGCGCTAAACTAAAATACATTTTTTTTTGCCGAAATAGATTTAAATGCGCTAAATGATGTCCTATATGCGTTAATTAAACTCCTAAATGCTCGAAAACTAAAATGAAAGTAGACTTTAAATCTATATGAATGTAACCAAAAGTGCCTTTCTGTTCCCTAGATGCTCGTCAGAAATTCCCATATGCGCTTAAACAGTCTTCATATGCGCTAAAGTACCTGCAAGATGGAATTTTTTTGAATTTCCCAGATGCACTGCAGAATGTCAGAAAACCTGCAAGAAAAAAGTCTAAAATAGGGGCATAGGCCCCACGGTGGGCACCAAAAATGTGTGATTGAAAATATGAGTAATGAAATGAAATAAATACTATTCAAGCACACTAATAAGACATTGTATTCAAAACAGAAAATAAGAGATAAGGAGATGCAAACTCAATATTCTGTTTCGATTGTCGTCCTATTGTCCTCTATCTTCAGTGTTTTTGTTGATTCTAGCTTTTGCTCTCAGATTGTGTGCTAGGCTCAACAAACTGTCCTCCTAAAGAACGAGATTTAAATATGATGCATGATGCAAGATTAAGTCATGATATGAAATTAGACTAATATGATTGAAGTAAACATGATGCTATGATGCTAGAATGCTAAATGAATTAAATGCATGAGCTATAATTAATCACCGGTCTCCAAGGCTTAGATTCACACAGGTATTTATAGAGTTTTTCGAAGGATTCTGATTGGCTGTCTTGATTGACAGTTGTGATAATTCCTGGCAGATTGAATGGTTGAAGATGGATGAAACTGAAGAGAAAATAGAAGAAAACCTGAAAACAAGATTTTTCTATTTTTATGAAAGAGGAAAAGATAAGAAGATAAAAAATCATCTTTCTTTAAAAAGATAAAAGAAAGATTTAAAAGCTAATAAATAATGAATTAAAGATTCAATTATTTACTTGTGGATGATATTCAACTTTTTCTTAATTAAATGAAATATTCAATTAAGCTTTTAAAGAAAGTAGAAGAAATTTTGTGATAAGAAGAAAGTTTTAATTAGGATTTTTGAAGAAAGCAGAAGATATCATATTTAAATAAAATATTTAATTATGATATGAGAAGAAAACAGAAGATTTCACAATTAAATAAAATATCTAGTTGTGATTTAGAAAGAAAGCATAAGATCTTTAATTAAATAAGGTTTATTTAATTAAATCACATTTATGAAATTAATTAAATGAAACATTTAATTATTAAGAAGAATTTAAAATAGAAGAAAGAGAGATATTTAAACTTAATTAAATCAAAAGATTTAATTTAAATTCAAACAATGATAATTAATTTAAATAAATAAAATGCATTTATTTAATTAATTAAGTGGATATATGAAAATAATTAAATAAAATAAATTTATTTAATTATGAAAGAAGAATAAGATGAATGAACAATATAATTAAATTAATGAAATTTTATCATATGTAGAGGACTTTAGATAAATTAATTAAATAAGAGATATTTAATTAATTGCCGGATTATAAACATAACCATTTTTATGCATACGTGGTTCAGCTTGAGAGAAGACAAAAGGGAGTTGTGGCAGAGTCTTCTCATGATAGCTTGCAGGAGATCAAAGAAGGCATGGGAGGGATGAAATCAAGTTATTTACACCTTCTTTCAGACCGTGACCACCTTCTTAACCTTGTTGGGATCTATTCAGATGCCTTGATGAGGAAAGAGGAGGAAGTTGATATGCTTTCTCAGGAGCTTATGGTCACTAGGGATTCTTTGGTGAGCACTTAGTTAGCACTTCAGGATTCAGAGCATTCCTTCCAGGTAGCCAGGACACTTGTAGATGATAGCAGTATGAGTTCACCTAGTGTTCACACTCAGGATACAAATGCAGTGTTAGGTGGTGGTGTAGACACATCAGTGTCGGCAACAGATTCGGGTGCTAGTGGAGTTCTGAGTACTAGTATCTTCTTCGGTACTCTGGAGGTTAACATTGGTCAGTTGAATCAGAAGGAGATGATTCCTTCTAGGACTTGCACGTTGGGTTTTGGTATTGATTCAACACCTTGCCAGGCAATAGATAGCATCCATGATGATGTTGTTGCACAACCAACTCATCCTATTATGAGTTGTGAGCCTTCTTCCAAGGATGGCAATATTGGATGGAATACACTGGATCATTCGGGTATTCCATTAGCTCAGTCAGGAGAGTTTCACCTTGATTGCATCTTGAGGTGTGGTCATCAGTTTGATTTCAGCCCACATGTTCAGGATTTGACGATGACTTTGATGACACAGAGAGGTGGGTGGAATAAGGAGTGTTCTAGTCGGCTTGGATATGATTTGATTCCAACCTCAGATGATGATTCTGAGTTTGGCAGGTCTTCTACTTTGCTCTCTCATGATGATTATCATTTGTTTCAGGACTTGGAGACTTGCTGTTTTGGAGATGGGGTATTAGAGTGGCACAACGGGAAGCAATAGGTGGTGGCTTTCCAATCGTGTGGTTGCATCAGATTCGCTATCACAGTTTTGGGAATGAGTTGTTTCAGCAGATTGTGCGAGTGCTGGTGTTACAGGCGTTGTTTGGTGATGACAGGGACATTATGCAGTTCTTCTTGTGGGATCCAGGTGGTGAATTGCTTGAGGACAAGCAATTTCAAGAGGGGCGGACTGTAATGTCCCCGTTTTGGAGGTAGTTTGATTTAATTAATCTAATTAATTAAGTTGTCCAAAATAATGATTATTTTATGAGGATGACTAATTGATTATTTTAATTAAATTAAAAAGTGGTATTAAGTTAATTATTTATAAAGTTATCAAATAAATAAATATTAAAAGGTAACTTTATATTTAATTAATTTAATAAAGTGACTTAAATAAAATAATATATCATAAAGTCACTTAATAAAAATAAAATAATATTCTGGAAGCTTCTAGATTTTGGGCCGACCTCTTGGTGAAAAAGAATAAATAGGTGAGGCCAGCCATTGTTTCATCATCCAGGAATTGTTGTTTGAATTGATGACTTTTGGTGGTGGAGAAGCCAGCTAGGGTTTCAGCCATTGGAGGACCTTTGGGGACGAAAACCCTCATTGGTTACGCAATTTTGAGGCTGTGAGATACCAGCTGAATTATTGCTGATTGTGGGCTTTACTTCAGAAGTCCAATCTTGTGCTTCATTGTGGAAATTATTTGAGTACAATAGCTGATGTATTATTGTACTTATTTTGAGTAAAGTATTTGACTTGCAACAGCTGATGTATTGTTGCATTTGATGGAGAAGTTACTTCAGCAGCTGATGTATTGCTGAGATTGATTATTTTATTGAGCAAATTTGTGGAGATTCAATTTGGAGAATAATTGCTGACTGTGATTTATCATTTCATCATCTTAAGGAGTGATATTTTGTAAAGTTTCAGTTGCATTTTCAGACCTTCATAATCTGTTGTCATGGAGGTTGATCAGCCTATGTGAGTCTCATGTTTTTGCTCATATCTTTCGATTGAGGAGGCCAATCATTCTGGGTATTGTTGTATTCAATTCCTATCGTCAAGACAATCGTTTTAAGGGCAAATTGGAGGGCGTTTGGTGCTGCAATTAATTATCTAAACTTTTTCCAGGCAAGAACAGGGGCAGCAGCTTGAGCATTTCGATTTGAGCTTGGAAGGTGCCTATCACATTGGATTTTTATTGTTTCTTCATCAACAACATTGGGCACCATCATTACCAGGTTCTTCTTGCATTTACTAAGTAGTTTGCATTGTCATCATAGGCATTTTAGTTGCTGCTGTAAGTGAATACTCAGAAAATCAGATTTGGCACTATTGTCAAACAATTGTAAGCCAAGAGTCTTGGCCAATTCATAGCATCATTGTAGTAGACATTTTATTGCAAAGAAGGAGATATAAGTTGTTGGTCAAATACTATTGTAATTGAATATGTTATTGTCATTCATGATCAACTTATTAGTTTGCATGCCAATTGTTTGTCAAAATGTCAATTGGCTGTAGGTTTTCCTTTGGCATAAATAATGTTATAATATTGCATACTAGGTGTTTGTATTAATGCTACTTGGTTGTAAGTGCATAAATGCCATCTTAGGTTGCATCCAAAGTGTTTGTCATAATTTCTAATTGTTGTAGCTGCATATTGCAAGTAGTTTCAGTCATCTATATACATCAAAAGTGCATTAAAACAATTGCATTTCATCTTAGAGACATTCATAGTTGTCATTGGCAATCATTGATACCATTGGAAACATTTAAAGAAACATCATTGGTGACGAGAAAGTCAAAACAAATCAATTAGAAGTTCTTATCAGCCTATATCAGCTTGCACACCAATTGTTTGACAAAATTCCCAAGGCAGCAAAAGAAGAGTTTTTGAGTCAGCTGGGCTAGGCTCATTACAAACCTAACATGGGAAAAATACACAAAAAAGCAACCAATTTTTTTGGAACATAAAAACACTACTTAAAAGCAATACAAAATTCGCATATGAATATGTAGTAAGTTACAATTGACTTTTCCTCTATACAAGTGAATTAGATGGAAGCTACTCATGCATTGTAAAGAAGACATTTAGATTAAGAGACTATTATCTAATATTAGGTTAGATGCAAAGACTATTTTGGTTCTATGTGATAGTTAGGTGACGTGTGTTTAGAAAAGAACTTGAGTTTCTATGCTCAGACAATGAATATTTATGTTTATTACCATTTTTTGACATGGTAGAGGATGTCAAGCTAATTTTTTATAAGGTTGATAGTTGAAGAATGTCACACATTATTTGAAAAATCCTATAAGCACATATAATTTTAGATGGTGTATTGATTCTATGGGCCTCTAGACCCTTAGTAATTAGATTTTAATGTTGGCAAGTTTCCCCTTTTCTATTGCAAGGTGTTTGAGTAGGAGAGTGTTTATAAAAGGTTCCTTAATCTTCTAGTCATTGTGTTTGTTTTAATAAATTATATATACACTTGTTATTTTATCTTCTAATTTTTATTTTTTTTGTGAGAGAATTGGCATTCCATTTAGAGGATAAACATATTTAAATTTTAGTGAATTTTTAGCCACAAATGAGTAGTTAGGCATCCCACTTTGGGGTGGCATAATTTTTCCATGTGTTAGAATCTTGTAGTGTGTGTATGGTCATCATGAAGGGGTTACATATAATAGATTCTATAACATGTAAAATCATGTAAGAGGGAGGTTACATTAGAATATTGACCAACATTATAATAGGTTGGTATACTTATCATGGAACATCTTTTGAATGTTAGAATAAATATATATTTTAGCACCCAAGTTTAGGTGGTCAAATATGATTTGAGTTATGACAATGTAAGAGGTGTAAGGAATATGCCAAAGGATGAATATTAGAATTTGAACCTATGAATTTTGGCTCTAGGGCTCTCATGGGTTTGTAAATGGATTTCTCAAACTATTCATGGTTTTTAATTTATACTTCACTTGTTTATTGGTGCTTGGAGATGTAGATTGTAACATTGAATCATTGTTAGCCTATCAATTTTACTCATGTTTTACATGTTGGTGATAATCAGATAAAGGATTCCTTTGTATCTACATTTTATACCATTTAATTTATAAGTTAATACAATAGGCTACTTTAAAATGGGAGATTTTTCTTGAAAGGGTTTTTACCATGTACACATGTTATGGCTGTATAATTTTTTTATGTTCATATGTGTTTCTACTTTTTATTGTTGTAAATATTAAAATTTGCACATTAATCTCCTCATGGGATTGGTATAAGTGTTTCCACATAGCTTTCTTCCTTTAAAATCAAGTCAAAATGAAGTTTGATTTTGATGCAAGAGCATTTGGGCTCACAAGCAATCTTGCATCACTAGAAAATATTTTCCTTTCATGTTTAGTATTTTAAATTTTTGGTTTAGGCTTGAGCTTCAAGAGAATATTATGAAGTTTTTATTTTTGAGGACTTTATTTCCATTTCATACATCAAGGTCAAACAAGGTGTTTAATGTGATTTGCAAAATTACACAATTTCAAAGTTCTAGGGGTTGAAATGGTCAATTTACCATGGTCGAAGGAAATTTTGAAGGAATATTAATTAAATTTAATTAATTCTCTCAACTTGGATAACTAATGAAGTGTTCATAATATAAGTTATTCTTGGCATTCCATTTTGGTCTTATTCTTTTAGTTTTGGTTCCTAAAATGGAGAAAAAACTTGTAATTTTTAAAAAACAAATAAATGACTCATCAATTTCCAATTTGGGGTGAATGAGCATAGATTGGTTATTGATTTTATTAATTTTTCAAAGGAATATATAGCAGAAATAAATTGGATGTGGTTCAACAACTCTTAATGGAACTTCTAGGAGCAACAAACTATGTTTTATTTCCTTTTGTGTAGGAATTTTAAGGGTCAATCAAAGAGCACATTTGGAAACAACTTTTTTGGGTTTTCAAATAGATAAAACCCTCTTTAAATAAAAATTTTAATGGTGTTAAAAGGAAGTAATCAACAGAAGAAAGGTTGGAGAAAGAACTTGTAGGTTTCTCATGAGAGTTGCATAAGGAGTGCAGAAAATCAGCTTGTGAATAGAAGAGAGTAGAAGAAGTTAAAAGTGATTTTGCAAATTTTCAAGGAAGCGATGAGAGTTTTAGGATAAAGGGAAACATCAGATTGACAAAGAGGAGTGAATCCAAGAATGTTGAAGGAAAGATATTTTGAAGATTTGAAGGCATGAAGTGCCTAGAGACCTTTGTAAAATTTCTAAATTTTATTTCTTGTTGAAATCCTCACTATATGTATTATTCTTGAAGAATTTTGTTGTATGGGTGTACATACGTAAGTGATAATAAAGATATATTTCATATTTTGTTACAAAATATATGTTTTCCTTGATACATGTGCAAGAATGTGGGTTGAGATGTTAAGGCTGCAAGATTGGGTAGTTTGATAAGATCCCCAGATCTTGACTATGTAATCAAATTTATATATTATAATATGATCAATATATTTTTAAAAATATATTTATAATTAATTATAAATTATTATTATACTTGAGTTACATTTTTTTAAATTATATAATCAATGATGATATATTTGTAATGTTGAAATTTATATATTATTTTATTTTTATTTATTTTTGTCTTTATTTTAAGATAATGTCTTAAAACATGTATATTTTGATAAGTAGCATAATTTTGAACAAATTTAAACTTAATTTTTGACCCTATTGTCTATTCTTTTCTAACTTAGAGCAAAAAAAACACATATTTATGTGATTTACTATGCAATTATATTCAAAGGTATTCAATTTATTCATTTGAGGATAGAATATTTTTTGAATATCATTCAAATTGACAAAAGAAAACTCAAATAAAGAGGTAATAAATTTGCACACACCCTTAAACTTTCTATTGGTGCATCCATTACATCTCCTAAAGGAAATGGGTGTGGCCAAATGAGCTCTAATTTATTCCATGACCTCACTACACACTCAAGAAAACTATAGTGTTGCATTTTGAAAATAACTACCATCTATTTACTCTCAAATATTAATGTTGATTTTAAATCCTCATTACTTGTGCTCCTATTAAACTCTTTCTCCAAATTAATCACCAAAGCAAAGTAATTTTAAAATATGAAATGTTAAATTCGCAATGTTTATGTTCATTTTATGAATACATTAAAAACTCACTCACATCACTCATATTCCATAACTTGGTGTCAAGGATTTCAGTGAGGAAATTTATAGCCATATAAAAATATTTCCACATAACCCCATGAGAGATAAATATTTAGACAAGTATTTAGAATCCATAATATATAAGAATGGAGAAACATACCAGTAGGGTGATATAATATATACCCTAGGAAATCCCATTAGGGGCCCGGTAAAAAGAAATCTCTACAAGAATCGACACTCAATGTATTATCTCATAAAAAATATTATAATACACTTCATAATACCCATCAATACCTTTAAAAAATAAATCTCCCTAGATGAACTCCATATGAAAAAGTAAATGAGAATCATGTAACCACATATCATAATCCATGCTTCCTCTCCTCACATATGTAACCTCCAATAGATGCTTAATCAACATGAGCCAAAAAGCTAAATTTTATAATAGCCAACCTCAACAATTGCTTAGGTGTTTACTTTTTTAGAAATAATCTTGCACAAAATAACCAATATGTATTAAATAAACCATGTATATAATACCATGAGCTTACAAAACCATATCTCCCTCATTTAATATTTGGTACTTATTTTTCTCTTATTGGTAGTAGGTTTTCTCAATATTAAATATTTTTCAATGTGCAAACCCACACATTAAATATTTATTTGAATGTTATATAATATATAGATTTTCCCCAATAATTTCTAACCCATGTGATGCACACATCGCTATACCCCCTAGGTGCACCACAAACAATATTTATTTTTACATTATAACATTATATTAGGTGAACAAAATACCCTTTTTCCAATATTCTCCCACTTGTATACATTGTATAAGGGGTCAAATAAACTCAAACACCAAAGGAATAATCCTTATATCCAAAAATATAACATAAATATATCCAAGTGCTCCATGTGCTCCATCAAGACACCTACAACAATAATGAAGGTGACCACCATCTCAAGCATTAACTTTCTTATCCTTGTTCACTCCATAAGACCCAATTCAAAGATATGTCTTAATAATTATTGAACATAGAACCATAAATCCTAATTCAACTTGATATCCAAACATAAACACTAAATCCAATAGTAACATTTATTCCTAAATAGTTATCAACAAATAATTACCATAGTTGGAATAGAAATCACGTAGCTATTTGTTAAAATTTCAAACCAAATATACCTCAAAAATAAGGTATACACATCATTATTTGTAAAGCTTATGCACTCAAAATATACAACCTAATCCAAAATCAAAAGTATACTATCATATTAATTTCACTATATGGGTAATGTCAAAGATAAAAATGATCAAGTAATATAAAGATCCATTCATTGAAATCACATAGAAGATTTATCTAATGTCATCTTGCACCAAGTAAAATCCATAATGATATGAAAAAATTTCAAACAAAATGTTGCGAACACAATTCTTACCATACTACTCTCCATAGCTCTTCCAAGTTCTCCACACTCAACAAAATAAAGATATCAAAGATCCTCCATGTTTCCACTAAAAATAATGAAGTAAAATAAAAAACACATGACCAAAAAGATAGTGATCACAATATCTCAAAGAAACTCTCAAATCCAATATTATGTCAACATAAACATCTAGTAATAACCATAAGACCAAATAGAAAACTTGCAAATAAAAACATGTAGCATGTCCTACAAATACCTCTAATTCTCAAGTTGTGAAAATTATTATATGTCTTTCACCAAAACCCAAATAGAGAATTTTCAAATTCCTAAGAAAAAATATGTATACCTCCCAAACCAAAGGATCTATCAAAAAAATATTCATTCCAAAAATCAAGGTAATATGCCCATAATAATCCTCTACACTCTAAAATTAGGTCTCAAGAGCTACATACATAGCTCAAGACTCATTCCAATGTGAAGAAAAAATGAATAAAAAATAACCTATGCCAAAAAATACTCAAATAATCCATTCAAAAATAACATCCATACCTCAAGACTCATTCCCATGAGAAAATAAAAGATGAAATCAAATCTATCTGAAAAAAAGGTGGGCAATATTGATGCAGGACCATCTAGTTCATGAGCAATATTACACCATACAAAAAGAATTGTAATTTATTTTATTTTATTTTGTTGTGAATTTTTTCCTTTGGTCTTACAGGAATGATTTTAGGGCAGTTTTTACACATTTTAAACATATTAAAAATTAAATTCTAATTCCTATTGGATAGGTGACACCAACAACTTGATTTTTATGTGTTTTATGGCTCATAAAATGAATTTTTCCTCACCAAATTGGAGGAGGAAAAAATTGAATGCCCAGGTTGGAGGAGGCCATTTTTGGTATCTTGTAACTCCTCTTTGAATTTAAAATTTTTCATTAATTAGGGAGTGGAAGAATATGTGCACTAGGATGAGGAGGTAGTGGAATGAAGTGGTAAAAAGACAAGCTTGGAAAAGAATTAAGGATGCTTGTCAAAACTTGAATGAGGGGGTTAGGGAAACACCCACGAATGAGGAATATGGTATGTGTGCAGCTGAAGGAATGAGAAAAGACACACCTTAGAGTTGCAGAGAAGGGGAACAACAAAATAAAATGAGAAAAATAAAGAGATTTGAAAAAAAACTTGTGAATCTTGAAATTGGGGCATCCAAGAGGGTAGAATCAGAGTTTTGTGGCTACCTATGTTGTTGTTGGTGGCTGGTTTGAAGATTCTTGAAGCTGATTTGAAGTTGTTAATTGTAAAAAAATTCTTATAGAAAATTTCTAGATTTTTAAGTTTATTTTTGAAATTTGTTGTTGTAGACTTTGAGTATTTGAAAATAAAATCAACACTATTTTAAATCTTTGTCATTTCATGTGCTAAAAAATATTGGGTCTTGAGCTCTCAATCCATTTCAAATTATTTTTTTAGAGTTTATTTTCCTATTTGTGTGAGTGTGTAGATAGAGCGCCAAATGTGAGGTAGTTTGGTATGAAAATCTGTGTGTAGCATGTGAGTCTATTTCTCTCATCCAATAGAGGTTAAGGTTGGGTAGAAGGTGCATAGAGAGATGTGTGTCTTCTATAAACTTTTGTTGGGTAGAGGATAGTTGAATGTGAGTGATTTTATTGTAGATAGTTGGGTGTGAAGATGGATTTGAAAAAGAGAATGAAGATTTTTTGAAGAGACTAGTTGTATGGATAGATATGAAGTAGTACCTAAGGAATAAAATTTATGAGATAATGAAAAGACATCCATTTGAGATTGGATAGAATAGAGGATATGCAAAATAGAGTTGTTACCAATGTGAGTGATTGTAATAAAGAATTTCATGTAGATGGCATAAATAATCATGAAGTTGAAGAAGTTGAGGATAGAAAGATATGAGAGAAAACCCTAAAAGTGTAAACAAAGAGGAAAATGATGAAAATCATATTTTATAATTTAATGCTAATTTGTTTGTAGGAAATGAAGATAAAAATAAAATTGGGAGTTGAAACTATGGACTTGGAGATTCCTAAATCTGATAAAAATTGGTGAATATGATGATGATTTCTTGTTGAAAGAAGAGATGGAAAGAAGAAGTAGAATTGATAGACAAACAAGAAGTGTTTGTAAAACTTGTCATTGGAGGTGAGAAGATGAATGTTGTAGCATCAAAGGATTAGGGAAAGGATGTTGGGAAAAGAACAAGAATGAAGTGAATTTTAATTTTTAATTTAGTTGTGATGATTCGTTATCTTCTTTAGTGATAATAGAAGACGATTTAAAGCAAGAAAAAAGCTTGGAGATGGAAATTTTTAATTTCCATGGAGTGGTAAATGTAGATTTTTATGAGGACATAGTAGATGATGTAGTTGTTGGTGTATGAATAATACATATTTGTATGTAGAAGTTGTAGAGGATTCTACAAGTGATATTTGGTGGTGGTAGTTAGTTTGTGGTGGGTCAATTCCCATGAGATATTGAAAGAGAGGAAAAATAGAGGAAGGAAGATAGGAAATTTTAGAGAAGGGTGAAGAAGAAGAAATAGGTGGAAAAATAAGAAGGATGGATTAAAGGCATACACATGATCTTCAAATGTTCATGAGTTTCAAATCATGAAATATTTCACTTACCTGGGTATTTGATGTAGAAGCATTCAAGTGCACGATCAATCCTCCAACACACAAAAAGAATTATAGTTTCTTTTATTTGATTTTGTTGGTATTTTTTTCTTTGGTATTACAAGCATGATTTTGGAGCAGTTTTCATATATTTCTAACATATTAAAAATTACATTCTAATACTTATTGGATAGGTGATGTCACCAAAGGCTTGATTTTCATGTGTTTTATGATTCATAAAATTAATTTTGCCTCACCAAATTGGAGGAGGAAAATCTCCAACGCCTAGGCTGGAGGGGCCATTTTTGGCATCTTATAACTTTTATTTGAATTTAAAAATTTACATTAATTGGGGAGTGGAAGAATTTGGACACCAAGAATTTGAATGAATTAATAAATGGACAAGTTTGGAAAAATTTGAAGATGTTAGTAAATAATTGAATGAGGGGGTTATGGAAATGCCTAGGAAGGAGAAATGAGGTATGTATGCAGTTGAAGGAATGAGAAAATCCATGCCCAGTTGAAGATAAGGGGAATAACAAAAGAAAATGAGAAAAATCAAGAGTTTTGAAAAAAAAACTTGTGAATCTTGGTTGGGATGTCCATGAGGGTAGCATCAAAGTTTTGTGGCTTCATTTTCTATTGTTGGGGCTAGATTAATTATCCTTGAAGTTGATTTGAAGTTTTTAATTATAAAAAAATTCTTGTAGCAATGTTCTAGATTGTTTATTTTATTTTTGAAATTTGTTGTTGTAAAATTTGAGTATTTGAAAATAAAACCAATATTGTTTTAAATATTTAAAATTTAATGTGCTCAAAAATCTTGGTTCATGAGCTCTCAATCCATTTCAAATTATTATTTTAGAGTTGATTTTCCTTTTTGTGTGAGTGTGAGATGCAACATTTGACAATCCCATAGGATTCTCAATTGGTTTACTACTTAAAATACCTATCAAATGATATACCACTGATAGGACCAAGACTTGGGAATGTGAATTCTCCTCTAGGGTAACTAAGATACAATGAATCTCTCCAAGAAAAATCTATTCAATAGGTTCATTCTTAGCTATACAATTAGATGAGGAAACATTATCACATGGTTTACCTTGTGCTTCCACTGACATTTCAAACCTTCTATATGCAACAACCATAATTATTCATCCCAAAAATGCAAGCTTCATGAATATGGATGTTGCAAATGATGATCTGTTTCAAGAAAACACACAAACCACATCTCTGTTTGTACCTAGCCTTCCACCTGTATGTAGAGAAATTGAAAAGTTGCACACTTTATTACAACTAGTGAAAGGTCACCCAATCCCATCTAGATAGAATGGCCACCCATTTTCTTGTCTCCCATAAATGATTACACCACTAAATGACAATTTTTAATGGCATTCCCCCTTTGTTTCCAAAAGGTGTAGCCACATTCAAATAACAATATGTGAGGGAAGTTAAATTACATGAATATGCTCTCCATCTTCTAAGGTACCATGATAATTAAGGTTTGGCCAACACTCACATTTTAGGTCCTTTTTACTAAATATTCTAGTGCACCATCACAGTCAATCCACATCATCTTTGTTTATCCATAAATAAATGGATACTTACCTACCAACAATAGTTTTTGACCTTCACCAAAGATTAAAGGACTTGTCTGATGACAAGCTTGTTGAACAAATCATACAATTTTGATTGTCAATTCATGGAACACACACATTTTGGAATTATTATAGAGGGGAGATTTTTGATATGGTCATACAATTTGTTTGTGTGATGCTATTCTTTACACTAGGTGCACCAAATGCAAAATGTCCAAACTTTCATAGTATAATACCATTTATTGCACCTACAAATCCACAAGCAATTTCTAGATGGAGGATACAAAATATAGTTCAAAATCCACACCTTATCATAGTCTATACACATCATAGATTTACTACATTTTGTGAAAAGGTCTTGGAAAAAATTCTTGGTGCAATTGACTATTGGTATAGGTATATGAACTTAGTGCAATTGACTATTGGTATAGGTATATGAACTTACTAATCCAATAAATTTACATTTTATACCATTTTATTAATTCCTAAACAAAGGTTTCACCAAGTATGAATGGAAACATAGAGGCTTTGTACATATCCATTGTTTCCTTTGGCTCCAAGAAGCACCTACTATCTTGGAGCATGCAAGATAGATCAAATCTTACAATAAATGAGCTCATGGAAAACCTAAATACACCTTGTCTTGCAATGATGATCATTTGAATCTTTACAACACATCTATCCTCTCTATGTAGAGGGCCAATATAGATTGACAAGTCATTCTCTCAATCAATGTAGTACTCAAATATATTGCAAAATATGCAACAAAAGCTAAAAACAAATAAGAAACATACAACGCCATGATATCTTGCATTTCAACAAATATTGACTCTAACAAGCAAATCCCAATAGATTTCTAAAAAAAATATTGTTGAAAACCTTGTGGATCATGATATTGGTGTCCAAGAGAGTTGCAACCTTTTTTGCTATTCCCTTAATATTAGAGTACATCGTATTATGAATAGTTGGCTTATGGCCATCTTAACTCCTAATTAAGTCATATTATCATTATTATATTGTTATTTGGTTATTTAGGTCAACCTAGGGCTTATATAGGGTTAGTGATAGCTTTAAGAAATCCCCCTCAAAAAAAGTTATAAAATCCTAGCAAATATTTCATTTTATTAGGGAAAAATATTAATTTCTATTGGAAAATCTTTCCTTTTTTTGGAAAAAAATATTAATTTTATTGGAATTTTTTTTACACCACTAAGATTTTGTAGAAAATTTTGGTGAATCTTGAAAAAATAATAGGAAAATTCATTAATTATGATGGTGCATCTATCCAATCTAAAAATAATTCTCATGGAAAAGTATGGGCTTGAGGGTGGAAATTATCAATGGTTTGAAGGGGTAGACTATATTATTTACTTTCCACCATTGTTTTAAAATATAATATAATGGCCCTCATGGTATTCTGCAAGGTAAAATGTATCCATGATATGTAATTCTCATGGGGCTCAAAATTTCTTTTAGATCATTGACCTAACGAACTTCATTGTGTTCTGTAAGGTAAAATTTACCCACAATTTATAATTCTTGTGAGACCCAAAATTGTGGGCCCCATGAGCATTACAAATCATGGAAAATATTTCACCGTGGAATAAAACACAATAGATTATTTTGTAAATCAATGGTGGAAACTAAAGATTAGAAATATGTTCCTAAAGCAAGTAACAATTATGATACACTATCAGCAAATTAACATAGATTTGTACTATAATTTATTAAATTTAGGTGAATCCATTTGGTTGGCCCTCCAATCTTTGATGTTGTATGCTCTTTTGATGGAGAAAGATGCAAGTTCTAAGATGCAATATGAATGGAAAATAGGTGAGAATGGATGTAAGTCCAATTTGGGCATGCAATACTGTAAGAGAAAATTCTAAAAGAGGCTTCATTTAAGACAAATGACTTTTCTAAATGGAGAGGAAAAGAGGGAACATTTATAGAGACTCTGGGACCCTCAAGGAGAAATGGAGGTTTGAGATTAACCAACAAAGATGTAGGGCTATGGTGAAATGGAGGAACCCCAATGTGCCCCCATCTCGGGACATGTGGCACAGGCCCAGATGATGCAACGGAGTTGGATGGAGAGTACATGAAATGGAGGTACTACATAGTACCTTGGGACTGGACAAGATCTCCTCATAAAGGAGGTCCTTGTCCTCATGTGGGTGAGAGGACATGTGAAGAATTATAAATTCCTCAAATATCCACATGGGAATGAGAGAAATAATTTAAAATTCTTTGAAATGCATTGGGGGATTAAATCTGAATTAAAAATTCACATGGGGAATGAAGTGCCTTCTCCAAAAGGAGAAAGCCTTTAATAAAGTTGACTTAGGACACATTCTATAACTGACATGGAGATTAGGTTGACATAATTAAGTGATTAAGGTTGTGCAAGTACTTGATTTGACAAATTAATGACATATTAGAGGCAAGTGAGAAATTATGGAGGATGTGACCCTAATGATGATCAGGGGCATGCACATATAAATTAATTATGATTAGAAGAGGGTTAGATGGTTAAGAGGGATTAGAGACCAACTTACAAAAGTTGGAGAATGTGACAATGAGAGAGAAAGTGAGGAATTAAAAATTAATTTAAATTCCAAGAGGTAATATGACTAAATTAAATAAAGTGGTATATTTATTTAATTTAGAGAGGAAAGAGGATAAAATTGTTTATTAAATTAAATACTTTGGAAACCTTATGTAGGACATGAAATATTAATTTTAAATGAATGATTTAATTAATACCAGAGAAAAGGATGAAGTAGATGAGTAAAGATAAATAAGGAGACACCTTCAACCATATGGAAGTGGTCAAATTTGGATGTCTACATTTTTCCCCTCTTTGAAACACTATTAGGATAATAGTGTTTCAAAGAAAATAAAATGCAGATGACTCTACAGAGGAAGCGACCAAAAAAGAGATGCGCCAACATGGGAGAGTTTGTATGAGCTTCCCAAATGGAGGGAAATTAAAGAGGATGCCCCAGTTTCGCAAGAGAAGGCTTCTGACAGAAGATTGAGGGACAATGGTAGGGTATGCCCTCTCGAAAAGGCAGACAGGGAAAGAAAAGGGGTCCTGAGAAACTTCTCAAAAGTAGGAAGTGGTATATGCCATTGGAAAGAATAAAAAAAGAGGAGAAGATTGGCTTTTGAATAGAGGAAAATGGGTATATAGTGTGGAAATGGTGGCTCTAGGAAGATAGAGCATGAATGGATTAGTTGAGGGGAAAAAATGTTAAATAAAGGGAAAAAAATCTCTTTATTTAAAAAAGGTAAAAATGAGGGAAAATGGTTATACAAGATAATTCTAAGAATTACCTCTCCTCGTTTGGACAACTATCAAGTTATGAGGAGAGGGACAAAGGAAAGGGTGAGAGTGAAAGTGCACGATGCTGGAGTATGATAGTGAAATCATCCATCAAGGGGATGAGAGACGGCGATTCTTTAGCGAGTGGGCCATGCCACATCAAGTTAGCTCCAAACCGATTTTTTTGATTTTTCTCATTTCATTTAAGGTTTTCAAAAAACTTGAAAATATGGGTTTTGTTGGTTGGGAGGGATGAAAAATGGGTAGAAGGAAAACTCAGGATTTGGGTTCAGTTGGGGAGAAACTTTTTTAGTTGGGTATGCCTCGAAAGAGGGCTAGGTAGTGGGTGGGGGAAAAAAAAAGAGGGGTGAGGTTGTTTTATGCTAGGGCCTCATGGAGGAGCAGATCAATCTGTGCTTGGGTAGGTCCGCCCACGGATGGGGATGGGTCTACTCATGCCTAGATGGGTCCACTCATTCAACTTGGGGACGTACCTAGGGGCCTGAGTGAGGCCACCTGTAGCCAAGCGGATCCACCCGAGCTAGGGCGGGTTTTCCCACATTTGGGTGGAGACCTACTCGAGGGCTTAGTGGGAGCCCATTTGAGATGGGATGGGTCCACCCAGGTCGGGGTAGATCTGCCTGTGGGCTTGGGCAGGTCCACCCATGGACCTGAGTGAGGCTACCCAAGGCCGGGGCACTTCTGTCCAAGGCTAGGGTAGGTCCGCTCCTAGGGAGGGTAGGACCATCTGAGGTCTTGAGCAAGGCTAGGGGTTGAGTCAGGAGGATTGGTAAAAAGGGAAAAGGAGAGGGAAAAGGGACAAAAAAGAAAGGAAAGGGAAGGGAAATCTCGAGGCTTGAAAAAAGAAAGGGAAATGAAATGATGCAAGAAGAAAAGAGAAAATGACATAGTGGTCATATCATGGTTATAGGATTTTGAGAGTTTGAGGAGACGAGAGAGACAGTCTAAGGTATTGAGTAGATGTAGAGCGGTGATGATAAACACAGATCACCAAGTGCTCGTAGAGGCAGGACTATTCCACATGTTATCTTATCCAACAATTAAGGCCCACAGGACTATGCTGACAGCATTGGTTGAGTGTTGGGATTCGACAACATCGATATTTCACCTATCGACTAAGGAGATGATGGCAACTCTAAAGGACGTATGGTGAATTTTGAGCCTCCCCATAGCAGGGCTCCCAGTTAGCGAGTGCCAGGTAGAGGGTGAGGCACTAGACAAGTCCGTTCAGGTTGTGTTTGGCGATGATGAACTACCGATTCAGTGGTAGCAGCTAGAGATGGACAGGTGCTTGTCCTGCAGAGTACCGACATTGTCGTTGTACCTAGCAAGGCTGGTTAGCAAGATATTGCTGCCAAACTGGAGTGGTCAATTTTTGCATCTTAGGTTCATCGAGGTGATTTGTCACATCATCGAGGGCCGAGAGGGTTATTTTGCATGGGGGACCTATATGTTAGCACAACTGTACAGGGATATGCATGTGATATGATATTGAGAGGTGTTGAGTGTGACACACGTCACACTACTACATGATGCATGATAACTTTAACATGATACTTGAATCTTGACTATAGCTCCAAAATGCTTGATAATCAGCCCTTGAATGTTATATAATTCTCTCTTGATCATAAATTTTCTATAATGCTTGAAAACTTGAAAGCTTAGGAGAAAATATGTGAAATAACCTTGTATTTATACTTGTTTATGTTAAATTTCTTAAAATTACACCACTACAAGCCGACATCAGATCTAGGAGAATAAAATCCCACCAAGAATTGAATTCAAAGTAGGTCCAAGCTAAAGCAAGATTTATACGCTAGTTGGGGCGTATGAGTCCCAATAGCCTAATCTTGGGACACAAATTTCAAGAAATGTTAAGTTTTGTGCCAAATTTAGGACCAGGCCTCGAAACTTAGGTGGGACCCATACACCCAAGGTGGCGTATGAGTCCTAAATCACTAAATCTAGGACACAACCCAAAAACATGAATTATGATTGGTCATTAGTTAAGTGTCAGGATTATCATCGAAAAGATGCATTAATTATGGCTTGTGGATTCAAAATAGGACCAAATAAGGCATAAAGAAGCCCAATTTTAGTAGGGAGGGCCCAAACAAGCCCCAAAAAGTGTGAAAATGTAAAGGGATATATTTTTCTAGACTTCGTTTAGCCCCCATTTTAGTGAGATGAGGAACTTGCTTCGAACTCACAATAAAGTAGATAAATTTGCATAAAGAGGGGTCCAAATGTACTAATGCTAGTGAGATATGATGGCAACGATCAAGAGGGTTGCATGAGCCCCCAGGATCAAGATTCTATGGAAAACCAACATAAGCACAAAAGAACATGCATGTGAATAATGTAAGGAGCAAAAACAATGTACAAGCATGCACTACCAAAGGGATAAAGAAGAAAGAAAAACAAAAAAAAAGGTGGATGAGGCCTTGACCATTTGTCCAATGTGATGTGGATCAGATCTAAGTTGTTGTCAAAACAAATTTTTAAGTGGAACACAATTTCAACTATACAAACTAGTAGAGCTATTGAATTTTTTAAAAAAACTTGAGATGGATCTTTCCCTATGCTGATTTTGAATCTCTATATCCATAGGGTAGGGTTTAGGGTTTTGGTTAAAAGGCCTCTTTTCAAAATTCACATAGTCATAAACCTTGAATTTTCTAATCCTCTATTGACCTGTCACACTTGGTTTCTGATCACTTAAGTTGTAACTTGAGCCATTGAAACCATTGTTCTTTAACTGCCTTTTGGTTTAGGTCTATCGGTCATCATCTACAAGTTTATCATTTCAATTTTCCTATGGTCAGGCTAAATATTTCATGTTTAAAGACTTATGTATTAAGTCTATGTTCCCAAGGGGTAAGTCTTGTCGACCTATCCAATGCTTTATCTTTAAAACTAACTATATTGCATGTTCAGATTAAATGACTATTCAATCTTAAGAGTTGATCTTGGTCATTCCTCGCTAGCCCCATGCAATTAAAATAATGCTTTTAAATAAAATTGTGGGGTTAGCAGGCTATTGACACGTGTACCACCATGGGTGTGGGGCTTGATATTCACTATTGAACCCAACATCTTAAGCTTTCAGATCAACGATCGAGATGAGATAGTGAGATTAAATCTTAGTCGTTCCCCACTCACCCCATGCCATGGATTCTATGGTTGTTTGGAAAAAGAGAAGGTGGAGCCTAGGGAGCTAATGAGTTAGCATCTAGTTGGTAAAATCTTATTGGCCAATGGATTGGCGCATGATAGTGATGGGAATTCAAACATGATTGACTTGATCCGATTCATCCAAAAGGCTATCTCATTGGGAGATCAATGACAGACATTCAAAACTAAAGGTACGAACATGGTAGCCATTTTTTCTTCACACAAGTGAGAAATAATGGCAGAAATGACTTCCAAAGCTACCCAATCTCGCTCAAACTAGGCATAAATGATTATTTTTCACACAATTGAGAATTGTGAACAAATTTGGAATGCACAAAATATTGAGAAAAGGCATTTGTAGAGTTCAGCACGATCAACATTAGGGTTTCCTGTGAGTAAAAGATGTAAGTAAAACACAAACAAATTTCTATGTTTTATTCAAACTGTCTAGAACTAGGGTTAATATTCACTATGTGCTTGGTTGAGTTGGATTTTTTGCTTTGTTTTAATTATTTTATTAAGGTTTTAATTTTCTTTAAAAAGGTTGTAATTCTGTCAAACCCTTCAAAATTTGAACCTTTGAGCCGAGCCCTAGGTTTGAATTGAAAAGCTAGGTTTTAAACCTTTGAGTTGAAACCCTAGAATTCTCTGAGTCCACACCATTTCCAATGGTTCCCAAAACATAAACCATCAGCTCTATAATACCATCTACACTGCTTTCCCAATATATAGTTGACCAATTGAAACCCTCCACTAACAAAAAGGTTGAAGAAAGAGTTATGTTTTATGGCCCTAGAATCAAAGAAGGATTAATGGACAAGTAGTGTTCTATTAAGGATGTTGAAGTTCCTTTCATTGGATGGAAACTATTCTAGCATTTGTTCAAAAATAGAAATATTGGGGTTTTTATTTGCAATCCATGGAGATTAGACATGGGAAAGCTGGTAGTTACCAATGTGTAAATGGATATTGACCTATTGAAGGATATTGATACAAGATATGACCCAGTTTTAATTAGAGTGTTTGATAGTAAGGAGATGTTGAAGATAACCAAAGAAGAAATTGTAGATATTGTCCAACTGCATGAATGGAGCTAAAATATGGTTCCCATTGATATGGATGTCTTCAAAAAGGAGTATGAGAATACCTGGGTGTTGCTCAAAACAACAATTTTACCTATCCACACTGCCAGTACCGAGGTTGGAAGAGTCAGAAAAAAATCAAGATTGGTAGAGATGAATTGGAACCCTTCCCCATGAAGTATTTTGCTAACTACTTCAAGAAAATAGTGTATTCCTTATGCCAAATTATTCATTTTAATCCACTAGAAACCCTGGGAAGGGAGTATAGTTACATGGCTACACACTTGAAACACCCATCCTTCAATGTATTTTATGACTATGCCACATATCTGGTAGAACACATTCACAAAGGTTTGGTTGAATTAATTTAGGTGGAAAACACTAGGTAAATTTCTAGTGGTATTCTCTCTTAATGCATATGTTCTTATATAACTTAGGAGAGAAGAATTTTAGGAAGGATATGTCATTAAACAAAAATGAAGATGGAATATTTGATCTACCTATCCAATGTTGGACCTAGATTCTTGAAAAGGATGACTATAAATTTGATTATGTGGTATTCCACAACACCTTTGCATCAAAATTGAGGAGATTCCTAGTTTATGATCCACCAAGGATCCCCAAGGAGATCCATTGCTTCCTGAAGCCCATGGAAAGGAGAAAAGATTTAAATTTGAGCCACAATTGGGGGGACATAATCCCCATATCCTAACACAATAATCTTCATATTTTATGGAAAAAATGTTAATCCATTTTTACTACCAAGAGATGTGCCACTGGAGCCAAGCTCATCAGGTGTAATTCCATCACATGAGCCTACCAAAGCACAAATACTCTTACAAATTGATGTATATAAGAAATTGCTTGAACAAGATTGGGACACCATGTATGAGAACAATTCCAATATTGTTCATACAGTTCTAGAGTTCATATGAATGAGAAAATACATGGAAAAATAAATAGTGTTAATTCAAATTATTCTTTGATGCTACAAGCAATAAGGTTATCTCAAAGGGATAAGGATATAGCTATCCCAATTCTAGAAAAGTGGATTCTTAGGGTTGGTGATTTGAGGGTATGTGCAGGATCATCATAGAAAAAAAAGGGCCCTTAAGTGGCAAAAAATTCAAAAAAATCAAAGTTAGGCAACTTGACGTAAAAATTTGAATAAGTTATCTATATTATTTCAAAAATATGTAAGAATAGAATCTGTAGAAAATTGAATGTAGTTTCTAAACTAATAGGTTTGTTTAAAAGAAAAAATCTATTTGGTGAAAATTTGAAATTTCAATGTAGTAGTGGGTATGTGTAGGTAAATGGTGGGCCAAAAAGTGGCAATGACGAAAAAAACACGTCTTTCATCGACCAAAAAAATGCGAAAAGATAAAGTTGACTTTTTCTAGGCTCGGGTATCACCATACCTAACACCAAACCTATTTTTACAAATTGGATATCCGATTTGTAAAAAACATATATTAAAAAAATTTGTCACTTTTTTGAAGTCATTCAACTGAGAAGAACCCGTGGGCGCACTATGCATCCATTCTTCGCATAATGGATATCCGATATAGGCTAAATTCAATTTGGAAAGGTAAGTTTTTTTATTTTTATTTCATTTGATTCAATTTTGATTTAGATTTGAATAGTTTTATATGGTTTTTTGTTGATTTTTTTAAAAAATAGGGTTTTTGATTGAGTTTTTGTGAAAGAATTGAGTTTAGAATAGATTTTGATAAAAGAATGAATTTTTTTGTGGATTTTTTTTCACAATAGGGTTTTTGATTGAATTTTTATGAAAAAATTGAATTGAGAATGGATTTTGATTAAAAATGAATATTTTTTGTGGATTTTTTTTCAAAATAGGGTTTTTGATTGAATTTTTATGAAACAATTGAGTTCAAAATAGATTTTGTTAAAAAAATGAGTGTTTTTAATGGATTTTGATTTAAAAATAGTGTTTCATTTATATTGTCTAATTTTAGATTAATTATTTTTTAACTTTAATCAGGCATTATGGCTGCTGAGAATGAAAATGCACAAATTTCACCAGTTGAAAATGAAAATCCACTAGTTGAGAATCAAAATGTAGAAATGCCAAATGCTCCACCACCTCCATAGCCATCAATTGAATAGTTAATTCATGAAAAATTGGAGCAATTGAGGGGAATTTGTGATGTTTATAGGAAAATCCCTCGATTATCCCATATGTCAACAACATTGACAGGAATAATTACAAATGTAGAAACCCTCTCCACCCAACATAATGCATTTCATTCATGGCAAGAAACCATGAGGCAATATTATGCATGTGGAATGTCTTATGATGTGAAAGATTTGCAAATAACAAAATCCCAAATAGCCTCTTTATTTATTAACCCCAGCACTGGTTTGCCATTTAATGTTAACAAGCCAAAACTTTCTATAAAATGGTGCACACATAGGGGCATAGTAGATAACTTTTGGGATCTTTGGTGTATGGTTTTTGATAAACCACCCAACAATAATCTTGATGTACCTTTTTACTTTATTAAAAAATTATATGTTGAGTTTTTGTTAGGGCATCATGTCAATTACTTTGACATTAAACCCTTCCAGGGCATTGGTAGAGTTATGCCTCAGGATAGGCCAGGGGTAGCTAGAGTAGTTAGGTGCCCACATGTTCCCCATCCTCCCCTTCCTCCACAACCTCTAGTACAACATCTAGATATTACAGAGGATGCAGCCACACAAACCATCTAGGCCATTCACTCTTTGAATGGTCTTTTGGTTTCCCATGCTTCTTCATTAGCTCAACCACAGTCTGGTGATCTTGGCGATGGATCCAGTGCTGCTACATCATCCTCCTTAGGTCCACATATTTGTGTGCCACATATTTGCAATATGTGCCAGCAAATATGTTTGGGTCCTATTGTACAACCCCCTAAGCATCCATTAGATACTTTTGATTATGACATATAGGATGTGGAGATTATAGAAAATCACATGTAGGGGAGTGGAGCACACCCTATAGAGTCCTCTCCTAAGTAGAGAGGTGGACATTGGAGTAGTTACACAGGTAACATTTAAGGTGTAAATTCATAACTTGCATTTTCTTAAAAATGAATATTAATAAGAGATAGTATCAAGTACTAATATTTATTTACATGGTCTATTTAATAGTTAATGTCTGAGGAGGAGCTCACACAGGTGACTAATAGCACCCTTAGGGCTGTTTCATTTGGCCTTGACACGCACACAGTATGTATTTTCTCACTCACTCATTTACATTTTTTTACTGTATATTCACTTGTCATTTGAATTGTTAATAATCAAATTATATATTAACTTATATGTTTATCTTACTCTCTGCTTGTAGCAAACACCTAGTGCGAGTGAGGTGCGACGCTCTCCAGACTGTGGAGGCACAGTGTTGGATAAGGGAAAGGTAGTTGAACTCAAATTTGATTGAATTAAAATTTATAAGATCTTTTATTGATTATGCATACATTGACATAGATTCATAGTTTCATATGTACTTGTCATTTTTATGTACAGGTGGTTGTGAGCTATACATCATTGTTGATAAGTGCCACAACACCCGAAGGAGTATGTATTCAAACGCTTTTAGGAGGAGGTGTTGAGACACCTATAGGAGATACATAAAAAGATCAACCTAAAGAGGTATGTGTTTATTTTATTTTGTTCTTGGTAAATATGTTCTTATTACTAACAATTCTATGCTAACATGGATCAATTTCATGTTTTTGTTCACATATATAGATTGACGTTACAAAAGTTGGTTTGGTTAGTTCTTTGAGAGGGGTATATTCTAGGACTCCTGACCCTTCAAAGAGGCGTATATTTCAGGTAATCAAGATTTCAATTTTACAGTTCAATTATAATTCAATATGTCTTGATTTTTATGTTAATTATTCAATTTTAAATTATATAGTATAACTAATCTCAATTGTGGTTTGACTTTTTCTTGTGCAGCTACCTTTAGAGCCAATGAGTGCTTCAAAGAGGCTCCATTTTGATGATCCACCAGTAGTTTAGAATGAGATAGACATTTTGGCATGTAAATTTTGAATATATATCGATATGGCATATGTCACATATTGTAAAACTTTGTTTGAGTTGGCATTGATGCCATTTTTGTATATGGACATACACTTGATTATTGGATAATTTGATATATATAGAAGTTGAGAATCGAAATTTAGTTTCCTCCTTATGTGCATGATTAAAATCTTTGAGGAAATGGTTAAATATCAATGTATAATAGCATAAAAAGAATGGTTAAATATTATGTAGTTTATATTCATATTGCTGATTACATTACATTGCACATCTTTCAAACTCAAAGAATTATTTCACATTGCATAAGTAACAACTAGATACTCATATGATTAACCCTACACCATCTGATTTTCTTCTTTGTCAACTTTCCCATGCCTTAGTAAATTTGGTGGTCCATTTGTAACGATCAATTTTTTTATATAACATACATTTACCTTTTAAAAAAAATTA
Source organism: Sequoia sempervirens (assembly GCA_007258455.2). Lineage (NCBI taxonomy): Eukaryota > Viridiplantae > Streptophyta > Pinopsida > Cupressales > Cupressaceae > Sequoia > Sequoia sempervirens. The sequence continues at coordinate 350,145,471 of VDFB02000003.1, forward strand.
ATATGGCTAGACTCCCAGATGAATACTAATAATATATCATATGACCATTCTTCATATATTTACTGGCACTTTGTGTCTTCTTAGATGAGCCAAAATTTGTTGCCCAACTACCTCTACCTTCATCAATGTTCATGTTCCATATTTTAATCATTTCATCACAAGATGTTGTGACCATTTGTTGACTAGAAGATTCAATTATTTGCAGGCATGAAATGACATCATCATGCACTTTGACCTAGAAATTTAGGAAAAGAATACTATCAAAAGTTGTGAGCTCTATGAAAAATAGATGTTTATCTGACTGCAACACCATCTAAATATGGATTCTTTTAGAAAATAAAAATCAAGACATAACTTTTAAACAAATAATTTAATCACAATGTATTTTTCACAAAGAAAATTTGTATAAACCACTTCTCCATAATGGCTAGTATAGAAAATAATTGCATTGGTAGAACAAAACTCCAAAACATTTCTGATTTCCTTGATTAATTGAATCTTAAGTAGAATCCCCACAATAATTATGTTTTACATAAACCGATAGGAAAACAACATTGCTTGGAAAGTGCATCTCTAATATTTTATGTTCCTTGTACAATAATTTAAATACATTTGAAGAAGTTATATGAAAATATAGCTTCTTAAATTCTTCTTTAATTTGAAGGTTAGTTTTGATAGTGAGTAATTTATTTCATAGACGGATTTTAGCTTTTGCTTTATTGTTGTTCACTGTACTTTCTTCTATAAATAAAATGAGACATGCTAATGCACATTTTCACTATAATTTCTCTATTTTCTTCCTCAACATATCTCTCTCTTGGGCTTTGATACAACCCTGTCAAGGCATGTCCTAATCACATTTAGCCCAAATCAAAAAGAAAATTTCATGCATTGCTTCTCCCTACACTAGTAGACCCTGGCTAGAGGTTTATTTGATATTGTCAACAAACATACATCTGGTTGTCTGAATGAATGGGGGAGTTACAACCTTCCCAATCAAGAGGTCATGACTTGTCAGAACTGATTAAAGCAATTCAAGACTTATGTCATAGGATGAGAACATTTGACCATAGGCTCAATGATAAATGCAATGATCCTTAACTAAATTATTCATACAAATTTCTTAGATTTGGAATAATTCAATGAAAATCAGCCAAAACATTTAAACAAGATATTTAGATCTAAAACATTCACGGATGATAAATAGATCTACACATATAAGTTGGTTGGAATAGAGTATTTAATTCAAATAACTCACTTCATGATTACAATTTTTTTGCTTCAATTGTTTGCTCATAACCAAGATTACAATGATCAAAAAAAAAATTTAGAAAAATATTGGGATGCTGAAATCCACTATGCTTGGCGTACAGATGCAACCTTTCTATGAAATTTCCCTCACAAATCCAAACAAGTTTCATCCTCCAAACTCTAGGAAACCAATGGGGTTTCGTCGAAAAATCTCCATAACCTAAGGGTTTTTGTCCTTAGATTCAACAAGTGAACACAAGTGTCTGACTTTGCAATTTTGGATTTGTTGAGATGATGTCCAAAGATTATCCAAACTAATGAAGTTTTATTCCTTATATAGAGGTTGAAGGCCTAACATGGGTCCAAAGTTTCTTGCCATTTTCTCACATTCAAATTTGGGCTCATTAATTGCATTCTTGGTTAGTCGTGGTCATGGGTGGAGTCCATTCAAATGGTGAGGTTTTGTGAAAGTGCATGCTTGAGTGTGGAGATCTAGGGAAATGATTGCTTTAAGTTCAAGCAAATAATTATCCCAAGGTCCAACATCAAGGGTTCAGGCGATGGGATTCTTGGGTGTTAGGACACAAGACAATGGGGATCTAGGGGTTTGAGGATTAGGATACCCCATTGGCTCTTTTACAAACATAAGACATCATCAAAAGGCCCAAAGATCCAAAGAGGAATGTATGGTTTGAGAAGTGGTGGTCAAGGTATTAGGGTGTTATGCGAATGGAAAGGAAAAATTTCAAAGGCCCACAAGAGAAGGAAGTGGGAGGTGGAGGCACAAGGAATGAAAGAAATGCATGATAGTATTAGAGAGTCTGAAATCCCACCCAAAGTAGGAAAGTGACCCATCTTTCAAACTCAAAGCATTATTTTGTATCATTGTTACATTGGTCTTGAGAGTGGTAGCTTAATATAGGTGTTTGAAGTGATTGAGAGGTTGGTTTTAGGGTAGTTAAGGTGTCTGAAGTTATTTAGAGGTCACTTTTAGGGTGGAAGGCTTAAAAATCCATTTTAAATGCACAAAAAAGAATGAAATTACTTCAAACCAAGTTTGTGAAGAAGTTAACTATGTTGCCCACTAGTTTCCCTTAAGAGTCCAAAGTGCTAAAAGACATCAATCTTTGAAGGTCTATTTCTCGGAGACCATGATTCTTACAGATTCTCCATCCAAGGCTATGGGATCGTGTTGGGACCATCTGAAAATCCTCTCTCAGTTTTTGCTATCTCAGAGGTATTTTCCTGTGGTGATGACTTTTTAGTGGAGGGAAAAGTTGCCAGATGCAAGCAATGTAAAGTTGCAAAGTGGTACAACATTCACTCTGCAGCTCGTATGACCAAAAAAATTGTTCCAACACGTCCGGATGGGTACGTTTACATTAGGGATGGTCCTCTCTTGCACCCAAATATGCCAAATCACTCCGAGCTACATTGGACCAGTGATTTCCCTTAAGAGTCCAAAGTGCTAAAAGGCAACAATTTTTGAAGGTCTATTTCTCAGAGACCATGATGCTTACAGAATCTCTGTTTGAGGCTATGGGATTTTGTTGTGACCATCTACAAAAACCTCTCTCGTTTTTTGCTATCTTGGAGGCATTTTCCTATGGTGGTGAAATTTCAGTGGAGGGAAAAGTTGCTAGATGCAAGTAGTGTAAAGTTGCAAAGTGGTGCAACTTTCATTCCGCAACTCGTATGACCAAATGGACTGTTCCAAAACATCTGGATGGGTACGTTTATGCTAGGGATAGTCCTCTCTTGCACCCAGATATGCCAAATCACTTTGAGCTACGTTGGACCGACAATTTCCCTTAAGAGTCCAAAGTGCTAAAAGACAACAATCTTTGAAGGTCTATTTCTCAGAGACCATGATGCTTACAGACTCGCTTTATGAGACTATGGGATTGTGTTGGGACCATATGCAAAAACCTCTCTTAGTATTTGCTATCTCGGAGGCATTTTCCTGTGGTGGTGACTTTTCAGTGGAGGGAAAAGTTGTCAGATGCAAGTAGTGTAAAGTTGTAAAGTGGTGCAACTTTCATTCCGCATATTGTACGACAAAATAGACTATTCCAACACATCTAGATGGGTACGTTTACGCTAGGGATGGTCCTTTCTTGCACCCAAATATGCCAAATCACTTCGAGCTACATTGGATCGGTGATTTCCCTTAAGAGTCCAAAGTGCTAAAAGGCAGCAATCTTTGAAGGTCTATTTCTCGGAGACCGTGATGCTTACAGACTCTCTGTCTAAGGCTATGGGATCGTGTTGGGACCATCTACAAAAACCTCTCTCGGTTTTGCTATCTCAAAGGCATTTTCCTGTGGTGGTGACTTTTCAGTGGAGGGAAAAGTTGCCAGATGCAAGTAGTGTAAAGTTGCAAAGTGGTGCAACTTTCCTTCCGCAGCTCGTACAACCAAACAGAATGTTCGAACACGTCTATATGGGTACGTTTATGCTAGGGATGGTCCTCTCTTGCACCCAAATATGCCGAATCACTACAAGTTACATTGGACCGATGATTTCCCTTAAAGAGTCCAAAGTGCTAAAAGGCAACAATCTTTGAAATTCTATTTCTCGGAGACCGTGATGCTTACAAACTCTCTGTCTAAGGCTATGGGATTGTGTTGGGACCATTTACAAAAACCTCTCTCAGTTTTTGCTATCTCAGAGGCGTTTTCCTATGTTGGTGACTTTTCAGTGGAGGGAAAAGTTGCCAGATGCAAGCAGTGCAAAGTTGCAAAGTGGTGTAACTTTCATTCCGTAGCTCATACAACCAAATGGAATGTTTCAACATGTCTAGATGGGAAAGTTTATGCTAGGGATGGTTCTATCTTGCACCCAAATATGTCGAATCACTCTGAGCTACATCAGACCGACGATTTCCCTTAAAGAGTCGAAAGTGCTAAAAGGCAACAATCTTTGAAGGTCTATTTCTTAGAGACCATGATGCTTACAGAATCTTCGTCTAAGGCTATGGGATTGTGTTGTGGCCATCTACAAAAACCTTTCTCAGTTTTTTCTATCTCAGAGGCGTTTTCCTGTGGTGGTGACTTTTCAATGGAAGGAAAAGTTGCCAAATGCAAGTAGTGTAAAGTTGCAAAGTGGTGCAACTTTCATTCCATAGCTCGTACGACCAAATGGACTGTTCCAACATGTCTGGATGGGTACTTTTACACTAGGGATGGTTCAATCTTGCACCCAAATATGCCAAATTACTCCGAGATACATTGGACTGACGATTTCCCTTAAAGAGTCCAAAGTGCTAAAAGGCAGCAATCTTTGAAGGTCTATTTCTCGGAGACCGTGATGCTTACAGAATTTTCATCCAAGGCTATGGGATTTTGTTGTGACCATCTACAAAAACCTCTCTCGGTTTTTGCTTCTGGGAGGCGTTTTCCTGTGGTGGTGACTTCTTAGTGGAGGTAAAAGTTGCTAGATGCAAGCAGTGTAAAGTTGCAAAGTGGTGTAACTTTCATTCCGTAGCTCATACGACCAAACAAAATGTTCTGACATGTCTAAATGGGTACGTTTACACTAGAGATGGTCCTCTCATGCACCCAAATATGCCAAATCACTTCTACATTGGACCGGTGTTTTCCCTTAAGAGTCTAAGTGCTAAAAGGTAGCAATCTTTGAAAGTCTTTCTCAGAGACCTTGATGCTTACAAACTCTTTGTCTGAGGCTATGCGATCATATTGGGACTATCTACAAAAACCTCTCTTGGTTTTTGCTATATAGGAGGCGTTTCCCTGTGGTGGTGACTTTTCAGTGGAGGGAAAAGTTGCTAGATGCAAGCAGTGTAAAGTTGCAAAGTGGTGCAACTTTCATTCCGCAGCTCATACGACCAAACGGACTATTCCAACACATCTAGATGGGTATATTTACGCTAGGTATGGTCCTCTCTTGCACCCAAATACGCCGAATCACTTCGAGCTACATTGGACCGATGATTTCCCTTAAAGAGTCCAAAGTGCTAAAAGGTAGCAATCTTTGAAGGTCTATTTCTTGGATACCGTGATGATTACAGACTCTTCGTCTAAGGTTATGGGATTGTGTTGGGACCATATACAAAAAAATCTCTCAGTTTTTGCTATCTCAGAGGTGTTTTCTTGTGGTGATGACTTTTCAGTGGAGGGAAAAGTTGCCAGATGCAAGCAGTGTAAAGTTGAGAAGTGGTGCAAATTTCACTCCACAGCTCGTACGACCAAATGGATGGTTCCAAAACATCTAGATGGGTGTGTTTACGCTAGGTATGGTCCTCTCTTTCACCCAAATATGCCCAATCACTCTGAGCTACATTGGACCGAGTCAAATTAGGTGAAAATTGATGTAGACACAAGGGAACAATCACAAACTCTTTGCAACCTACCTATTTGAGACATCTAACAAGATTATTCTGACCTATTTGGACAGTCCAAAACTCCCTTAAAAATTGACGAGCAACTAAATACACATTTCCCTCTTTAACCCCCTTAAACCCTTGTAATAGTGAGAAACTAGTTTTTGTCCAATTACTCCACAATTTTCCTAAACACCAGACAAACACATAACTGATTCAAACACCCATATCCAAGTTACACAACATATATGAGAAACAACATAGACTCCTTTGTACGAGCGTTGATTTCCTATACATTCACCCTTGAACAAGCTACTCAATTAGCCCAAAAATGCAAAGCAACATACCTTCAAACACCACACAGACCCCTAAATCCTTGGGGCAGCAAATAAATTGCCAAGAAAACAAAGATTCTACAATTGGATTCCACTTTTATGGACCTGTAACTGTGAAATCAAAAAACCCTTGTTTTTAGTGTAATTCTTGAGGGTTTATTGGATGCAGCACTTCCACAACCTTAGAAACCTTTATTTAGGCCCCAATATGCTTAGAAAACAAAGAAACTTTTGGTATCTCAAATATTTTTGCAAACCCTAGGGTAAAATTTTTATTTTGAAGTAAAAAAAACCACCATTTTTGGACCTTTAACTCTTCATTTTATTTCAAAACCCAGTTCTCCATGCCTTCCACTCTTGAAATAATGTCAAGACATGTAATAACATTTCTACATAATTTTTTTATACAAAGCAATGGGAAGATAAAACCATGTAAGTGGTTTCCCCAAACTAATTTCCACCAAAACCATTCTTGATAGTTTAAAACCATGAACCACCCCACGTGTAATTATGATAGCACTCAAGAGAGCCCTCCACCATGAACATATCAACTAAGTAGGAACCCATAACATTATGGAAAGATGATACACTTCTCCCAATGTAACTCCCAAGCATTACATGTGAGAGATGATCAATTTCATTGATGGCAATGATTGTGTGACTCCCATTGATGACCTTTATTCAATGCCATTACAACAATATCCAAAGAATTCCAAAGAATACTAATGAAAACAATATTTCCCTCAACACCTCATGATCATCCAAGTTCTCATTCTAACAATACAAGAGATTTACACTTCAAATTGCAAGTGAATATAATTTACTATATCTTAGCATAAAAAATGTAAAACCTAATAGAAAAATGTATCAATGAGGTACAAGGATGTATAAAATCCAATCAATCAAACACAATAAACCTAACATAATTAAGGGTTGATAGGGGTATTGGATAATTAAGGGTTGATAAGGGTATGAATGTTTATCTTTGCATCTACTCTTGAATATCTAGGGACTTGGTGGTATTTAGAAATTTGTTACTCATTTTTATTGCATTGAATCAAAATGTCTCACTATTAATTGCTCCAATGCTATAAGATAAATGAATGTTTTCATGATTATAATGAATATATTGTATGTTATTAATGCTAGCGTATATCATCAAATTATGCCAAACATGTGTTTAGTCAACTCAAAGTGGGTCAATGACACCACATAGCGAAAAGTTTGAATTTTCAATTTTAAAATGAAAGGGAATAGGTTTGTGACTATGAGGTCACCCTTGTGAATTAAAGAATTGGGTTTGAGGGCCAAAAGTTGCAAACCACTATAATTTATTATATAAAAATGGGAAATATTACAAAAACTGGTTCAAATGGGCATACTGACAGGAAAGAACCAGGAAGAAAACCTTTGGTTATAGCTCGATTAAGTACAAAAATAGACCCCTTTACAAAACGTATGAGTTTCCAAAATACAGGCCCCTTTACATTTTAAACATACCCTTTATACAATGCTAGAAATTTGACCCATATTTTGAAAAATGTCACTAGGTATAGATTATGCCCATACACAATTATGGCCATTTTACATTGTTTCTAATTTGAGAATTCAAATTTTAAAAATTTTCCTATTAGAGGCATTTAGGGCACAGTCTTCAACAACAGTAGTATGTTCATGTTCTGCACTGACAAGCACCTGTACAAACCATCAAGGTAGCTTAGAATAACCAATCTATATTATTCTAAATGACACAAAATATGATGAGATGGCAATGCAAACTATAAAAGATGCTTAGAATAACCAATGTATATTGTTGTAATCTATTGCATACCTCTCTGAAAGGATCAAATTTGGCTATTGTTGCAGCAATTCCATGATCAATCATGCCAAGAATATCACAAAAGTGGGAAAATGAGAAATCTATATTGTCACAATAGAAAAGATGTTAGACTAACATATCTATATTAATCTAAACAACTTGAACGATGATGAGTTGGTGATGCAAACTATAAAAGATGCATACCTCTTTGAAAGGATCAGAGTTGGCTATTGTTGTAGTAGGTCCATGATCAATCATGCCAGGAATATTGCAAAAGTGGGAAAATGAGAAATCTATATTGTCACAATAGAAAATATGCTTAGAATAACGTATCTATATTAATCTAAACAACTTGAATGATGATGAGCTAGTGATGCAAACTATAAAAGACACATACCTCTTCGAAAGGATCAGAGCTAGCTATTGTTGCAGTAGGTCCATGATCAATGTTGCCAAAATGTCAAAAGTGCATGTACAAAATATCACTATTAAAGACACTTGCATTGCAATAGTATATAAAATATCAGTATTAAATAAAGAACACTAATGAACTTAATCATAATGAACATAAGAATTCTACCTTCCATTCTTGAAAATGCTATTCAAGTTTTCTTGAAGGGTCATCTCTTTGCTTAAGAGTATCCAATATTGCTTCATGATCAAGATTACTAAGTGTCCATAGTTGTTTTTTCTTTGGTTTGGCATGATACTTCAACAACTTAACATTTATTTCTATAACAAGGTGTGAATACATGAGAATGGTTTTTTGTTTCTCATAGTCTTCAAATGCAGGTATGCCATTCTTTCTAATCATGTATGATTGCAACGAAGTTCCTGCAACCACAACTGAACCTGTAGGATACAAGAAACCATCATCATCTTCCATTGTTTGTGTTAGCTTATGTTTTACCCGCACACATTGAGCCAACCAATAGTCTGATCTCTCTTCATTCCCCTATGGTGCAACAACTGCAAAAATATGTCCTAGCTGTAGTAGATCTAAAAGCAATTTGTAATCAACTAAACTTTCCATTGTGTCATTTGTGATGGATATTGTTTGAGATAAAGGAGTTAGATACTATGGTACCCATGTATCCACCCACTCACTTGACTCACATTGATCCCACTCGCACTGAATACAACTTTGACAAAAACAAGCCAACTCTCATGTCCAAATGGTCCATGTGCCTACATCTAAGCTTTGAAATGAATGCATCTTTGAAGAATCTTTGATTGTATGACAATCTAATCTACCTCCCACTATACCCTCCTCAACAAACCAAAAGAATCTATGCACTATTGAATCAAGTGTCCCTCCCTGTGACAATGTTGAACTACACCAATCAACTATAGAATGTGCATCACTGAATTTTGCTCCTGAAATCTTCAATTGCTCCTTAACTAGAGCTCTCTTTACGCATGCACCTGCTCCATCACGCTCCCCTTTCCCATGTCCAGCTTCAAAAAAATTCTAAATATGAGGTAGACCCCTCTCTACATGCATTCTACTCAACCAATAAAACATATGAGCATTCTTGAATTGACCTATGTAATTATCTAGCCAAATTAGATGTCGACCCAATGCTATATCATGCTTCTGCAAGAACTCAATAAAATTCTTGAAACAATGTTGGACATAATTAGACGAGTGAGATCTATCATTACTCATATAAAAATGATACTCTCTGATTATCTTTCGATCCTCCTCTGTACTATCAGGTGCATGTCTAAATGTTATGTGGACAAAAATAACAATCTGAATGGAATTATAATACTGTGATTGTACCTTGTTTTGTGGTTGCAATGTGTAGTTTTCTACAAAGTCAACCACTAATTTAATAGCTCGAATCGAAAAATATTCCTTACACATCCTAAATTGTTGATCCAACCATTGAGACCTATGACTATGCCTTGCATACTTGTAGAAAATATTGTCCTTAAAATCTGAAATAAAATCAGCAACACTACATTCTTTTGTAACCAACTCACATCTAGAACCTTCATCTCTGCTTTGCATTTGAAGTATATTTTACTATCTCATATCTCTTTTTCTCAACAAGCTTCTTTCCAAATTCATGTTCAGAACTCTCATGAAAACATTGAACAAACTTTGACAAGCCACCACATTGTGTGCACTTTGCATTTAAACAATCATTTCTATAGAAAAAGCAACCATCATCTCTAAAACATAAAAACAGATCTAGCAAGTCCCTTGATGATTTTGGAAGATGCATTGCACCACACTCCTGCAACATTTCATTAGTATGCAAAGTAGAACGGATATAGCATTATAGCTCATGGTACATTGAAAACTCCACATGGTATTTGCAACAAGTATTAAGAATCTTAAGAGGCACAAAATAAAATGGCTTCAAACCCTCAAATGTCCTTTGAGAGATATCCATATTTTTATGTGTTTCAATAAATTTTTTGAACAACATTGTTTATCTTGATTCCAAGAAATGTTTAGGATGTGGTGTATGGTCTCGATTGCCAATTCTTAACTTTAAAAAATCCTTTGCATTGGGTGATACTCTAGAGTTATCATGCCAAAATTGTTGAATTACTTGCTTTACATTATTGATTAGCTTCTTATGAACACGTTGAAGCCTCCTGGTAAAAGCCCATGTATCATTTTCAAGAGGATCATCTATTCTTTCTCTTCTTGCAAGTGCTCTATCCAAAGTTTTACAATTTATGTCAAATCAATACAAGTTTGTCTCATAAAGCGAGCCTTTTTCAATTGATGGCTTACTAGGGCAGTTGTAATGACTCTCCAAGCAGCTCTCTTATCCTTTTCCTTGTTACTTTTTCCAATAGACTTGAGAGCATTAAGAAGATTTTTTACAATAATAGAATTTTTTCAGTCTTCTTGTTCACACGAATCTTCAATTTGGCTAGCAAAGGTCTCATATTTTCCATCTTTAGCAATTGTACAAAAATTTGGCATTGCTCGGTCAATGTCTTATCACTAAAATATTGGTTGAAAAGTCTTCTAGCCCACAACCGAACAATTCGTGTTGACCTCTTGCCTTTAAAATTGTTTATAATATTCTCATCAAATTCTAGTAACCATTTAGGGGTTCTTGAGGTTCTTGAAATTGGAATATGTCTTTCTTCCATACAAGGTTCTTCATTTCTCATGTAATTTGGTGAAACATAATTTACACTTGCTTTAATATTATGTTCAAAATCTTCATTTCCAACATTTTCACCTTGAACATTTTCAATATCAATTTGAATAATTTCATTCCCAATTTCAATATCATGTTCAACATCATCAAATCCAACATTTTCATTATCAATTTCAATATTTTCATTCCCAATTTCAATATCATGTTCAACATCTTCAAATCCAACATTTTCACCTTGAACATTTTCATTATCACTCTAACAATTTCATTCCTAATTTGAATATCATGTTCAACATATTCAATTCCAACATTTTCACCTTGAACATCTTCAATTTCCTCTTCACTTGAAAGACCATAGGGGTTAGGTTCATCAATATTTAACATACCTTGTCTTGTATTCCTATGACTTTCTCTATCTTTTTGTCTATATGCTTCAATTTCTTCTTTTGTAAGCTTTTGTCTTACGTTTTTGCTTCTGGCGACTGTTGCTCCCCATTATACTTCATAAAAGATGCTAAAAAATCATTCCTTATGACAAATTTCAATAGAAGATGCTTCAAAAAGTTGATCTTTGTCCCCTCTTGTTTGAAACCGCATGTTTTCCGCCTACAAATAGAATGTAGGGTCCGTTCGAATGCACAAAACGACCCACATGGGGCTTTTCTATGGCCCACAAATCCGATATTCATTATAATCTGATATCCGATTCGTTCTAAAAATTTACAATGTTTTCCAATGGTATTATTTTAGTTCTTCAAATGGATATCTAATTTGTGTACACATAGACCTAAGGGTTAATGGTAGATAGTAGAGGGTTTAAGGGTTAAAGGTTTAGGGTTTAGGGTATATGGTAGAGGGTTTAAGGGTTAAGGGTTTATGGTAGAGGGTTATAAGGGTTTAGGGTTTCATGGTAAGGGTATAGGGGAGAGAGATCGATGGAGTGAGTGTTTGAGAGAGTGACTTGAGAG
>VDFB02000003.1:350157419-350209815 GCA_007258455.2 Sequoia sempervirens
AAAAATCCACAAAAAATATTCATTTTTAATCAAAATCCATTCTCAATTCAATTTTTTCATAAACCCTATTGTGAAAAAAAATCCACAAAAAAATTCATTCTTTTATCAAAATCTATTCTAAACTCAATTCTTTCACAAAAACTCAATCAAAAACCCTATTTTTTAAAAAAATCAACAAAAAACCATATAAAACTATTCAAATCTAAATCAAAATTGAATCAAATGAAATAAAAATAAAAAAACTTACCTTTCCAAATTGAATTTAGCCTATATCGGATATCCATTATGCGAAGAATGGATGCATAGTGCGCCCACGGGTTCTTCTCAGTTGAATGACTTCAAAAAAGTGACAAATTTTTTTAATATATGTTTTTTACAAATCGGATATCCAATTTGTAAAAATAGGTTTGGTGTTAGGTATGGTGATACCCGAGCCTAGAAAAAGTCAACTTTATCTTTTCGCATTTTTTTGGTCGATGAAAGACGTGTTTTTTTCGTCATTGCCACTTTTTGGCCCACCATTTACCTACACATACCCACTACTACATTGAAATTTCAAATTTTCACCAAATAGATTTTTTCTTTTAAACAAACCTATTAGTTTAGAAACTACATTCAATTTTCTACAGATTCTATTCTTACATATTTTTGAAATAATATAGATAACTTATTCAAATTTTTACGTCAAGTTGCCTAACTTTGATTTTTTTGAATTTTTTGCCACTTAAGGGCCCTTTTTTTTCTATGATGATCCTGCACATACCCTCAAATCACCAACCCTAAGAATCCACTTTTCTAGAATTGGGATAGCTATATCCTTATCCCTTTGAGATAACCTTATTGCTTGTAGCATCAAAGAATAATTTGAATTAACACTATTTATTTTTCCATGTATTTTCTCATTCATATGAACTCTAGAACTGTATGAACAATATTGGAATTGTTCTCATACATGGTGTCCCAATCTTGTTCAAGCAATTTCTTATATACATCAATTTGTAAGAGTATTTGTGCTTTGGTAGGCTCATGTGATGGAATTACACCTGATGAGCTTGGCTCCAGTGGCACATCTCTTGGTAGTAAAAATGGATTAACATTTTTTCCATAAAATATGAAGATTATTGTGTTAGGATATGGGGATTATGTCCCCCCAATTGTGGCTCAAATTTAAATCTTTTCTCCTTTCCATGGGCTTCAGGAAGCAATGGATCTCCTTGGGGATCCTTGGTGGATCATAAACTAGGAATCTCCTCAATTTTGATGCAAAGGTGTTGTGGAATACCACATAATCAAATTTATAGTCATCCTTTTCAAGAATCTAGGTCCAACATTGGATAGGTAGATCAAATATTCCATCTTCATTTTTGTTTAATGACATATCCTTCCTAAAATTCTTCTCTCCTAAGTTATATAAGAACATATGCATTAAGAGAGAATACCACTAGAAATTTACCTAGTGTTTTCCACCTAAATTAATTCAACCAAACCTTTGTGAATGTGTTCTACCAGATATGTGGCATAGTCATAAAATACATTGAAGGATGGGTGTTTCAAGTGTGTAGCCATGTAACTATACTCCCTTCCCAGGGTTTCTAGTGGATTAAAATGAATAATTTGGCATAAGGAATACACTATTTTCTTGAAGTAGTTAGCAAAATACTTCATGGGGAAGGGTTCCAATTCATCTCTACCAATCTTGATTTTTTTCTGACTCTTCCAACCTCGGTACTGGCAGTGTGGATAGGTAAAATTGTTGTTTTGAGCAACACCCAGGTATTCTCATACTCCTTTTTGAAGACATCCATATCAATGGGAACCATATTTTAGCTCCATTCATGCAGTTGGACAATATCTACAATTTCTTCTTTGGTTATCTTCAACATCTCCTTACTATCAAACACTCTAATTAAAACTGGGTCATATCTTGTATCAATATCCTTCAATAGGTCAATATCCATTTACACATTGGTAACTACCAGCTTTCCCATGTCTAATCTCCATGGATTGCAAATAAAAACCCCAATATTTCTATTTTTGAACAAATGCTAGAATAGTTTCCATCCAATGAAAGGAACTTCAACATCCTTAATAGAACACTACTTGTCCATTAATCCTTCTTTGATTCTAGGGCCATAAAACATAACTCTTTCTTCAACCTTTTTGTTAGTGGAGGGTTTCAATTGGTCAACTATATATTGGGAAAGCAGTGTAGATGGTATTATAGAGCTGATGGTTTATGTTTTGGGAACCATTGGAAATGGTGTGGACTCAGAGAATTCTAGGGTTTCAACTCAAAGGTTTAAAACCTAGCTTTTCAATTCAAACCTAGGGCTCGGCTCAAAGGTTCAAATTTTGAAGGGTTTGACAGAATTACAACCTTTTTAAAGAAAATTAAAACCTTAATAAAATAATTAAAACAAAGCAAAAAATCCAACTCAACCAAGCACATAGTGAATATTAACCCTAGTTCTAGACAGTTTGAATAAAACATAGAAATTTGTTTGTGTTTTACTTACATCTTTTACTCACAGGAAACCCTAATGTTGATCGTGCTGAACTCTACAAATGCCTTTTCTCAATATTTTGTGCATTCCAAATTTGTTCACAATTCTCAATTGTGTGAAAAATAATCATTTATGCCTAGTTTGAGCGAGATTGGGTAGCTTTGGAAGTCATTTCTGCCATTATTTCTCACTTGTGTGAAGAAAAAATGGCTACCATGTTCGTACCTTTAGTTTTGAATGTCTGTCATTGATCTCCCAATGAGATAGCCTTTTGGATGAATCGGATCAAGTCAATCATGTTTGAATTCCCATCACTATCATGCGCCAATCCATTGGCCAATAAGATTTTACCAACTAGATGCTAACTCATTAGCTCCCTAGGCTCCACCTTCTCTTTTTCCAAACAACCATAGAATCCATGGCATGGGGTGAGTGGGGAACGACTAAGATTTAATCTCACTATCTCATCTCGATCGTTGATCTGAAAGCTTAAGATGTTGGGTTCAATAGTGAATATCAAGCCCCACACCCATGGTGGTACACGTGTCAATAGCCTGCTAACCCCACAATTTTATTTAAAAGCATTATTTTAATTGCATGGGGCTAGCGAGGAATGACCAAGATCAACTCTTAAGATTGAATAGTCATTTAATCTGAACATGCAATATAGTTAGTTTTAAAGATAAAGCATTGGATAGGTCGACAAGACTTACCCCTTGGGAACATAGACTTAATACATAAGTCTTTAAACATGAAATATTTAGCCTGACCATAGGAAAATTGAAATGATAAACTTGTAGATGATGACCGATAGACCTAAACCAAAAGGCAGTTAAAGAACAATGGTTTCAATGGCTCAAGTTACAACTTAAGTGATCAGAAACCAAGTGTGACAGGTCAATAGAGGATTAGAAAATTCAAGGTTTATGACTATGTGAATTTTGAAAAGAGGCCTTTTAACCAAAACCCTAAACCCTACCCTATGGATATAGAGATTCAAAATCAGCATAGGGAAAGATCCATCTCAAGTTTTTTTAAAAAATTCAATAGCTCTACTAGTTTGTATAGTTGAAATTGTGTTCCACTTAAAAATTTGTTTTGACAACAACTTAGATCTGATCCACATCACATTGGACAAATGGTCAAGGCCTCATCCACCTTTTTTTTTGTTTTTCTTTCTTCTTTATCCCTTTGGTAGTGCATGCTTGTACATTGTTTTTGCTCCTTACATTATTCACATGCATGTTCTTTTGTGCTTATGTTGGTTTTCCATAGAATCTTGATCCTGGGGGCTCATGCAACCCTCTTGATCGTTGCCATCATATCTCACTAGCATTAGTACATTTGGACCCCTCTTTATGCAAATTTATCTACTTTATTGTGAGTTCGAAGCAAGTTCCTCATCTCACTAAAATGGGGGCTAAACGAAGTCTAGAAAAATATATCCCTTTACATTTTCACACTTTTTGGGGCTTGTTTGGGCCCTCCCTACTAAAATTGGGCTTCTTTATGCCTTATTTGGTCCTATTTTGAATCCACAAGCCATAATTAATGCATCTTTTCGATGATAATCCTGACACTTAACTAATGACCAATCATAATTCATGTTTTTGGGTTGTGTCCTAGATTTAGTGATTTAGGACTCATACGCCACCTTGGGTGTATGGGTCCCACCTAAGTTTCGAGGCCTGGTCCTAAATTTGGCACAAAACTTAACATTTCTTGAAATTTGTGTCCCAAGATTAGGCTATTGGGACTCATACGCCCCAACTAGCGTATAAATCTTGCTTTAGCTTGGACCTACTTTGAATTCAATTCTTGGTGGGATTTTATTCTCCTAGATCTGATGTCGGCTTGTAGTGGTGTAATTTTAAGAAATTTAACATAAACAAGTATAAATACAAGGTTATTTCACATATTTTCTCCTAAGCTTTCAAGTTTTCAAGCATTATAGAAAATTTATGATCAAGAGAGAATTATATAACATTCAAGGGCTGATTATCAAGCATTTTGGAGCTATAGTCAAGATTCAAGTATCATGTTAAAGTTATCATGCATCATGTAGTAGTGTGACGTGTGTCACACTCAACACCTCTCAATATCATATCACATGCATATCCCTGTACAGTTGTGCTAACATATAGGTCCCCCATGCAAAATAACCCTCTCGGCCCTCGATGATGTGACAAATCACCTCGATGAACCTAAGATGCAAAAATTGACCACTCCAGTTTGGCAGCAATATCTTGCTAACCAGCCTTGCTAGGTACAACGACAATGTCGGTACTCTGCAGGACAAGCACCTGTCCATCTCTAGCTGCTACCACTGAATCGGTAGTTCATCATCGCCAAACACAACCTGAACGGACTTGTCTAGTGCCTCACCCTCTACCTGGCACTCGCTAACTGGGAGCCCTGCTATGGGGAGGCTCAAAATTCACCATACGTCCTTTAGAGTTGCCATCATCTCCTTAGTCGATAGGTGAAATATCGATGTTGTCGAATCCCAACACTCAACCAATGCTGTCAGCATAGTCCTGTGGGCCTTAATTGTTGGATAAGATAACATGTGGAATAGTCCTGCCTCTACGAGCACTTGGTGATCTGTGTTTATCATCACCGCTCTACATCTACTCAATACCTTAGACTGTCTCTCTCGTCTCCTCAAACTCTCAAAATCCTATAACCATGATATGACCACTATGTCATTTTCTCTTTTCTTCTTGCATCATTTCATTTCCCTTTCTTTTTTCAAGCCTCGAGATTTCCCTTCCCTTTCCTTTCTTTTTTGTCCCTTTTCCCTCTCCTTTTCCCTTTTTACCAATCCTCCTGACTCAACCCCTAGCCTTGCTCAAGACCTCAGATGGTCCTACCCTCCCTAGGAGCGGACCTACCCTAGCCTTGGACAGAAGTGCCCCGGCCTTGGGTAGCCTCACTCAGGTCCATGGGTGGACCTGCCCAAGCCCACAGGCAGATCTACCCCGACCTGGGTGGACCCATCCCATCTCAAATGGGCTCCCACTAAGCCCTCGAGTAGGTCTCCACCCAAATGTGGGAAAACCCGCCCTAGCTCGGGTGGATCCGCTTGGCTACAGGTGGCCTCACTCAGGCCCCTAGGTACGTCCCCAAGTTGAATGAGTGGACCCATCTAGGCATGAGTAGACCCATCCCCATCCGTGGGCGGACCTACCCAAGCACAGATTGATCTGCTCCTCCATGAGGCCCTAGCATAAAACAACCTCACCCCTCTTTTTTTTTCCCCCACCCACTACCTAGCCCTCTTTCGAGGCATACCCAACTAAAAAAGTTTCTCCCCAACTGAACCCAAATCCTGAGTTTTCCTTCTACCCATTTTTCATCCCTCCCAACCAACAAAACCCATATTTTCAAGTTTTTTGAAAACCTTAAATGAAATGAGAAAAATCAAAAAAATCGGTTTGGAGCTAACTTGATGTGGCATGGCCCACTCGCTAAAGAATCGCCGTCTCTCATCCCCTTGATGGATGATTTCACTATCATACTCCAGCATCGTGCACTTTCACTCTCACCCTTTCCTTTGTCCCTCTCCTCATAACTTGATAGTTGTCCAAACGAGGAGAGGTAATTCTTAGAATTATCTTGTATAACCATTTTCCCTCATTTTTACCTTTTTTAAATAAAGAGATTTTTTTCCCTTTATTTAACATTTTTTCCCCTCAACTAATCCATTCATGCTCTATCTTCCTAGAGCCACCATTTCCACACTATATACCCATTTTCCTCTATTCAAAAGCCAATCTTCTCCTCTTTTTTTATTCTTTCCAATGGCATATACCACTTCCTACTTTTGAGAAGTTTCTCAGGACCCCTTTTCTTTCCCTGTCTGCCTTTTCGAGAGGGCATACCCTACCATTGTCCCTCAATCTTCTGTCAGAAGCCTTCTCTTGCGAAACTGGGGCATCCTCTTTAATTTCCCTCCATTTGGGAAGCTCATACAAACTCTCCCATGTTGGCGCATCTCTTTTTTGGTCGCTTCCTCTGTAGAGTCATCTGCATTTTATTTTCTTTGAAACACTATTATCCTAATAGTGTTTCAAAGAGGGGAAAAATGTAGACATCCAAATTTGACCACTTCCATATGGTTGAAGGTGTCTCCTTATTTATCTTTACTCATCTACTTCATCCTTTTCTCTGGTATTAATTAAATCATTCATTTAAAATTAATATTTCATGTCCTACATAAGGTTTCCAAAGTATTTAATTTAATAAACAATTTTATCCTCTTTCCTCTCTAAATTAAATAAATATACCACTTTATTTAATTTAGTCATATTACCTCTTGGAATTTAAATTAATTTTTAATTCCTCACTTTCTCTCTCATTGTCACATTCTCCAACTTTTGTAAGTTGGTCTCTAATCCCTCTTAACCATCTAACCCTCTTCTAATCATAATTAATTTATATGTGCATGCCCCTGATCATCATTAGGGTCACATCCTCCATAATTTCTCACTTGCCTCTAATATGTCATTAATTTGTCAAATCAAGTACTTGCACAACCTTAATCACTTAATTATGTCAACCTAATCTCCATGTCAGTTATAGAATGTGTCCTAAGTCAACTTTATTAAAGGCTTTCTCCTTTTGGAGAAGGCACTTCATTCCCCATGTGAATTTTTAATTCAGATTTAATCCCCCAATGCATTTCAAAGAATTTTAAATTATTTCTCTCATTCCCATGTGGATATTTGAGGAATTTATAATTCTTCACATGTCCTCTCACCCACATGAGGACAAGGACCTCCTTTATGAGGAGATCTTGTCCAGTCCCAAGGTACTATGTAGTACCTCCATTTCATGTACTCTCCATCCAACTCATTTACACATCATCTTTTTCAGGCCACTTCACATGCCACATGTCAAGATATGAGGGCTTGTGAGTTCTCAGCTCACCATAGCCCTACATCTTGGCCTTGTTGGTTTAATCTCAACCATCCATTTCTCTTGAGAATCCAAAATTCTCTATAAATACCCCCTCTTTTCTCTCATTTTAGAGAAAGATCATTTGTGCTAGCCAAACTCTTGCAAATTTTTCTCTTGAGCCATACTTAGCCAAATTCTTGGACTTGCATCCATTCTCACCTATTTTCCATTCATATTGCATCTTAGAACTTGCATCTTTCTCCATCAAAAGAGCATACAACATCAAAGATTGGAGGGCCAACCAAAGGGATTCACCTAAATTTAATAAATTATAGTACAAATCTATGTTAATTTGCTGATAGTGTATCATAATTGTTACTTGCTTTAGGAACATATTTCTAATCTTTAGTTTCCACCATTGATTTACAATATAATCTAATGGCCCTTGTTTTATTCCACAAGGTAAAATGTACCCATGATTTGTAATGCTCATGGGGCCCACAATTTTGGGTCTCACAAGAATTATAAATTGTGGGTAAATTTTACCTTACAGAACACAATGAAGTTCGTTAGGTCAATGATCTAAAAGAAATTTTGAGCCCCATGAGAATTACATATCATGGATACATTTTACCTTGCAGAATACCATGAGGGCCATTATATTATATTTTAAAACAATGGTGGAAAGTAAATAATATAGTCTACCCCTTCAAACCATTGATAATTTCCACCCTCAAGCCCATACTTTTCCATGAGAATTATTTTTAGATTGGATAGATGCACCATCATAATTAATGAATTTTCCTATTATTTTTTCAAGATTCACCAAAATTTTCTACAAAATCTTAGTGGTGTAAAAAAAATTCCAATAAAATTAATATTTTTTTCCAAAAAAAGGAAAGATTTTCCAATAGAAATTAATATTTTTCCCTAATAAAATGAAATATTTGCTAGGATTTTATAACTTTTTTTGAGGGGGATTTCTTAAAGCTATCACTAACCCTATATAAGCCCTAGGTTGACCTAAATAACCAAATAACAATATAATAATGATAATATGACTTAATTAGGAGTTAAGATGGCCATAAGCCAACTATTCATAATACGATGTACTCTAATATTAAGGGAATAGCAAAAAAGGTTGCAACTCTCTTGGACACCAATATCATGATCCACAAGGTTTTCAACAATATTTTTTTTAGAAATCTATTGGGATTTGCTTGTTAGAGTCAATATTTGTTGAAATGCAAGATATCATGGCGTTGTATGTTTCTTATTTGTTTTTAGCTTTTGTTGCATATTTTGCAATATATTTGAGTACTACATTGATTGAGAGAATGACTTGTCAATCTATATTGGCCCTCTACATAGAGAGGATAGATGTGTTGTAAAGATTCAAATGATCATCATTGCAAGACAAGGTGTATTTAGGTTTTCCATGAGCTCATTTATTGTAAGATTTGATCTATCTTGCATGCTCCAAGATAGTAGGTGCTTCTTGGAGCCAAAGGAAACAATGGATATGTACAAAGCCTCTATGTTTCCATTCATACTTGGTGAAACCTTTGTTTAGGAATTAATAAAATGGTATAAAATGTAAATTTATTGGATTAGTAAGTTCATATACCTATACCAATAGTCAATTGCACTAAGTTCATATACCTATACCAATAGTCAATTGCACCAAGAATTTTTTCCAAGACCTTTTCACAAAATGTAGTAAATCTATGATGTGTATAGACTATGATAAGGTGTGGATTTTGAACTATATTTTGTATCCTCCATCTAGAAATTGCTTGTGGATTTGTAGGTGCAATAAATGGTATTATACTATGAAAGTTTGGACATTTTGCATTTGGTGCACCTAGTGTAAAGAATAGCATCACACAAACAAATTGTATGACCATATCAAAAATCTCCCCTCTATAATAATTCCAAAATGTGTGTGTTCCATGAATTGACAATCAAAATTGTATGATTTGTTCAACAAGCTTGTCATCAGACAAGTCCTTTAATCTTTGGTGAAGGTCAAAAACTATTGTTGGTAGGTAAGTATCCATTTATTTATGGATAAACAAAGATGATGTGGATTGACTGTGATGGTGCACTAGAATATTTAGTAAAAAGGACCTAAAATGTGAGTGTTGGCCAAACCTTAATTATCATGGTACCTTAGAAGATGGAGAGCATATTCATGTAATTTAACTTCCCTCACATATTGTTATTTGAATGTGGCTACACCTTTTGGAAACAAAGGGGGAATGCCATTAAAAATTGTCATTTAGTGGTGTAATCATTTATGGGAGACAAGAAAATGGGTGGCCATTCTATCTAGATGGGATTGGGTGACCTTTCACTAGTTGTAATAAAGTGTGCAACTTTTCAATTTCTCTACATACAGGTGGAAGGCTAGGTACAAACAGAGATGTGGTTTGTGTGTTTTCTTGAAACAGATCATCATTTGCAACATCCATATTCATGAAGCTTGCATTTTTGGGATGAATAATTATGGTTGTTGCATATAGAAGGTTTGAAATGTCAGTGGAAGCACAAGGTAAACCATGTGATAATGTTTCCTCATCTAATTGTATAGCTAAGAATGAACCTATTGAATAGATTTTTCTTGGAGAGATTCATTGTATCTTAGTTACCCTAGAGGAGAATTCACATTCCCAAGTCTTGGTCCTATCAGTGGTATATCATTTGATAGGTATTTTAAGTAGTAAACCAATTGAGAATCCTATGGGATTGTCAAATGTTGCATCTCACACTCACACAAAAAGGAAAATCAACTCTAAAATAATAATTTGAAATGGATTGAGAGCTCATGAACCAAGATTTTTGAGCACATTAAATTTTAAATATTTAAAACAATATTGGTTTTATTTTCAAATACTCAAATTTTACAACAACAAATTTCAAAAATAAAATAAACAATCTAGAACATTGCTACAAGAATTTTTTTATAATTAAAAACTTCAAATCAACTTCAAGGATAATTAATCTAGCCCCAACAATAGAAAATGAAGCCACAAAACTTTGATGCTACCCTCATGGACATCCCAACCAAGATTCACAAGTTTTTTTTTCAAAACTCTTGATTTTTCTCATTTTCTTTTGTTATTCCCCTTATCTTCAACTGGGCATGGATTTTCTCATTCCTTCAACTGCATACATACCTCATTTCTCCTTCCTAGGCATTTCCATAACCCCCTCATTCAATTATTTACTAACATCTTCAAATTTTTCCAAACTTGTCCATTTATTAATTCATTCAAATTCTTGGTGTCCAAATTCTTCCACTCCCCAATTAATGTAAATTTTTAAATTCAAATAAAAGTTATAAGATGCCAAAAATGGCCCCTCCAGCCTAGGCGTTGGAGATTTTCCTCCTCCAATTTGGTGAGGCAAAATTAATTTTATGAATCATAAAACACATGAAAATCAAGCCTTTGGTGACATCACCTATCCAATAAGTATTAGAATGTAATTTTTAATATGTTAGAAATATATGAAAACTGCTCCAAAATCATGCTTGTAATACCAAAGAAAAAAATACCAACAAAATCAAATAAAAGAAACTATAATTCTTTTTGTGTGTTGGAGGATTGATCGTGCACTTGAATGCTTCTACATCAAATACCCAGGTAAGTGAAATATTTCATGATTTGAAACTCATGAACATTTGAAGATCATGTGTATGCCTTTAATCCATCCTTCTTATTTTTCCACCTATTTCTTCTTCTTCACCCTTCTCTAAAATTTCCTATCTTCCTTCCTCTATTTTTCCTCTCTTTCAATATCTCATGGGAATTGACCCACCACAAACTAACTACCACCACCAAATATCACTTGTAGAATCCTCTACAACTTCTACATACAAATATGTATTATTCATACACCAACAACTACATCATCTACTATGTCCTCATAAAAATCTACATTTACCACTCCATGGAAATTAAAAATTTCCATCTCCAAGCTTTTTTCTTGCTTTAAATCGTCTTCTATTATCACTAAAGAAGATAACGAATCATCACAACTAAATTAAAAATTAAAATTCACTTCATTCTTGTTCTTTTCCCAACATCCTTTCCCTAATCCTTTGATGCTACAACATTCATCTTCTCACCTCCAATGACAAGTTTTACAAACACTTCTTGTTTGTCTATCAATTCTACTTCTTCTTTCCATCTCTTCTTTCAACAAGAAATCATCATCATATTCACCAATTTTTATCAGATTTAGGAATCTCCAAGTCCATAGTTTCAACTCCCAATTTTATTTTTATCTTCATTTCCTACAAACAAATTAGCATTAAATTATAAAATATGATTTTCATCATTTTCCTCTTTGTTTACACTTTTAGGGTTTTCTCTCATATCTTTCTATCCTCAACTTCTTCAACTTCATGATTATTTATGCCATCTACATGAAATTCTTTATTACAATCACTCACATTGGTAACAACTCTATTTTGCATATCCTCTATTCTATCCAATCTCAAATGGATGTCTTTTCATTATCTCATAAATTTTATTCCTTAGGTACTACTTCATATCTATCCATACAACTAGTCTCTTCAAAAAATCTTCATTCTCTTTTTCAAATCCATCTTCACACCCAACTATCTACAATAAAATCACTCACATTCAACTATCCTCTACCCAACAAAAGTTTATAGAAGACACACATCTCTCTATGCACCTTCTACCCAACCTTAACCTCTATTGGATGAGAGAAATAGACTCACATGCTACACACAGATTTTCATACCAAACTACCTCACATTTGGCGCTCTATCTACACACTCACACAAATAGGAAAATAAACTCTAAAAAAATAATTTGAAATGGATTGAGAGCTCAAGACCCAATATTTTTTAGCACATGAAATGACAAAGATTTAAAATAGTGTTGATTTTATTTTCAAATACTCAAAGTCTACAACAACAAATTTCAAAAATAAACTTAAAAATCTAGAAATTTTCTATAAGAATTTTTTTACAATTAACAACTTCAAATCAGCTTCAAGAATCTTCAAACCAGCCACCAACAACAACATAGGTAGCCACAAAACTCTGATTCTACCCTCTTGGATGCCCCAATTTCAAGATTCACAAGTTTTTTTTCAAATCTCTTTATTTTTCTCATTTTATTTTGTTGTTCCCCTTCTCTGCAACTCTAAGGTGTGTCTTTTCTCATTCCTTCAGCTGCACACATACCATATTCCTCATTCGTGGGTGTTTCCCTAACCCCCTCATTCAAGTTTTGACAAGCATCCTTAATTCTTTTCCAAGCTTGTCTTTTTACCACTTCATTCCACTACCTCCTCATCCTAGTGCACATATTCTTCCACTCCCTAATTAATGAAAAATTTTAAATTCAAAGAGGAGTTACAAGATACCAAAAATGGCCTCCTCCAACCTGGGCATTCAATTTTTTCCTCCTCCAATTTGGTGAGGAAAAATTCATTTTATGAGCCATAAAACACATAAAAATCAAGTTGTTGGTGTCACCTATCCAATAGGAATTAGAATTTAATTTTTAATATGTTTAAAATGTGTAAAAACTGCCCTAAAATCATTCCTGTAAGACCAAAGGAAAAAATTCACAACAAAATAAAATAAAATAAATTACAATTCTTTTTGTATGGTGTAATATTGCTCATGAACTAGATGGTCCTGCATCAATATTGCCCACCTTTTTTTCAGATAGATTTGATTTCATCTTTTATTTTCTCATGGGAATGAGTCTTGAGGTATGGATGTTATTTTTGAATGGATTATTTGAGTATTTTTTGGCATAGGTTATTTTTTATTCATTTTTTCTTCACATTGGAATGAGTCTTGAGCTATGTATGTAGCTCTTGAGACCTAATTTTAGAGTGTAGAGGATTATTATGGGCATATTACCTTGATTTTTGGAATGAATATTTTTTTGATAGATCCTTTGGTTTGGGAGGTATACATATTTTTTCTTAGGAATTTGAAAATTCTCTATTTGGGTTTTGGTGAAAGACATATAATAATTTTCACAACTTGAGAATTAGAGGTATTTGTAGGACATGCTACATGTTTTTATTTGCAAGTTTTCTATTTGGTCTTATGGTTATTACTAGATGTTTATGTTGACATAATATTGGATTTGAGAGTTTCTTTGAGATATTGTGATCACTATCTTTTTGGTCATGTGTTTTTTATTTTACTTCATTATTTTTAGTGGAAACATGGAGGATCTTTGATATCTTTATTTTGTTGAGTGTGGAGAACTTGGAAGAGCTATGGAGAGTAGTATGGTAAGAATTGTGTTCGCAACATTTTGTTTGAAATTTTTTCATATCATTATGGATTTTACTTGGTGCAAGATGACATTAGATAAATCTTCTATGTGATTTCAATGAATGGATCTTTATATTACTTGATCATTTTTATCTTTGACATTACCCATATAGTGAAATTAATATGATAGTATACTTTTGATTTTGGATTAGGTTGTATATTTTGAGTGCATAAGCTTTACAAATAATGATGTGTATACCTTATTTTTGAGGTATATTTGGTTTGAAATTTTAACAAATAGCTACGTGATTTCTATTCCAACTATGGTAATTATTTGTTGATAACTATTTAGGAATAAATGTTACTATTGGATTTAGTGTTTATGTTTGGATATCAAGTTGAATTAGGATTTATGGTTCTATGTTCAATAATTATTAAGACATATCTTTGAATTGGGTCTTATGGAGTGAACAAGGATAAGAAAGTTAATGCTTGAGATGGTGGTCACCTTCATTATTGTTGTAGGTGTCTTGATGGAGCACATGGAGCACTTGGATATATTTATGTTATATTTTTGGATATAAGGATTATTCCTTTGGTGTTTGAGTTTATTTGACCCCTTATACAATGTATACAAGTGGGAGAATATTGGAAAAAGGGTATTTTGTTCACCTAATATAATGTTATAATGTAAAAATAAATATTGTTTGTGGTGCACCTAGGGGGTATAGCGATGTGTGCATCACATGGGTTAGAAATTATTGGGGAAAATCTATATATTATATAACATTCAAATAAATATTTAATGTGTGGGTTTGCACATTGAAAAATATTTAATATTGAGAAAACCTACTACCAATAAGAGAAAAATAAGTACCAAATATTAAATGAGGGAGATATGGTTTTGTAAGCTCATGGTATTATATACATGGTTTATTTAATACATATTGGTTATTTTGTGCAAGATTATTTCTAAAAAAGTAAACACCTAAGCAATTGTTGAGGTTGGCTATTATAAAATTTAGCTTTTTGGCTCATGTTGATTAAGCATCTATTGGAGGTTACATATGTGAGGAGAGGAAGCATGGATTATGATATGTGGTTACATGATTCTCATTTACTTTTTCATATGGAGTTCATCTAGGGAGATTTATTTTTTAAAGGTATTGATGGGTATTATGAAGTGTATTATAATATTTTTTATGAGATAATACATTGAGTGTCGATTCTTGTAGAGATTTCTTTTTACCGGGCCCCTAATGGGATTTCCTAGGGTATATATTATATCACCCTACTGGTATGTTTCTCCATTCTTATATATTATGGATTCTAAATACTTGTCTAAATATTTATCTCTCATGGGGTTATGTGGAAATATTTTTATATGGCTATAAATTTCCTCACTGAAATCCTTGACACCAAGTTATGGAATATGAGTGATGTGAGTGAGTTTTTAATGTATTCATAAAATGAACATAAACATTGCGAATTTAACATTTCATATTTTAAAATTACTTTGCTTTGGTGATTAATTTGGAGAAAGAGTTTAATAGGAGCACAAGTAATGAGGATTTAAAATCAACATTAATATTTGAGAGTAAATAGATGGTAGTTATTTTCAAAATGCAACACTATAGTTTTCTTGAGTGTGTAGTGAGGTCATGGAATAAATTAGAGCTCATTTGGCCACACCCATTTCCTTTAGGAGATGTAATGGATGCACCAATAGAAAGTTTAAGGGTGTGTGCAAATTTATTACCTCTTTATTTGAGTTTTCTTTTGTCAATTTGAATGATATTCAAAAAATATTCTATCCTCAAATGAATAAATTGAATACCTTTGAATATAATTGCATAGTAAATCACATAAATATGTGTTTTTTTTGCTCTAAGTTAGAAAAGAATAGACAATAGGGTCAAAAATTAAGTTTAAATTTGTTCAAAATTATGCTACTTATCAAAATATACATGTTTTAAGACATTATCTTAAAATAAAGACAAAAATAAATAAAAATAAAATAATATATAAATTTCAACATTACAAATATATCATCATTGATTATATAATTTAAAAAAATGTAACTCAAGTATAATAATAATTTATAATTAATTATAAATATATTTTTAAAAATATATTGATCATATTATAATATATAAATTTGATTACATAGTCAAGATCTGGGGATCTTATCAAACTACCCAATCTTGCAGCCTTAACATCTCAACCCACATTCTTGCACATGTATCAAGGAAAACATATATTTTGTAACAAAATATGAAATATATCTTTATTATCACTTACGTATGTACACCCATACAACAAAATTCTTCAAGAATAATACATATAGTGAGGATTTCAACAAGAAATAAAATTTAGAAATTTTACAAAGGTCTCTAGGCACTTCATGCCTTCAAATCTTCAAAATATCTTTCCTTCAACATTCTTGGATTCACTCCTCTTTGTCAATCTGATGTTTCCCTTTATCCTAAAACTCTCATCGCTTCCTTGAAAATTTGCAAAATCACTTTTAACTTCTTCTACTCTCTTCTATTCACAAGCTGATTTTCTGCACTCCTTATGCAACTCTCATGAGAAACCTACAAGTTCTTTCTCCAACCTTTCTTCTGTTGATTACTTCCTTTTAACACCATTAAAATTTTTATTTAAAGAGGGTTTTATCTATTTGAAAACCCAAAAAAGTTGTTTCCAAATGTGCTCTTTGATTGACCCTTAAAATTCCTACACAAAAGGAAATAAAACATAGTTTGTTGCTCCTAGAAGTTCCATTAAGAGTTGTTGAACCACATCCAATTTATTTCTGCTATATATTCCTTTGAAAAATTAATAAAATCAATAACCAATCTATGCTCATTCACCCCAAATTGGAAATTGATGAGTCATTTATTTGTTTTTTAAAAATTACAAGTTTTTTCTCCATTTTAGGAACCAAAACTAAAAGAATAAGACCAAAATGGAATGCCAAGAATAACTTATATTATGAACACTTCATTAGTTATCCAAGTTGAGAGAATTAATTAAATTTAATTAATATTCCTTCAAAATTTCCTTCGACCATGGTAAATTGACCATTTCAACCCCTAGAACTTTGAAATTGTGTAATTTTGCAAATCACATTAAACACCTTGTTTGACCTTGATGTATGAAATGGAAATAAAGTCCTCAAAAATAAAAACTTCATAATATTCTCTTGAAGCTCAAGCCTAAACCAAAAATTTAAAATACTAAACATGAAAGGAAAATATTTTCTAGTGATGCAAGATTGCTTGTGAGCCCAAATGCTCTTGCATCAAAATCAAACTTCATTTTGACTTGATTTTAAAGGAAGAAAGCTATGTGGAAACACTTATACCAATCCCATGAGGAGATTAATGTGCAAATTTTAATATTTACAACAATAAAAAGTAGAAACACATATGAACATAAAAAAATTATACAGCCATAACATGTGTACATGGTAAAAACCCTTTCAAGAAAAATCTCCCATTTTAAAGTAGCCTATTGTATTAACTTATAAATTAAATGGTATAAAATGTAGATACAAAGGAATCCTTTATCTGATTATCACCAACATGTAAAACATGAGTAAAATTGATAGGCTAACAATGATTCAATGTTACAATCTACATCTCCAAGCACCAATAAACAAGTGAAGTATAAATTAAAAACCATGAATAGTTTGAGAAATCCATTTACAAACCCATGAGAGCCCTAGAGCCAAAATTCATAGGTTCAAATTCTAATATTCATCCTTTGGCATATTCCTTACACCTCTTACATTGTCATAACTCAAATCATATTTGACCACCTAAACTTGGGTGCTAAAATATATATTTATTCTAACATTCAAAAGATGTTCCATGATAAGTATACCAACCTATTATAATGTTGGTCAATATTCTAATGTAACCTCCCTCTTACATGATTTTACATGTTATAGAATCTATTATATGTAACCCCTTCATGATGACCATACACACACTACAAGATTCTAACACATGGAAAAATTATGCCACCCCAAAGTGGGATGCCTAACTACTCATTTGTGGCTAAAAATTCACTAAAATTTAAATATGTTTATCCTCTAAATGGAATGCCAATTCTCTCACAAAAAAAATAAAAATTAGAAGATAAAATAACAAGTGTATATATAATTTATTAAAACAAACACAATGACTAGAAGATTAAGGAACCTTTTATAAACACTCTCCTACTCAAACACCTTGCAATAGAAAAGGGGAAACTTGCCAACATTAAAATCTAATTACTAAGGGTCTAGAGGCCCATAGAATCAATACACCATCTAAAATTATATGTGCTTATAGGATTTTTCAAATAATGTGTGACATTCTTCAACTATCAACCTTATAAAAAATTAGCTTGACATCCTCTACCATGTCAAAAAATGGTAATAAACATAAATATTCATTGTCTGAGCATAGAAACTCAAGTTCTTTTCTAAACACACGTCACCTAACTATCACATAGAACCAAAATAGTCTTTGCATCTAACCTAATATTAGATAATAGTCTCTTAATCTAAATGTCTTCTTTACAATGCATGAGTAGCTTCCATCTAATTCACTTGTATAGAGGAAAAGTCAATTGTAACTTACTACATATTCATATGCGAATTTTGTATTGCTTTTAAGTAGTGTTTTTATGTTCCAAAAAAATTGGTTGCTTTTTTGTGTATTTTTCCCATGTTAGGTTTTTGGCATTACAATCTTGATTATTCTAATATATTTTGTTTAGATATGTTCTTATTTGCATTGCTTCTTTATTTGTATTAATTAGAATCAATTCTTAGTCTCATCTTAGTTTCCTTTCAAGTGGCATCATGCATCAATATTGTAAACATTTTATTCATAATGTTCATTGGTTTATTCTAGTCTCATTTCTTGGTACCTAACTGGCATATGACAAATTCATTGCCAATAATTCACCGATAGAAAATTCATCGCCAACAATTCACCATGAGAAAATTCACCGCCATGACAAATTCATCATGGGAAAATTCTCGAAGCAAAAAATTAACTGCATCTTTTTAATATATATTTGAAAAACTTTGAATTTAAAAAAAAAAAAAATTCACCTCCATTACAATACAATTTTATTTTTAAATATTTTTATGTTTATTTTGATATGAAAATTATGCACTAATTTTCATAAAAAGTTAAAAAAGAATAAATTATTTACTTTAATTTCTACTTCCAATATTATTTTATTTTTCTATGTGTTTATTTATATATAATTTTTTTAATTTTTCGTGTGTTCCTTTATAAACATAAAAATATTTTAAAGAATTTATATTATACAAGATTGTATCATTTTATTTTATATAAAATATTATATATACAATTTTTATTTTTCCATGTGTTTCTTTACACAAATATTAAAAATATATATTTTTCATGTGTTTATTTATATTATTTTTTTAATTTATTATCATAAATTTTTCTTTTCACCTCGTGAATTGTCGGCTGAATTTTGCTTGTGAATATGTCATGGCAATGAATTTTCCCACGATAAATTTGTCTTAATTTTCCCACGGTGAATTGCTTGCGATGAATTTTCCATGAGTGAATTCTTGAGAATGAATTTTCCTAAAGCCACCTAATTATATCTTTCAACAAATCTTTCAATAACCTTGGTTTCTTTTGTTCACTTAGTTTAAAATTCTATGTAATAATAAGACTTAACCATGTGCCATACTCTTGATGAACATTCTCGTATGATTCTTTGATCATTCACACCTCTTTATTCCTCTCAAATCGTTTTGTACAAATTAATGAAATCATTTTATATTTTCTTTATTTTAATATTTTAAAATTCAATATATTCTCAAAACTTATGTAACTAAAACTAATATTTTAAAAAAATATAGAATATTATTATTTTTTTCCATAATTTTCTAAATAAATTTTATAAAAAACTAAATTATCAATTAGATGATCACTTTTTAAAAACCTTTCACTCACTAAAACTTAAATTTATCAATAGACCATACATAACAAACAATATCATACAGCAGTTATTTATTCAAAATTAGTCTGTTTTTTTATTTCCCTCTTCAAAGATGAAAATTTGGTTACTAAAGTCACTATACTATGACAATTTTCAGCCCTTGGAATCTTTTGTATTTATTTCTTCGTGCAATAATAAAAATAAAAGTGGACGAAAACTAAAAGACAAATTTGAAATTATCGATTAATGTGATTTGCATAATTATTTTAAAATAAAAAAAAGGTTGTTGACGATTATAACAAACGACACGCACAAAGTCCAGCTCATACGATTTTCACTTGGCACTAACGCTGTTTTAAAATACTAAGATACTCAATAATTAAAAAATATATAAAATTCAATTTTAGAAAGTGGTATAAAATATAATATATGATAGACTTCAAATATAACTTAATAAAATAATATAATATACTTTAATAAAATAAAATAAAATAATATAGTTTAATAATATAAAATAATATACTTGAAAATGCTTACGATTTTCATGAATGGAAGAAAAATGGATATTAGAAAACGTAAGCACGTACGTAATAAAGGTTAAAAGTAAAATATGCCTTTTTTCAAAAAAAAAAAATTATTAAGACGAGGAGGTATTTCTTTAAGCTCTATTTTAAAATATGCTTATTATTTTTATATCATTACTTAGTTGGTTGTAATGGTGCAATTTGTATGCCAATGGGTTTTTTTCTATAATTATTAAAAAATAAATAAAATATTGTTTATTAAAAAAAATTATGAGTCTATTTCGATGGAATATTTTAATATAAATATATATTGAAAATGATATATTGTTGGGTGAAATTTAGATTTAATTTCAAATTTTCACTCATCTTTAATTAGCATACTTTCATACATTTTATTTGAACTTATTTTTATTTATATATATTCTTATATGCTCATTTTTATTAGTTATTCTTATCCTTGTCATTCCCCTGTGTTTAGACATTCAATCATCACCTTAACTATACATATCGTTATTCTTGTTAAATGCTCTCACATAATGTGGAATTGCCCCTCAAAGTTTTAAAATTTAAATGCAAAATTTGTCAACTCCTCACCATTTGTTCTATTTTTAAGAATCAACTTAGTACACATTTATGTGATTTATTAGTATGTTTCATTATTTAAAGGCATATTCTACGTTAATTCATATCTTTAATTATCATTTGAAATTACAAGAAATATTCCACTTGAATCACTAAAGAAATTTAAATCTACATCAAATTCATCTAGGAAAATTGCAAGTCTAATATTGTTATCTTTCATATTATTGCAAAATTATAAAGATAGTCTAATTGATCAAAAGGATTGACCTAAGAGAACATAACCCTTATAATATCTCCCTATGATATATTTTAATACTACCCATCCCTACCAATTTAACAAATATTAAAAATATGGGTGACACATTTTTCAATTGTTTATAATCAAACAATTCAATCTCATGAACCTCAAATTACTTATATGCATCAAGTTAATACTGCACAAATTACAAGATTAATCCAACACAAGATATGACATAAAGTTTAAAATTTCTTATAATCTCAAGACATCATGTAGAACATGAGCTTCAATTTACACACCATATGTTAGTCAAGTTCATATTTTTCTAAAAGATGAATTTATGAAACCTTAGCTCTAGGGTATAGAGCCAATATAAATGATTAAGTGATGATTTATAATTAAAACATACGTAGGTTTTAAAAAGTAATATTAGAAGACAAAATCTATTATATACTTTAAGCTCTAGTAAATGTAGGACCTAGTTTTCCCTTTAGATGAACATGAAATGCTCTTAACTTTCTATAAACAAATTCTAAAACTTACATGTGATATTGGAGTAATAAAAAAAAAATCACAAATCTTACTA
Organism: Sequoia sempervirens; assembly: GCA_007258455.2. NCBI lineage: Eukaryota > Viridiplantae > Streptophyta > Pinopsida > Cupressales > Cupressaceae > Sequoia > Sequoia sempervirens. The sequence continues at coordinate 350,179,021 of VDFB02000003.1, forward strand.
TTAATCTTTGTTTTTGCACAATTAGAGATATGTACACATATTTTGATTTTATTAGCCTATAATATATTAAATAATTTTAGAGTGGCCCTTTGTTATTTATTATTTTTATTGTTTCTCAAAACTAGTAAATCTAAGACACTATAAATTATGGAGAAAATATTTATTTTGAAAATTGAATCAATTTAAAATCTTAAGACCACTACACTCATCTTTTGGGAATAGAGTTAATATTGAACCATTTTAAATGTAAACAAATTGTACGATTCTTTAAGTTTTTAAAGAAGATAGTTGAAATTATTTTTATAAGAGATTCTTATTGATTCATTACTAATCACAATACCTCATATATACTATTATATAAATGTTCCTAACCACCATAGGTCAATACTAACTCACCATAACAAAATAACAAAAAATATGTAAATCTAGATATTTATCAAATTCCTTGAAATATTGAGCAAACAAAGGAGAATTAATATGACAAGAAAACAAAACAATGTCTATTAAGTTTGAAAACATAAGTGTTTAGATTTTTAAATAAATTAAAAATTAAACTAGATCATTATTTTGTTGATGAAAAATTGTTAGATCTTATATAGGATTGAAGTACACACTAGTGCTTCTTAGAACCGATACATTATATTGAAGTGGGGAAGATAACTCATATTTATTTAAAAAAGGTCATTTTCATCTCATATGGATGAACACTTTCTTTCTTCTGATACATCAAAAATTATTTCTCTTTTATACATTACAAAACAAAATCCTAATGAAATATTTAAAATAAAACTAAAATATATTATTCCTCAACCTTCTCAAGGCTTCTTTAGTTGGTGGGAATTATTTTGCAACAACTTCTCAATCTTTTCCATGTGGTGCTAAATATTATAGGATAGATAAGAATTTTGTGTTCCATAATTAATGAATCACTTCACTAACTCTACATAGTCATTTATGATATTTAAATGGTAGGTATTCTGCTTGATGTCTTACTCCATCTTTCCAAACATTTTTTAGAGGCTCAATGTATTCAACTTTAACTCATTCAAAATTTATTTGATTTCCTAGATATATCCTTTAACAAGAATAATATTAGATTCCTTGGAGTTCAAATCAAAAGGAGAATGAACATCCATTGTTTTTTGAGATTTAGAAGATAAAACTCTTAGAAACTATACAAAATAATAATAATTTCAGCATTTTGGATGGAAATTTTAACTATTCTTAAATGAAAAGTTGGAAGGATCTTAATTCTTTTAAATGTTTGAATGCTCAATAAACACTTTGTGTTTTATTATAAATTATTTTGATAATTTCTTTGTTTTTTCAAATCACTTATTTTCTCAATAACCAAAAAAATAATCAAAGGACCTTTCCCTTCCATTATTTATTAGTTCCCATTCAATTGTGCATAGTTCTATTTCTAGACTTATCTAAAGTCTAAATTACTTTCATAGAAAAACCAATTGAATAAAGAATACAAAATTTATACATATGTGTATGTAGCATTATAAATTGTTGCCCTTAAAAATTTCACACTATTTTTTACTCCCCCATAAGCAATTGGACCTAATTATACACCTAAATTCCTAAATTAGGCATTTTGTGGCCCATTTAAACATTTACCCAAAAATTACAAGTAGAGAAACAATGCATTTATTTAATAATTTTCCCCTCACACCTTAAACCCAACAAAATATGGTTGGGACATTGATTCCTAGGGTGTCTATGTCCCCATATTTTGCCTCCAGAATTGAATGTCATAGGCGGCATTCTATTATTGAAATTAAAATGTCCAATACCTGCTATCAAGATTTGTTTTGGGAGAAATTAGAATAATTGCATATAAATACCTATTTATTGCATCATAATTTCAAATATATCTAAAAATAGTTTGAAATCAAGAGCAAGAATTATTGTGAAGAGCATTATCAAGCAATTCAAGAGAAAAATTTAAGGGATTTATTGCAACAATTCAACATCAAAGAATCATGTCAAAGTGTGTGAGAGTTTTGTTCATGTTTATGTTATCATATTTTTTGTGAAGACTAACCCTCATATGTCTCCAAGAAAATCAAGAAAACAAAAATAAAGCTTTTCAAGGAGATTTACAGTATGGATTTAGTCCTTAAAGGAAGCTATTTGTGGGTGTTGATTTAAATCCCATTGTTGATTCATCATTCATTTTTATTATTTATCCCCATCCCTCAAAAGGATAGGCTCTATTTCATTGAATTTTTCATTGTGTAAGTGGAAACAATAATATGGGTTTTGACCAAGGCAAGCCCCTATATGGCACAACCCTTCTTCCCTCTTTGAATGTGTAGGTTTCAATTTTGAATAAGATTGGGAGAAGCTTTAAGATCAATTATTCATTGTTGCACATGCAAGCCCTACACCTTGAAAGCCAAAAAAAAAATAGTTATTACAATATTGGACAGTGTGAATTAGAGGAATAGAAGGCTCTAATCTAGCTTTTGATGATTGTGAAATCAGATATGAAGTCCCGTTATTAAAACATAAGCACCGTGGGTGACTTGGTCTTTCATTTTCAACCCAAAATTAATATCATAAGTGCACAATACTTTTCTCAATCCACTTTTGTAGTTTGAATCTATTCGTGAATTTCTAGATCTACTATTTTTGCATTAGAATAGTTGTTTACATAGCCTATTCAAACCATTGCATTTTATTCCCAAATTCATTCCAATTTTAGTCAAGCTTAGGTTGCCTTACCTCTTAGGTTGTAAGTTAGTCCTACAACTTGTCCAAATCCATCAAACCCCCAAAATAACAAACAACCCCCATCCCTCTCTTGAAATAAGGAAAATATGATAAACCCTAAAGAGGTGCAAATCCCAAAAAAAGGTCTCACATTTTATTTGTTTCATTTTGGTGCACCTGGCATGTTAACATTATAAACCTTCTAAAATATGAAGCAGTTCATCCTAGATCTAGGTTTAACATTGCATAAAACTTCAAAAAAAAATTGCATCTCACATTTCATTATAGGTAGAAATAGGGTTAATTTCAAGCATCATAGGTCATATCTACATTCCAATTGCATTTAAAAATCTGAATTAGGTCATTTTTAATCTGAAATAAAATTTGAAAGTGTTCATTGCATCCATTTAGGTATCTTGCATATAGCTCAAAAAGTGAAAAATTGCATTATTTTGTTTCATAAATGTTAAATTTAGTGATCAGATTAAGTGTACAAAAAAATAATTCAAAAAATTAGACAAAGTACATAGTAGATGCCTTGGGAAAACCCTCCTCTTGAGGGAGAAAAACCCAACAACAATATAGCTCTTATATATATTGAGTTTTAGCAAGGAAAGTATCCTTCTACAATGAGCCAATATGGAGGCCAAATGTGCACACCAAAGAAGAATGCAACACAGTCAACATAGAATAATAATTTGCTGATATGAGATACAGCCTCAAGAGATATTGAACAAACTTGAAGAACTCGCACTTGAACAATAAGCAATTTGGAACTAATAACACGACCTTCTGCTCTTGAATTGAACTCAACTATAAAGAATAATGACTGATTGATGATCTTTAAGTGGACGAATCAATGAGTATATATACAACAGATTAGAAGAGACGTACCTCTTCCAATTATCATGTCGGCCTTTAACCAAAAGTCGTCACTTTTAAATGCAAGAAGGCAACATTAATAAATTATGTTTTCTTCAATGAAGTCGGCCATAATAAACCATAATAATCTTAACAAATGAAGTCCGCCACAAGTAAATTCATCTTCTCAAGAATAAGTTCCACTTTATTAATCTTCCATATATAAATTAGGTAGTCGAAGACTATCATCTAATTTATTCAAGTATGATAATGTATATCGGCTGGAAAGAATCATACAAAGCTGCATTTATCATCAACACTCCCTCTTAGCTAGGGAGAGGACTTCTAGTTGCACAAGACATATCACCTCAACGTGATGTCTGCCACATTGGCTAGAACCCAATGTGAAAGAAGAATATTACCTCATCGTGATATTAGATATCACCTCAACAGGATATCAACCATACTATGGTGTGTACAAGTGTTCATCACTTGTGTGATGTTGTCACCTCAACATGACATTCACAAGTACAAGATGTGTCATGGAGTCTCACACATGACATCTACCATGACTCAGCTTAGAGGGTGGAAAAAAAGGCTTTCACCTCAAATCTCAAAGATAAATGCATTAAACAAGGGCTTGCACCTCAAATTCCTCTATCTCAGAGGAAAATGCATTAACAAGGGATTTCACCTCCAACTTTTCTCTCAGAGAAGAACTCATTAAACAAGGCTCACTGATACTGAGACTCTTACTCAGTCAAGGTTGGATTCTCCACCATACCAAGCTTATCTCAAAAGTACACAAACTTTATCCTGGAGAGAGGCTTGGTGAGAATATATGTCATCTGCTCATCAGTGTTGATGTACCTCAACTGTACAACCTTCTGCAATACCATATCTCTAATGTAGTGGTACTTGATCTCAACATGCTTGGTTCTATCATGGAACACAAGATTGATAGAAAGCTTCACACAACTTTGATTATCATAATGAATGATAGTAGGCTCCATTGATTGTCCAAACAATCCTGCAAGGAGCTTATGAAGCCATATTGCTTCTCAAGTTGCCATACAAGCTACAATGTACTTTTCCTCTACTATGCTTAATGCTACAGATGACTGCTTCCTGCTGCACTAGGATATCATAGATGAGTCCAAACTGAAGCAACAACCAGAGGTGATCTTCCGATCTATGGCACAACCTGCCCAATCAAAATCAGTAAAACCATGTAACTCCAAGTCTGCATCTGAAGAATACATCAACCCATATCCAATTGTGTAATGCAAATATCTCAGGATATGTTTAGTTGTAACAAGATGTATCTATCTTAGATCACACATAAACTAGCTAAGTGCACTTACTACATAACAAATGTCAGGTCTAGTGTTAACTAGATACATCAAGGATCCAATTAGCTATCTATACAATGTAGGATCCACCAAGTCTGAACTAGTTGCAACCTCCTTCAATTTATGTAGGTTGGTCTCCATGGGTGTAGACATAGATTTGCAATCCATCATACCAAACCTCTTAAGTACATTAATGGTGTACTTCCCTTGACTCAAAATCATCTCATCTAGTTTCTGCCAAACTTCTAAGCCAAGGAAGTAATGCATGAGCCCAAGGTCCTTCATCTCAAACTCAGAAGCCAACTCCTTCTTACACTTGAGAATCAGGTGATCTTCTCTAGTAAGGAACACATCATCAACATATAAAATCAATGCTTTACTATCAATTACCTTAAAGTATATATTAGATTCAACATCATTCTTCAAGAAGCCCAAACTTGATAGGTAACGATCAATCCTTTCGTACCATGCACAAGGATCCTGCTTAAGACCATACAAGGCCTTTTTTAGCTTGCAAACATGAGACTCCTTCCCATGAACCTAAAATCCATTAGTTTTCTCAATATAAACTTCTTCCTCAGTCACACCATTGAGAAAAGTTGTCTTCAAGTCCATTTGATGAAACTTCCATCCTCTAAATGCAATAATGGCAATGATGGTTCTGATAGAAGTATAGCAAGCAATAGGAGAAAATGTTTCTTCATAATCAACTCCCTCTTTCTGTGAAAACCCACGAGCCATGAATTTTTCCTTCTAGTTCTCAATGTTTCCATCTCTGGTATTGTAGAGAGTTCAGGATAGTCCTCTTTGATCTCATCCCATATCTCACTATTCTGAATAGGTTTGTGGAGCTACCGATGACAAATCTAGATGACAGTCTTGAGTAATTATGATCTCAGGAGCTGAAGGGATCTTCTAAGGATTTAGCACCTAGCTTTGCAATACAGTAATCTTCATTTCTTCTCAGTGAGTTACAAAACTTCCTCTTGACCCCTGCTTCAGAGATTACAAGGAAGACTTCTAGAAGTGAACTCCCTCTAGCCAGCAACTCAGTCCCATGGTTGCAAGATGTGACTTCATTCTTGATCATTTCTTTGGTCGGCATGACTTCCTCATGAGATGCCTCAAGCTTTTCATCACTAAGCAATCTCTCAACACCTTTTGCTCTCAGATCTATCCTATAAGCATTTTAGAGAGAGATTACTAAGTTTTTATAACTATCCAAAGAAATATCAAGGCTAGAATCATACAAAGTTTACTATCTCAAGTTATAGCATGAATACATAAGAATTTATGAACAATATTGAAACATGAATAAGTAAAAAGGAAATATATCAAAGAATCATAATGAAGGAATAAAGAAATTTATCTTTATTGAATTTTGATATAACTCTTTCTTCCAACTTTTATTCCTCTCGAGAGTGCCAAACTCGGCACAACAAAAGAACAATCTGCACAACTAAAAATTTCTTGAATGCAATATACAGTTAGCATGTAAAACCAACTCTCTCCAAGAGTTCAAGGCTCTATCACAGTTCGTGCATTAGAGAATGATACCATCGAAATTACAATTCTTTTTTCATTTCAAAGTCACACTCAGAAATCTTCACAACCAGCATGAAATAATTTGGAATAAATGATATCTTCAAAGTATCTTATGCTAGTGAACACAATTCAAGAAAAACCATTATTTCTCTTCACTAAATTACAAGATCCAAATAAATGAAATAACTCAGCAAACAAAGAATACTTATCTTTTTAAATATTCTTGATAGATGTAATTACTGGACACAGTATAGAATGTTTCTCTTGCGCTTAGATTAGTCCACCACCTTCACAGCTTGAACACAGGCCCTTTGCAAGGTTAAATTTGAACATGGTCTTTGACCATTCAAATTTACGATGCACTTCATTTCTATATGCAATCCACCAGATTATGAAACAAATGTAACCCACTTACTAGCAACACCCAGAGAGTTAGAGATAGATAAGATCATCACTCGTAAAATTTATAAAATTTGAACAACTCAGCAAACTGAGTTTCACATAAAAAATATAAACAACAAAAAAAACAAATAATTATCTCTTATTGAAATCTCCTAAAATGTTGCACATAAACCTTCTTTCCTTTAGCTGTCAATAGACATAGAGCGTCAAGCAATACCTAATCAAATCCTCATGAAGTTGGTGTTTCAAGGAATTGTTTCTACCCGATAGCTCCCACCATAGTACTGACTTCTTGAATCAATGATATATAAGGGCATGACTTCCCAAAACTTCCCTGAGAATGTTCTTCAGAATAAGAACATTCCATCACCAGAGCATATACAATTCAACGGATAGAGATGTTAGGTGATGGTGGGGAAGGTCATTGACAATAGACAGCTTCCCAAGCAAACGATTGAATTCCTAAATCTCAGCAGTACAATATTTCTGACCTAGAAAGAAGCTTCTGGCATCCAACAATGAACTTCTTATATTTCTAATAATCCGAACATTAATGTCTTATCAATCAATAAGGAAAGCCTTGATTCATTATGTTGGCGCTAAAATTCAGAAGCTCGATATCTTTATGCACCCAATAATCTTCCTAAAGATGGTGCGACTGAACAACGCTTTATTTGTTCTTGTAATTGAAACTCAATCTTGGATTTATTCACTAAGCCTGGCTCGCCTTGAATAAATATTAATACTGAAAATTTTTATATGCCACGAATCACCAAGTATTCGTTATTGATAAAGCTTAAAGAAAACATGGTGATGTGACTTTGCTAATCGAGACCATAAACTAGTGACTCTCCTCTCAAGAGAGTTCTGCTAGACTTAAGTGTTTGAAGACTTCAATTCCTGGAAGATAACCAATGATATTCAATTCTCATACACAGCAAGCAGGTCCCAATAAAAAAAATGTCTTATACTGCTTAGCCAAACTAAATCTGATTAGAGCTTTTTCAAACCTGCTCTGATACCATGTTAAATTTAGTGATCAGATTAAGTGTACAAAAAATTAATTCAAAAAATTAGACATAGTACATAGCAGATACCCTAAGAAAACCCTCCTCTTGAGGGAGAAAAACCCAGCAATAATATAGCTCTTATATATATTGAGTTTCAACAAGGAAAGTATCCTTTTACAATGAGCCAATATGGAGGCCAAATGTGCACACTAAAGAAGAATGCAACATATTCAACACAAAATAATAATTTGTTGATACAAGATACAGCCTCAAGAGATATCGAACATACTTGAAGAACTCGCACTTGAACAATAAGCAATCTGGAACTAATAACACAACCTTCTGCTCTTGAACTAAACTCAACTATAAAGAATAATGACTGATTGATGATCTTGAAGTGGATGAATCAATGAGTATATATACAACAGATTAGAAGAGACACACCTCTTCTAATTATCATGTCGGCCTTTAACCAAAAGTCGTCACTTTTAAACGCAAGAAGTCAGCATTAATAAATTATGTTTTCTTCAATGAAGTCGGCGATAATAAACCATCATAATCTTAACAAATGAAGTCAACCACAAGTAAATTTCATCTTCTCAAGAATACGTGCCACTTTATTAATTCGCCATATATAAATTAGATAGTCGAAGACTATCATCTAATTTATTCAAGTATGATAATATATATATCGGCTAGAAGGAATCGTACGAAGCTACATTTATCATCAACATAAAGCATATAACCATTATCATTCTCAAATATTGGCATATTAGAATTGGTCAATTATTGTATCTTAAATCTAGAAATTGCATTTATAATTTTATTTATCACCTTAGATTTCAGTGACAAAACCCTCTTGGGATCCTCTATCTAGATCTACTATCAATTTTTCTTGTCACTATTGCATAAAAGTATAAACCTCATTACACCCATTATATTGTCATAATGGCTAATTGTTTTTTCAAAATATTGATTTCCTTGAAATCCTTGGTTGATGTTTCATGTTGTATCTTTGGAAATGACCCTAATTTAGATAATGAAACTCATATTCCTTCATGTCCCAATGTATATCTCCTTAACAAAGATATCTTGAGGAAAGAGGATGAAATCATGAATGAATTCATAAACAATACCTTTCCTAACCTTGAGAAAAATGTGGTCCTTTACCCTTCTATGGAATGGCCTAATCACACATATCAACAATTACAGCCACCTACCATTCCACCACTTGAAATGGTTTACACATCACATAGGGAAAGTGATCTATAATTCATACCTCAACCAATGCACATGGAATTACCCATTGGTAAAGACCACAAGGAAAACATACCATCTAATGCTCCTCCATCATATGAAACTCAAGTTACAAACACCCCCATTAGTTTGGAGCAATATTATGGAAAAGGATTTAGAATCTTGAGAAAACAAGGATGTGATATAAAGAATGAAGAGGAAATCAATTCCCTTTGGGAAGAAACACCATTTCAAGACACCAAAGGTATAGGATAGCAAGTTCCTCCACCTTTGCATCAAATATGTGTTCCACCAACCAAACCTCATAAAATGCATGGTCCTAGTAAGAGGGGTGTGCTACATACCCTATATCCTAAGTTAGGGACTAAGAATATTTTGGCTATGCTCTTACAATTTGGATTCATTAAATTACCACCCATTCAGGATTGGAGAGATACTAAATGAAAGAAAAAGAACACATCATATTGTGCATATCATAGAATATTCAAACACATTACTGATGAATGCCACATTTTAAAGAAGTTGGAAGAATTGTATCCTTACAATGATAGATTAGACATAGTAATAGAATAATATATAGTTGATTTTCTCCTTTCCATGTGGTAGTTGTAGTATCACATAATACTCACTGCCATAAATGGGGTTATAAACTAGGCTTTATGAGATATATTTCATCTTGCAAGGAGCAGTATACAATCACCTATTGCAACTCATCTTTGTTCGACCACACTTGGGGGGAAAGGGGTAGGTAGCCTCATGTTAGTTGTATTCCTTGCTACAAGGGATTCATTTGTATCTCCTTAAAATATTAGTGTAGAAATTACACTAACACTTTAAGGGGGGGCATATAGTCCCCTGCATATTGTTTGCATAAGAAATGGTTCCTTTTAGTAATGGTAGCATACATCTTCTATAAAGTGTGACCTTTTCAAAAAGTGTGGCCTTCTCAATATATATTAGTGTCTCCTTTGTGGTGATATTAGGCTTCATATGCCCTAATGTGTGACTTTTCATTGCATATGGTGTACCCTTTGGTGGTAATACCATGGCTAGTATTCAATAAATATTCCACAACTAGCCCTCTCTTGGTGTGATTTCATGTGTGATATTCCCTAAGGTGTGGCCCTCAATATATTAAGAAATTCCCTTTTGTTATTTTTTAAATCATCTCTTGTGTTAGTGTTGGTTATAACACCCATTGAGCTTTGGCTTTGTTTTGTTTGTTCTCTTGGAATTTTATTGCACCTTCTTAGGAAAGTTTTTCATTCATCCCCTTACACATTTATTGTGCCTTCTTAGGAATTTTTTTCATTTATCCCCTTACACTTTTATTGTGCCTTCTTAGGAAAATTTGTCATTCATCCCCTTAGATGTTTATTGCACCTTAGGAAAAAAATTTATTTGTCCACTTGGATGTTTATTCTGCCTTGTTAGTTCATCTTTTCATTCATCCCCTTGGACATTTATGTACCTTATTAGGTGATTTTGTTTTTTTTCCTCTTGGAAATTTGTGTACCTTCTTAAGTGAGGCTTGTTCATCCCCTTGTAAATTAAAAATTTGGAAAAATGTTTCATGGGTTTAGCATAACATAGCTTGCTAGTTCATGGACACCCATTTTTAACATGGCCACTAGGCATAACACAACTTGCTTGATAGTAGTACCATTTTTTTAATGATTTTTTTATATAACAAGCATAATGTGGCATAACATAGCATAATGTAGCTTGCTAGCTAGTAGATCAATGTAACTCATGATTGATCTATGGAATAACATAGCTTTCTAGTCCTCATGAGAGAATTCTCTTGTTCAACATTTATTTGATGGATGACGTTTGGTATTTGAGACAAATTTAAGACTGTGGTCTCTTTTCCTTACTGACTCAAAGCCTTTTAGTACTAACCTTGTGTTTTGTTGTGTGTTCTACATGTGTGTCTTCTACATGTTTGCATTATATTTACATCATGTTTTTTTTCATTTCATTTTCATCTTTATGTTATACCATGTAATGTGTTTTCATCGTGTATGCTTCATGTTTTTTCATTATGTATATTTTATTTTATCTTGATGCATTTTGTACATGTGTATGTTCTTTTGTACTTATGTTTATTTTCCATTTGTGTAATCTCCCTAGATTCATTCTCATCCTATGTCTTCAATATTTGGACAATTGGACCCCTCTTGAAATTTTTCTACTTTAGTGCAAGTTTGAGTGTAAGTTCATAGTCTCACTAAAGTGGGGTTAAATGTAGTGTTGTAAATTATCACCCATGACAATTTCACACTATATTTTTTTGCCCCATAAGTAATTGGATTTAATTTTACACCTAATTTCCTAAATTATGTATTTTGTGTCCCATTTAAACATTTACCAACAAGCTGTAAGTAGAAAAACAATGCATTTATTTAATATTTTCCCTCAACACCTTAAATTTCATAAAATAGGGTTGGGACATTGATACCTAGGGCACCTATGTCCCCCTATTTTTCCTTCACAATTGAGAATGTCAAAGGTGGCATTTTATTCTTTAAATTTCAAATGTCCAATGGTGGCTATTGGGATTTAATTCGTGGGAAACTAGGATAATTTCATGCAATTAACTAGTTATTGCATCATTTCAAATATATCTAGCAAGAATTGGAAATCAAGAGAAAAAATTATTGGTAAGAGAATTATCAAGCAAGTCAAGAGCAGAATTTTAAGGATTTATTGCAACAATTCAATATCAAAGAACCATGTCAAAGTGTGTGTGATTTTTGTTCATGTTTATTTTATCATATTTTTTATGAAGACTAACCCTTGTAGGTCTCCAAGAAAATCAAGAAAAAAACAATCAAGCCTTGAGGATATTTGTATGGATTTAGTCCTATAAGGAATTCATTTGTGCATGGTGAGTTGTAGTTCACTGCTGATTCACAATTCCTTTTTATCATTTATCCCTAGGTATGTGCAAGATCATCATGGAAAAAATAGGCCCTTAAGTGGCAAAAAATAAATAAAAAATTAGAGTTAGACAACTTGACATAAAAAATTGAATAAGTTATCTATATTATTTCAAAATTATGAAACAATAGAATCTGTAGCAAATTGAATGTAGTTTCTAAACTACTAGGTTTGTTTAAAAAAAAATGTATTTGGGGAAAATTTGAAATTTCAATGCAGTAGTACTTAAATTTTAGGAAAAAAAATAAGAAGTAGGTGTTTGTCTGACCACCCTAACCACAATAAAATGATTTTTTTTTTAATGAGATTTTAGATATAAGTAGAGGACTCATGTCTTGATGTGATGCATATTTTTTTGTAATTTGTTTCCAAGTAAATAATTAATTATGAATTTTTTATTACAACTTTTAAAAAATATTAAAAAATCGTATGTTTGGCCACCTTAACTTGGTCAAAACTTCATTAAATTCAATTTTTATTTTTTTAATCCTATAGTATACGAAGCATATAATGTGATGCATGTTTTGGATTCAAAAAATGTGATACCGTTTGAAAGCTATAGATGTTTTTCAATTAGCCTATTAATCAAGACTTTAGTCATAATTTGAATAGAAAATGAATAATAATTACTTATTAAATTCCAATTAAATCATAATTTATATTGGTGGAAAGATGAGTATATCCTTTAGAAACCCTTTTTGTTTCATTAATTTTGGGTAAAAAAAATCGTTAGCCACATACCCATCATATTGCCATGTTTTGGCCCATCATGATCTTGCACATACCCCCTATCCCTCAATAGGATAGGATCTCTTTCATTGTCATTACCATTGTGGAGGTGGAAACACTAACAAAGGGCTTGACTAAGGCAAGCCCCTATATAGCCTGACCCTTCTCTCTTCAAATGTGTAGGATTTAGGTCTGAAGAATATTGGAAAAATTTTATAGATCAATTGTTCATTGTTCCATGCAAACCCTACACCTCAAGAAGAAATGAAAATTTAATTATTATAATATCTAATAGTGATTTGATAGTGTGACAAGAAGGAATAGAAGGCTCTAATATGTCTCGCAAGGACTATGAAATCAAATACGAAGCTCCCTTACCAAGACATAGGTTCCCTAGGTGAGTTGGTCTTCCATTTTCAGCCCCAAATTTATATCACAAGTGCAAATCACTCTGCTTAGTCCATTTTTGTAGTTTGAATCTCTTATGACTTTCTTGATTGACTATTTTTGCATTATAATAGTTGTTTGCATACTTAGCCTTGTCAAATTATCACATTTCATTCACAAATCCATTCCAAGTTTGGTAAATGGTAGGTTGACTCAAATATTAGGTTTTAATTCATTCCTACATGTTGTCCAGATCCATCAAACCCCAAAAATCACAAACAACCCCATCCCTCTCGTGAAATAAGGAAAATGTGATAAACCCTAAAGAGGTGTAAACCCCCTAAAGGTATCATATTTTCTGTTAGTGTCAACCCAATGATCTCATTCTTGATCATCTAGGAGATCAATATTTATTTTTATATCTACCTTATTCATTCTTTTACATCTTAGTATCAAGCTTCTTGTTAGCTCATATGAAAATATATGCAAAAATTGTTAGCATGAAAACATGTATTATCAAACTAGTTATTTTTTAGCCTACTTAGTAGAATCGTATTTACACTACACTTAATCTCACTTAGAGGTTATCTAGACTTTTGTATCACCTCATGTAGGCTGACCAAGTGTCTCAAAAATTGTCCATAGAGTCCTACACTTTTTTCATACTTGGAGGGGTAGTCATATTTTGACTCCTTCATTCTCACCTCTTTATCCTTTCCTTTATAAGAAAGACTCATATGAACATTTTACAACACATCATGTATCCTTACAAAATTTTCTCATTTTTCATATTCTCATATATAGATTGTTTTGAGTTTACACACATATTTTAACTGCTCTAATGTTCAAAAATATATTTTAATTCAATTCTATGATTAAAAATTAATATAAATTAAAAAAAATTAAACTTATAAAATATAAAATGTTATAAATTCATATGAAAATACCTATATGTGATCAAGAAAATAATAATTTAGTAGCTCATCATTCATTTCAAAATTATGACATAACAACTTGTACTAGTAGATCACCCTCGATGCTCCCAAAACATCTAATATTATAACAAGTAAAATCATGGGAGGTATCACCCTTTACACCCTCTAGATCACTGTCCCTTCTAAAGCATAGATTATACTAGTCCAAGCATATGTGAGAGCTAGGAGCACTAAAACTAGATGGTCATATTATCAAATAATCTACTAAAGTATAATAAAAGGATATCTATGTTCCATGATCTACATGTGTGTTTGTTAGGATAGAAATAATATGGAGAGAATGCACCTCTATAGTATCATTGATGACTATTGGAACTATCACATGATGAATAGGTTTTTTTGTTAGTTATCTATATTGATGATTCACAACCTGATGAGTTCCTATTCCATCTAAAGTAGAGCTTCTACCTCTATGCTAAAACTCCCTCATATCAAAATAAATAGGAATTTTGTGAAGGATAGACTCATAGTAATGTTTTCTAAGAAAATATAATTACACCTCAAATTTATTACATGAAGGTTGGTCAAAGGCCATCCACCACCTATCCTATTATTTTTTTCATTACGATTGCACCAATGCATTAGAAATATCTTTCAAGTCAAATAAAGGGGTGCATTGGTTCTTGGATTAGATAAAAAAACATAATTTTTTTTTTTTTTTATGTCTTTATTTTTCACTTCATTGTAGGATAATTTTGTCACATAAAATTCACAACATGAACCTTTATAATTTTTCCATTTGATTTATTTGACTTGTCACTATGTCAATTTTTTTTATGATTTCTTTTAATGATGAATCAAGTGATTTGTGGTGGGGTTTTGATGTGTATGCTTTCAAATTTCAAAATTATTCTATAATTTGAAGTTTATTTTTTTCAAAATTCTCTACCAAATCATCTTGGCTTTGTCTGGGGTTTGTTGAAAGTCATGGAGGATACTTGGGTATTTCCCTCAAACATTTTTTCATCCAAATTTGGTTTTGAATTATGGTTTATATGATTTGGTATGAAGAATTAATAAAAATAAATTCATAAGACATGATCTATTTTTTCAAATACAAATTTATCTAAAAAAAACTAAGATTTGACACTTGCCTCTTCTATGACATGGCATTGTCAATATCCTTGTGAAATTTACAAAGCATGATTATATTTTGGAAAAGAAGAAACAAAGAGGGATTTTTGTGGGTTAAGTTTGTAGGTTATAAAAGTGAATCTATCTATTATTTTTATTGTAGTTTTCAAAAATGTTCATGGTGAGCACAAATTACAAATGTACTTTGGTGATTCCAAAATGTATTGACATTTTTTTCTCAATACAATATAAGTGCATTTTTGAAAGATAAAATGCAATATCATTTTTGAAACCATAAAAAAACTTGTGTTATGGCTTGGTAATGCCAAGCTATAATAGGAGAAAATTTTGTGGTTTCCATAATAACATAAGTATCTTTTAAGAAAAGTTGGTTGTTGGGCCATTTTCTTATACACCAATTCCATATAGTTTCCCACATCAGATGGAAGAAATAAGGGTTCAACATGAGCCCATAAGGCCTAATTTTTTCACAAATGTAAAATATGTCACCCTCATAGAAGAGTAACAAATACTTTGTGAATCCCATATAACAAAGTAACTCATGTGCCAAAGGTGATTTCTCAATGAAGAATGCTAAATATGATCAAAATTAATAAAAAAAATATTTCTCCATTTACGTGAAGAAATAGATCCAATGGTGGATGTATCTAAGAAAATCCCCCAAGAGAGATGAATAAGGAAGTCTCATGATGTGTGCCTCTAAACATTGATCAAGTGTCTTGATCTGTCACAATGGAATTAGGTGAAACCAATTCAAACAACTATTAATATTCATGAAGGACAATATCTAAACACAATAATAATGTGATAAATTGTGTTGTAACTATTTGAGGCTATATAAACTCTATAAGGTGAAATAACACAATAAAAATCCGTAAAAAAAGATACCTTAACACCTCCAAACACCATGATTGAGCTAAATATGGTGAGCCCTAAGCCTATTGATGTGCTCTAAAATTACTTAGAAATGTGGATTTCTCTAATGATATTTCAACATAATCTTGTTATAACAAATGAACTTGATGAAAATGGAGAGTGATGTCTTGTATTTATAGAAAGAGGCTCAAAAGGATTGAGGGATGAGATCTTGACACAAGATTAATGGATCACATTGAGAGGTGCTCTCTAGCAAGAGGAAGAGGACAAGTGTCATATGAAGGTTAAAGGGGAGTGGAGACTTAAATGAAGATGATTCAGTAAGATTTTAGAGGATTGTTATTGTAGTGTAGAAAAGTGCAACCCTTTACATTTTCTTACTTTTTTGGGCCCTCCTAATTTAAAGTTGACTTAATAGTGCCTTAATTTAGTGTTGTTAATTGTACGACTTTACATTTACATAATTATTTGGGACCTTTGAATTAAATTGAGCTTAATTATGCCTTAATTGGCCCTTTAATTAATTTACAAGCCTAATATCCATGCAAGAACATCAAGATATGTTATACAAAATCAAGCACTCCAAAAAGAGCATAAATCACTATCACTTCAAGAAAGAAGAGATCTTCAAAGCAACTTTCAATACTATAACCATCTATTTAATAACAACACTACCTTCAATACATTTTGACTGCCCTTTCCTATACATCAATGTGGAAGAATCATACTATGACTAATAAAGAACTATCAAGATCAATATCATTGTCTCAATAAAAAATCACTATCATTTGCAATATCACATGTCAATACCTTTATTAGCATGTACCAACATGGTGAAGAAAAAACTTGAGCATACACTCATGCTTATTTACTGACATAATATGTAGATTATTGTTAAGATTTTTGCATCAACACTATGGAGTGAATACCATTATGAGCATTACAACACCTTTTGTGATAGTAAACTATTTTTCACTTCACTTCATGATCTTCTATAGATTGTAGCTCAAGTACTTCAAAATCTTAAAGAATTGAAAAATAAAAAACACAGACTTTTGTTCAGCAAGATAACTAAGATAGCATTGGGAATCAACCATAGTACTTATGGAAGATACCTGCAACAAGATTTTATAGGGTTTGAATGATAAAACCATAAGCATCTCCCCCTAACCTCATGATTCCCTTTAAGAACTAATGGATGCCACTTGCACAGTATGCAAAAGTTTAGGCTTATTCTTTTCTTGACTTTTTTTTCTTCTCCAAACCTTCTTTGATTTCTTATTTTCATCATATGCTTGTGACTTTGATTTTTTCTTATGTAATAAATCATTTCTTCTCTCCTACTTCACAAACCTAGTTCTACAATACTTTGCAACATGACCATGGTTATGACATAATTTATAACATATTACATTCATATTCTCAGAGAATACATATTAACTCCTTTTAGACAGGTACAATAACTTGCTTTACGCCCATAACCATTACATAAATAACAATAACCAGGAAATGAATAATTGTACCTCACTAAAAAAAATTTCCAAGTAGGTGGAGATCCTATGAACCAGTTGGATCTACTTCTTCCTTTGCTGATGTCCTTGAAATGTCTACTATCAGTAGTCTTAACTTCTAAATTCTTCTTTTCTTCATTCTTAGGGGTTGCAGAGTGATAGATTAGTTCTATCTTCTTTCTTGGTGTTTTCTGACTCCAAAACTATGTCCTTCAACAAATCAAGTAAACTAGTAACATCCTTGTGATGTTTTTGCTTGCTTAGCATATCATATAAGCACTCAGTACTCTTTTCAAATTGGAGTGTCTTGTGTAAATTTGAAGAAGCTTTTCCTAATTCATCTCTCAAAGATACTATCTCATATTCATACTTTTCAAAATCAACTTCTTTGGCCTTTAGTTTCTTATTGACATCTTCCTCTTTTTTCTTAACTTCAGCAACTTGAACCATCATATCTATTATTTGTTTTTATGCATTTTGAATGGCTGAAAGAGTTTTAGTCTTAGATTATCTTTCCTCTTGTAGCTACAATTTTAACCTTTGGTTCTCCATTCTAAGTTTCTTAATCTCATCAAGAGCATAGATGAGTTCACCTTCCATATCAACCTCATATTCATTTTCTTCAAACTCTTATTAAAAATCACTCACTAAGTGATATCCTTCCTTTTCTACACTCTTCACTACAAAATCATCTTTTGTACTAGGTTCAAGTGGTGTTTGTTGTTTAGCATTCTGCTAGGTATTTCATTTTTCTTTGTCTCTTGTACCTTTTTCCATAATGAGCACTCCACTACATGGAACCCCTAAGTTGGTTAGACTTATGTAATGGTATGAATCTGATACCACTTGTTGGAGTACAATACCACTGAGAGGGTGGGTGATGATCCTAGTTTATGGTCTAGTTTTGGGTAGAATTTATGGTTTATTTTTTGGAGATATCATGGACCTTGATGTTAAGTGTTGATACTTTTTATGGTATTTCCTTAGAACTATTGATATTGGGCCTAATCTTATTTCTGCAAAACTTTAATGATGATGACATGTTATATGGACTATCCATATTAATTTTGCATGTGGTTAATGAATGCTCTTTAAGGTGGTTATAGATACACAATTATTATGCGTACTAACATTGCCATGCAGATATAATTTGAGGATGCTAAATTGAGGAAGACACTGCCAACTGGGCATGCACCATAATGTCCAATAAGGGAATCATTCAAAGGTCAAAGGAGGATGACAATAGGAGATTCCACATGCAAACTGAATGTAACCACCTTTTATTGGTCTTTATTGATGTTGAGCAAATGTGCACATTACTGTAGTGCTAAATTTGTG
Organism: Sequoia sempervirens; assembly: GCA_007258455.2. Lineage (NCBI taxonomy): Eukaryota > Viridiplantae > Streptophyta > Pinopsida > Cupressales > Cupressaceae > Sequoia > Sequoia sempervirens. The sequence continues at coordinate 350,198,046 of VDFB02000003.1, forward strand.
GTTGGGCATGCATGTGTAACTGTCACCCCACTTTCTTTGTTTTCCCTAAATGGTGTCCTCCTAGTTTGAGTTGACTTCCCTATTTAGTTGGTAGTATAAATAAGGATCATATGCTCCTTTTCTAGAGGTTGCGTGATCTGATATTGTACTTGCATTCTTAGTTTTTAGCAATACAATTATGCTACTCTTTTGTACTCATGTTTTTTGATGAATAAAATAAAGTTCTAAGTTTGAGCATCTAATTTTTTGTTAGTAGTAGAGGATACTCATCCAAGGGGGATCACTTGGTGATAAATTCATCCTTTAGCTTAGTTTATCCTAGTTATTACTTTTTGTTTAGTAGTTAGTTAAGAATCTGGTGCTAACCATTCCTACAGCCACTAGAATTCCATTATGTGACTATTCTTGTAGCCAAAGCAGATAGAGTATTTTTTTGTTTATTGTTCAAATTTTCATTTCTATCATTCATTTCAAATCTTAGTGCAGTTTTTGGTTGATTTTTAGCATTTCTGTTATTCCTTTCCAAGCAATTTACTTCCAACATTGCATCTTTCTTAGTTGTAGAATGAAAATGGCTACTTTAAGTTCCTAGTGCACATACTAGGGTGAAGCCACAATAGTGGTTTACAATTCAAGTGAGGAAGGAAAACTCACAAAAAATTGAATGCATGGCAAAAAACTTGATTTTAGGGACTCATACGAACCTATTGGTTCGACTGAACCCATTAGGGGTTCGCTAGAACCTAGGTTCAGGTGAACCCTCTTAATACTTTCCCACCAAACAAGCCATAAAAACCACTTATAGAAGGGGGGTTCGAATGAACAAGAGTTTGAATGAACCTTGGTTCGAACGAACCCCTAGGGGTTCGCTCGAACCCCCTTTATTCCTCATCCCCCCTGAGACACAAAAAACCTTGAATCTTGGCACTTCGGAGCTCGAATTGAGGATGAAAATGGAAAAATATTAACAAACCCAACTAGAATTAGTTAGTCTTCAAAAGGAGCTACCTAATGAATATAATTTTAATATGTTTTGGTTTTATTAGGCAATTTTTTTTTTAGTTTTATCAAAGATAGGTTTCTCATCGAAAATGAAGGTCTTTGTTCTGCATATGTGGAAAACTAGTATATTATCAAAAAAAAATTGAAAAATATAAGTACACCAGATATTGAAGTCCTTTATCCAACAAAAAAATTATTGAATTTTGATATATACAAAAAAAGTTATGCGTTATATAGTTGCGCTATGTGAATTGTAATTTGTTTGACTTTGAACTTCATTTAAGAAAAAATATTCAATAAAAACTATCTAACTAGGTGGAAGCACTAGATATTAAAGTTGTGAATCTAAATTTGAAAGAATTAGAATTTTATCCTTCATAGAAGAAAAGTTATGTGTTATACAGTGTGCATCACTTTTTAAAAATGTTGTTTTTTGAACAAAACTAGTTTTTGTGGGAGATGGAAAAAGAAGTGCAATCTAATTCCAAAAATTTTGAAAAAAATATTTTTAGAATCTACAAACAAAATGTGACAAGACTCTAGTTTTCATCATCTTCAAATTCTTCACAGTTTAGCCGCTATAGGTGCTTGAATGTGAAGATTTAGTTTTAAAAAAAAAGTATCTAGTTTGGCCAAAAATTGTAAACCACTATTGTGGGATCACCCACTATGCTGACCCATTTCATGTTCATGTCCTTGGGTTGAAAATTTAAATGCATCTTCATGATGATTGAATGGTTATTCAGTTTATATGTCCAATCTTTGAATCATAGTTGTAAGGGCTTAGTTGTTAAATCATTGTAGGAGGCAAACATTTTTGGCACCATTATCGGGGATGGTGTCAAACTAGGAAGTTCTTTGGAGTCATTGGTAGTTTTCTTGCTGTAGTATTTTTAAATTTTTTCTTAGTATACCCCTTATTTAGGAAGTAATGACTCCCCTTATTCTTTACTGATTCTTTGTGTGAGTTGGCTAATAGTAAGTTGATACCACATGCATAGAGGAAGGAGAAGGGATGCTTATTGGAGATTCCTTCCTAACAATCATAATCTATTCCAGCTTATTGAATATCAGAACCTACCAAGATAAGAAGAAGAAGAAGATCCACAACCCTTTGTTGATGCATTCCTTGATCTAACTAGCTCTAAAGTCTCCTCTGAGGACCAAAATCAACTTGAGAACCCCTTTGCTTTGGAACTACATCAAGCAGGCATGGGTGATGCAAATAGGAATAGACCTAACCAACCATCTTTTCCTTTCCCCATTTCACATCAGAATGAAGTTGATAGTTATCAAAAATATCCCTGCTTCATCACTCCCTAAGTTTTATGGACTTGTCATAGAAAATCCCAATACCTTCTTGTTTCAGTTTGACATACTCTGGAGGAGTTATGACTATACCACCAATGCCCATAGGATTAAGCTATTTCCTACCACTCTGAAAGAAGCTGCATTAAGATGGTTCATAATCCTAGGTAGAGATACCGTGGAAACTTGGGAAGACATGAAGACAACATTCCTTGAGAAATACAAGGATTATTGTAGGGGCAGTGACATGAGAGGAGGTGAAATTTTTAGGATGCAACAAAACAAAGATGAGAGCCTAGAGGATTTTGTTGCAAGGTTTATATTCTTCCTACAAAAATATCCATACCATACACTTAATGAAGACCCACAAAAGTTATTTTTCTTGAGAGGAATCAATGATAAAAGCACTGATGCCTTGGTCCTAATGGGAGTAGGATATTTCTCTCAAGTTCCTTTGGAGGATATCAAGAAAATAGACCAAAAGTACTCTACGGAACCCTAAAAAAAGGGAGAGCATACCAATCTTCCATGGGTAAGTCATCTATCAATGGAGTTTCAAGAATGGAGATTGCTCATTTGCTAGAAGACTTCAAGTAAGACATTATAGACAATATAGCTACTCAGCTAGACACACTTTAGGCCAAGAAGAAGCAAGAGGAGGTAGAGGCAATGCTAGCAGAGTATTGCCCCCATTGCACACAAAAGAAGGACTACAGATGCAAGATGGTAGCTAATATTGAAAGTAATCAGATTGTACCTGAATTCAAGCCAATTCAGATTGAAGAAGACCAAGTCTACTATGTTGCATAAAGGAGGCCTTGGGCTCCTAGACAAGGTATGCCACTAGATCCACTCTCTTATGCTAGGCCATATTTCAATTCCTATTCATTTGGAAACCAATGGAAACCCCCATATCCATCTGGATATGGAGGATATCAACCACAACCTTGGAATAACCCTCCAAATGCTTGGCTCAATCATCAAAACTCTCTACCCTAGTGGCAGCAACCTCAGGGGAATTGTCAACAATTTCAAGGGCATTGGAAGCCACCTCCAGGAAATTGGCAGCAAACAAATCAAAGGAGGGGAGGACAAAAATCACCTACCCAGACAACCAGTTACATGCAATCACCTTCTCATCCCTGAAATCCTACTACAATGCCTCCACTTGCTAATTCAAGCTCAAATGCACCTAAACCTACATAATACCAGCTCAGCCCACACCCAATCCAAACATCAAACCACAATAACAACCTGTATACTTTGTTGATTCAAATAAATTCCCTACATATGTTGTGAGTGTAAAGTGACATCCACTTACATCCAGGAACTACTTTACCAACCCCTTCCAAGCCCATTATCACTGAGCTTCCTATGGAAGAGTAGGAGGAACCTCTGAATGATCCCATTTAGCCAAGTACAGTTAAAAGTCCTAAACTAGTCCAAGTCAAGCAGACTAAACAAGAACCACCATTTCCTCAAAGATTGAAAGTTTCCAAGAAGAAGTAAGAAAAGGAGGATACAAATTTTGACATCTTGGATCAGCTGAAGCACATATGTGTCCAGATCCCTCTATTCTAGGCCATAAAGGATGTCACAATCTATGGAAAGGCAATCAAGGAAGCATGCCTCAAGGAGCTAGGCAGGAAGAAGAAAGACCCCACTGCGGTTCATGTGGTGGGAGAACTAGATGACATCTTGCTTGGAAAAGTGACTATCCCTAAGTACAATGACCTAGGTATTCATGTGGTAGAAGTTGTTATAAATGGGATTCAAATAAAGAATGCTTTGATTTATTTAAGGGCAGCCATAAATGTAATGACCAAGGACATCCTACAACAACTAAATAGTGCAAGCATGAGATCTACTCCTATTGTCTTGTAGCTTGTTGATAGTTCTACTATTAAGCCTGATGGTATAGTGGAGGATCTTGTGGTGATTCTAGACTCATGGGAGTACCCAACAGGCTTCATGATTCATTCTCCTAAAGCTACACTAGGCAGGTACCCAATTATTCTTGGAAGGCCATGGTTAGCGACTGCAAACACATATATTGGATGTCGGTCAGGTGACATGACCATTTTTTATGGGAAGAGTACCGAATTTTTTGTTCTTTTTCCTCTTGCTCAATCATCCCATGATGAGGACAATCTAGTGTGGCCACATGTTAATGAAGAGGTTGAGGAAGTTAATTATGTGGCACAACTTATGATGTTAGGCAGAAGTTCCTTCATGTAGCTTCAAGATGAAGATGAAGTATTGGTTAACATCATTCAGAACCATTGTGAAGTGGAGGAAGCATCATCTTCTCATTCTACTACTCCAGTCAAGACACTTTTTCCTACTCTTCCTGTACCCACTGTTCCTGTAGACATTCTTCCTATAGTCACTCTTCCTTTAGCCACTATTCCTGCAAACAAACTTCCTGCAGTAATAGGTACGGCCCATACATTGCTACCATATGAACTCAAGGTACCATCTGCTAATGAAGAAACTGTGATAGACTCAACTACACAAGTACAAGTGTTAGAAGGAAAGTATCTTAATGATAACAACAAACTGAGTGAAGAACAACAATTTCTATCGACAAACTTATTAAGGACCCATCAGCATGCATTTGCATAGGACTATCATGAGATGGGGTTTGGATCCTAAGATTTGCACTCATAGAATTTATAGCAAAGATTATTGCACCCCAGTGAGGTAGCCACAAAGAAGAATTAACCTTGCACTGTGAGAAATTGTAAAAGGAGAACTGCATAAGTTGCTAGATGTAGGATTTATCTACCCCATTTCAAATAGCTAGTTGATGTCTCCATTAGTGATTTTTCCTAAAAAATGATGGAAATCGTGAGTTTGGGTTGATTACAATGAACTTAATGCTACTACCAAAAAGGACCATTTTCACTTACCTTTCATAGATCAAGTTTTGGACTCACTTGCATGAAAGTAATACTTTTCTTTTCTAGATGGATTCAACGGTTACAACCATATCCAAATTGCAACAGAAGACCATGAGAAGACCACTTTTACCTATCCATGAGGGACCTATGCCTACTCAGTACTCCCATTTGACTTATACAATGCACCTGCAACATTTCAGAGGGTAGACATTTGCATATTTTAAGACATTTCTCATGATTTCATGGAAATTTATATGGATTATTTCACCACCTATGGTGATGATTTCAATGAAGCATTGGAGAATATCTGGAAAGTCATACAGAGATGTGAAGATCACAATATTTCTTTAAACAATGAAAAGTGCTTCATGATGATGCAGGAAGGTGTAGTTCTTCAACAATACATCTCTCATAAAGGAATTCAAGTAGATCTTGCAAAGATTGAGTTAATCACAAATCTTCCCACACCTGCAAAGCAGAAGGATGTTAGGAGTTTCTTGGGCCATGCAGGCTATTATAGGTGGTTCATCAAGGATTTCAACAAAATGGTAGTAAAATTGTATACCCTCCTCACTAAAGATGTTGAGTTCCAGTGGACTGAAGATTGTGACAAGGCATTTTCTGATTTGAAGGTAGCCTTGACTCATGCTTGTTAGAAAAAAAAAAGGACAGACAACTGGGAGGGGAGGTGAATCAGTTGTCATAGAATATTTTCACTTTTTCAAACTAAACTTAATCTCAAATCTGATGAATGAACAATAAGCCATAAACAATCAACACATTAGAAACACAGAGAACATCCAAATTTTTATGTGGAAACCCTGCTAGGGGAAAACCATGGTGGATGTTAGTCCACAATATTATACCCTATTAAAAGTATAATGAGAAATAATGGGAATGCACATGCATTTAGGCACATTTCCTAGAGCTCACTAATCAAATACATGAGGGATCACTATCACAGAAATATTTGGATTAAAACCATCTAGATTGTGAATTGAGAAAATAGCTTCTTCAAAAGCCTAATTACAATTCTAGTTAAGCACAAAAAAACCTTCTTCACACTTCACTCAAACTTCTTCTCACTCTGCTCTACAATCGAATGATTTAGACACTATTCACACATCTGTACTTTCTCTGGCATACATTCGCTCTTCTACACACACTAACTTCTCTCAAACAATTTCTCTAATATAAATGTAGTTACATGAGATTACATCAACAACTTAGTCAACCAAAAATATAAAATATATTTTCAATGTCGGCCTAAATTTACAAATAAATTTTCATTGTGGATCAAACACCATTGGATAATACCAATATGTGACCCAAAAAAAAATACTCAGGTGTGCCAAACATTCAAAATTAAATCTTCAAGGATCCACAACATGCCACAACCATCATGTCGGCCAAGAACACAAAATACGAACATACCAAGAAAATATTCAACCACGAGCACACAGATCAATGTGGATGTGCAAAAGAGATAGAGTAGGATCTAGAAACATCCACAAGCACTAAGAAACAATAGAGAAACATCCAAAACAACTAGAATTACCAGAATTATACCAACTTTAATCAAGAATACTAATAGAGACCACAAAAACACTGTCAAAACACAAATCTTCATAACTCGAACAAATCTTCACATGGACCTCTAAAATTTATGGAGGATGGAATAGATATACTAAGAAATAAACCCTTTAGTCCACAGTAGTTAATCTTCAATGTATAGAACAAGACACCTTCATGACCTTCATAGTTCCACTGGGAATGCAGAACACTTTCTTTTACAATTTTCTCAATATCATCAACATATACAACCTTCAATACATCAAATGCTAATAGTGTTAACATCAATGAAAACCACATATCAGCAACACAACCACAACATCCAACAATCTCCCCCTTTGGAATTGATGGAAACACATGATGTGAAAAATACCATCAACCTAATTCTCAATCATCACTTACTCCTCATTAGATTCTGAATCTTCTCCCTTGACTTCTTCTACGTGATCTTCTCCCCATAAGACTCTTCATTCTAGATAAGCAATAGTTTTTCACATGAATATCTCCCCCTTTGAAATCATTGGAAAAGATAAGCATTATCTTCCCACATATAATATTTGAACCACATATCTGCACAACTGACTACTCCCCTTGAGCAGCAGCCACAAAAACATCAATTTGGATCAGGAAATATCTATGAAGTACACAGATTGATGCAAGAAAATACATCTTTAGCTTATATCAAGAGGGGTAATCACCCCTAGCATCCCTCTAAGATAGTCAAAAGTATCCTTCAACAATGGCTTAGTGAAAATTTCTGTAATCTACTCTTTGGTAGGTACATACTCCAATCTAACTTCTTTCTCACTTACCTTTTCTCTTAAGAAGTGAAACTTGATTTATATATGCTTGGTCTTAGAATGTAGTACCAGATTCTTTGATATGTTAATTGCACTTAAGTTGTCATAGTATATGGCAACAGGTTTATCATATACTGCTTTGATATCTTTCAGCATCTATTTCATCCACATCACTTGAGCACAGTTGTTTGCAACAACAATATATTCTGCTTCATTAGTAGATAGAGAAATACAATTCTTCCTTTTTCTCAATCAAGACACTAGTTTCTTCCCTAGGAAGAAAGCAACACCACTAGTACTTTTCCTATCATTTACATCTCCTACCCAATCCGCATTAGTATATGCATTCAAAGTAAGATCATCATCCTTAGGATACCAAAGCCCAAAGTCAACTGTTCCTTTCAAATACCTAAAAATTCTCTTTACAATAGTCACATGAGACTCTTTTGGATTAGCCTAAAATCTAGTAACCATACATACAACATTCATAATGTCCGGTTTGGTCTGAGTTAAAAAGATCAATCCATCAATCATCGACCTGTATCTTGTTTGATTTGCTTTAGGAGAATCATCATTCTATGTCAACTTAAATCTAGTTATCATGGGAGTATCAATAGGGTTTGAATCATCCATGCCAAACTTCTTCAATAGTTCTCTCACATATTTGGACTGAGATATGAAGATCCCCTTGTCTAACTGAGTAACTTGCAATCCTAGAAAGAACTTCATCTCTCCAATCATACTCATCTCAAATTCATTCTTCATTTCATCAGCAAACTTCATACATAGATTATCATCTCCTCCAAAAATAATATCCTCAACAATGACCTCAATAATTAATTCTTTATCATGATCCAATTTGAAATACAAGTTGTTGTCAACGGTCGCTTTATTGAATCCAAGCTTTAGTAAGTATTTGTCCAATCTAGCATACCAGGATCTGGGGGGCTTTCTTGATTCCATATAGAGCTTTCTTCAATTGGAAAATCATGTCTTCTTTGTTAGTCAGTTGAAATTCATCTAGCTATCCAATATATACTTCTTCTAACTCACCATTCAAAAAAGTTGACTTCACATCCTTTTGATAGACTTCCATTTGTGAATACCCTTTACATACTAGTCTTGCTTTATTCTAGACCAATTCACCTTGTTCATTCAACTTATTCTGAAAGACCCATTTAGTACCAATTACATTCTTATCTTTAGGTCTAGATCAAGTACCCATGCATTGTTCTTTTCAATTTGCATTAATTCTTCCTTCATAGCTTCCATCTAGTGTTCATCATTGTAGGCTTTTTTAACATCTTTAGGTTCAATTTTGGATATCAAGAAATACTCTTCTGCAATCTTCCTTCTAGTTTGCACTCCTTTATTCTTGTCTCCTATAGTTTGATTTTAAGAATTATTTAGCTTTACATACCTTAGAGTTTTAGGATTCTCTCAAACTTCTGATTCTTCTATTCTTTCTTCTACACTTGCACTTGTCTCTGCTTCCTGACTATCTTGATTTACTAGAACAAATTGAAGTTGTCTTACCAGAACATATGGCACAATTTGAAGCTGATTTTGTGTCTGAACTTTCTTCCCTTTATTTTTATTACCTTCATATGAATCATATCCATAATATCTAGACGATTTAGTAGAATCCTCATCAACCCTAACATTTGCACTCTCAACCATTTTTCTCAGTCTTTTGTTATAGCACCGGTAGGCCTTGCTTCTAGAAAAGTAACCTAGAATTACGATTTAAATTTACCTAGTTCAATGTGTACACAATAGTGCTTACAACTTCACTCCAATAGGTGTGAGGCACATTACCTTCAATCATCATTATTCTAGCAGCATCAAAAAAAATTTGTTCTTCCTCTTCATAACTCCATTCTATTGAGGGGTTTGGGGAGAAAATAATTGTCTTCTAATTCCATGCTCTTCATAGAAAGAATTAAAATCCCTAGAGGTGAACTCACCACCTCTATCTGACCTTAAGCATTTGATTTTCATACCTTTCTCATTTTCTGCCATAGCTTTGAAAATTTTTAACTTCTCTAATGCTTCACATTTTTCTCTTAAGAAAGCAACCCATATCATTCTAGAATAATCATCAATAAGCAACATAAAGTCACTTTCACCATGGAGACATCTGACTCTGGAAGGACCACATAGATTAGTATGCAAAAGCTATAATAATCCATTTGAATGATGTTGTTTTCTCCGAAAAGAAACTCTATTTTGTTTTCCCATCTAACACTCCTTGCAAATTGTGCTAGCAGGCTTCACTAGCTTAGGTAGATCTCTTATTGCTTGAGTGGCACTTATTTTGACAATGTTGTCAAAATTCACATGACATAACCTTCTATGCTATAACTAGCTTTCATCTACTTGATCAATTAAACACCTTTCACTGGAAGCATTCAGGTGAAAAATATTACCTTTTTTCTATTTACCTAAAGCAATTACATTTCGAGAACTTCCATATATCTTGCATCTTCCATCTCTGAACTGAAGATCATAACCATTTTCCACCATCTATCCAACACTCAATAGGGTGTGCTTCAAGCCTTCAACATAAAGAACATCATAAGTGTTATGCTTACCACCAAGACAGATAGATCCTCTGCCATGAATCACACAAGCATTGTTCTCTCCAAATCTTACAACCCAATCATCGTACTTCTCTAGACTTACAAATTTTCTTTTGTCACTAGTCATATGATGTGAGAATCCATTTTCAATGACCCATTCATCCTTTTCTTCAATTCAGGCTACAAGACCTTTCTCAACTTTAGCAAATTCAGTAGCCAATCATCTTCATTTCCATTATCTTTATCAGACTCATCATTAGTCACACCTTCTTTAGCAAAGTAACATTTCTTTTGGAATCTATATTTGTAAGGCTTATATCTAGGTGTAGACATCCAAATTTGGACACTTAATTTATCCAAATTTATCACTTTTCGTCTAAACATCCTCTTATCCAAGTTAATTAAGTAATATTACTATTATTTAATTAATATCTTTAATTCTGCCAAATCCCTAAGGTATTTAATTAATAATTAAATACCTTACCCTCCTTAATCCTCTTTTCATCAAATAAATTAAATAAATATTACATTTATTTAATTCCTCACATGTCATTTTCATCTAATCCTAATCCACTTCTAATTTCTTCATTAGGGATGTGCACATGCCTAATCCTTGATTAGGATGTGTCACATCCTCCAACTTTTGCAAGTTGGCTTCTAATCCTCATTTATCCTCTAATTACTAATTAATTAAGCCTAATCATTCTCCAAGGAATTTTTAATTCCTTTTTATTCTCCCTAGATTCCCCTCTTTTATATGTGAATTTTTAATTCACATTCCATCCTTCCAAGGCTTCTAGAACCTTGGACTTGTCACAATCTCCACATGTGACCAAGTCCCACCTTTTTGGAGCCCACCTTTTATCCTCTAGATCATCTTATGAATGTGAATTTTTAATTCACATTTATCCTCCCAACCACCTTTCTTTTTCCCATGTAGATTTTTGAGGAATTCTAAAATTCCTCAAAAGTCCCTTTCACTCCCACTTGGGGACAAGAAACCCCTTTTTGTGGAAATCCTCTCATCCCCCAAGGTGCATGTCCTTTTCCACCTCATGTACTTTCTTGACACCTCATCTCCACCTCATATCCTCTTGTCCATTTCACCCTCCACATGTCAAGATGTGAGGGCTTGTGGGTTCTCAACCCACCATAGCCCTTCATCTTGACCTTGTTGGATCAATCTTGACCCTTGAATTCTCTAGAGAATTCAAAATCTCCTATAAATACCCCCTCCTCAAGGGCATTTTCAACACTTCTTCATTTGAGCAACCTTATGCTGCTAATTTTCCTAAACACTTTGCATTTTGATAACTACATGCTGTCCATTTGAATCCTCAAGCCTTTTCAATCATTCAACCATCTTTGTTAATCATCTTGCATATAGAATCTTGCATCTTAGTCATTCAATCCATCATCTAAGGAGCACACAATCCATTCCAATCAAGGGCCAATCAAGGAGAAATCAACAACAAGGAAGGTGATATCGTTTCTATTTTGTTTATCCATTTCCTTTCTTATTCTATCTCTCTTTTGGCTAATCTTGAGGTGTCCTTGATAGTTTGTCATTCATATTCTTAGTTAGTTTGCACATTTAGAATAG
>VDFB02000003.1:350209915-350287521 GCA_007258455.2 Sequoia sempervirens
TGGAGTTTCAAGAATGGAGATTACTCATTTGCTGGAAGACTTCAAGTAAGACATTATAAACAATATAGCTACTCAGCTAGACACACTTTAGGCCAAGAAGAAGCAAGAGGAGGTAGAGGCAATGCTAGCAGAGTATTGCCCCCATTGCACACAAAAGAAGGACTACAGATGCAAGATGGTAGCTAATATTGAAAGTAATCAGATTGCACCTGAATTCAAGCCAATTCAGATTGAAGAAGACCAAGTCTACTATGTTGCATAAAGGAGGCCTTGGGCTCCTAGACAAGGTATGCCACTAGATCCACTCTCTTATGCTAGGCCATATTTCAATTCCTATTCATTTGGAAACCAATGGAAACCCCCATATCCATCTGGATATGGAGGATATCAACCACAACCTTGGAATAACCCTCCAAATGCTTGGCTCAATCATCAAAACTCTCTACCCTAGTGGCAGCAACCTCAGGGGAATTGTCAACAATTTCAAGGGCATTGGAAGCCACCTCCACGAAATTGGCAGCAAACAAATCAAAGGAGGGGAGGACAAAAATCACCTACCCAGACAACCAGTTACATGCAATCACCTTCTCATCCCTGAAATCCTACTACAATGCCTCCACTTGCTAATTCAAGCTCAAATGCACCTAAACCTACATAATACCAGCTCAGCCCACACCCAATCCAAACATCAAACCACAATAACAACCTGTATACTTTGTTGATTCAAATAAATTCCCTACATATGTTGTGAGTGTAAAGTGACATCCACTTACATCCAGGAACTACTTTACCAACCCCTTCCAAGCCCATTATCACTGAGCTTCCTATGGAAGAGTAGGAGGAACCTCTGAATGATCCCATTTAGCCAAGTACAGTTAAAAGTCCTAAACTAGTCCAAGTCAAGCAGACTAAACAAGAACCACCATTTCCTCAAAGATTGAAAGTTTCCAAGAAGAAGTAAGAAAAGGAGGATACAAATTTTGACATCTTGGATCAGCTGAAGCACATATGTGTCCAGATCCCTCTATTCTAGGCCATAAAGGATGTCACAATCTATGGAAAGGCAATCAAGGAAGCATGCCTCAAGGAGCTAGGCAGGAAGAAGAAAGACCCCACTGCGGTTCATGTGGTGGGAGAACTAGATGACATCTTGCTTGGAAAAGTGACTATCCCTAAGTACAATGACCTAGGTATTCATGTGGTAGAAGTTGTTATAAATGGGATTCAAATAAAGAATGCTTTGATTTATTTAAGGGCAGCCATAAATGTAATGACCAAGGACATCCTACAACAACTAAATAGTGCAAGCATGAGATCTACTCCTATTGTCTTGTAGCTTGTTGATAGTTCTACTATTAAGCCTGATGGTATAGTGGAGGATCTTGTGGTGATTCTAGACTCATGGGAGTACCCAACAGGCTTCATGATTCATTCTCCTAAAGCTACACTAGGCAGGTACCCAATTATTCTTGGAAGGCCATGGTTAGCGACTGCAAACACATATATTGGATGTCGGTCAGGTGACATGACCATTTTTTATGGGAAGAGTACCGAATTTTTTGTTCTTTTTCCTCTTGCTCAATCATCCCATGATGAGGACAATCTAGTGTGGCCACATGTTAATGAAGAGGTTGAGGAAGTTAATTATGTGGCACAACTTATGATGTTAGGCAGAAGTTCCTTCATGTAGCTTCAAGATGAAGATGAAGTATTGGTTAACATCATTCAGAACCATTGTGAAGTGGAGGAAGCATCATCTTCTCATTCTACTACTCCAGTCAAGACACTTTTTCCTACTCTTCCTGTACCCACTGTTCCTGTAGACATTCTTCCTATAGTCACTCTTCCTTTAGCCACTATTCCTGCAAACAAACTTCCTGCAGTAATAGGTACGGCCCATACATTGCTACCATATGAACTCAAGGTACCATCTGCTAATGAAGAAACTGTGATAGACTCAACTACACAAGTACAAGTGTTAGAAGGAAAGTATCTTAATGATAACAACAAACTGAGTGAAGAACAACAATTTCTATCGACAAACTTATTAAGGACCCATCAGCATGCATTTGCATAGGACTATCATGAGATGGGGTTTGGATCCTAAGATTTGCACTCATAGAATTTATAGCAAAGATTATTGCACCCCAGTGAGGTAGCCACAAAGAAGAATTAACCTTGCACTGTGAGAAATTGTAAAAGGAGAACTGCATAAGTTGCTAGATGTAGGATTTATCTACCCCATTTCAAATAGCTAGTTGATGTCTCCATTAGTGATTTTTCCTAAAAAATGATGGAAATCGTGAGTTTGGGTTGATTACAATGAACTTAATGCTACTACCAAAAAGGACCATTTTCACTTACCTTTCATAGATCAAGTTTTGGACTCACTTGCATGAAAGTAATACTTTTCTTTTCTAGATGGATTCAATGGTTACAACCATATCCAAATTGCAACAGAAGACCATGAGAAGACCACTTTTACCTATCCATGAGGGACCTATGCCTACTCAGTACTCCCATTTGACTTATACAATGCACCTGCAACATTTCAGAGGGTAGACATTTGCATATTTTAAGACATTTCTCATGATTTCATGGAAATTTATATGGATTATTTCACCACCTATGGTGATGATTTCAATGAAGCATTGGAGAATATCTGGAAAGTCATACAGAGATGTGAAGATCACAATATTTCTTTAAACAATGAAAAGTGCTTCATGATGATGCAGGAAGGTGTAGTTCTTCGACAATACATCTCTCATAAAGGAATTCAAGTAGATCTTGCAAAGATTGAGTTAATCACAAATCTTCCCACACCTGCAAAGCAGAAGGATGTTAGGAGTTTCTTGGGCCATGCAGGCTATTATAGGTGGTTCATCAAGGATTTCAACAAAATGGTAGTAAAATTGTATACCCTCCTCACTAAAGATGTTGAGTTCCAGTGGACTGAAGATTGTGACAAGGCATTTTCTGATTTGAAGGTAGCCTTGACTCATGCTTGTTAGAAAAAAAAAGGACAGACAACTGGGAGGGGAGGTGAATCAGTTGTCATAGAATATTTTCACTTTTTCAAACTAAACTTAATCTCAAATCTGATGAATGAACAATAAGCCATAAACAATCAACACATTAGAAACACAGAGAACATCCAAATTTTTATGTGGAAACCCTGCTAGGGGAAAACCATGGTGGATGTTAGTCCACACTATTATACCCTATTAAAAGTATAATGAGAAATAATGGGAATGCACATGCATTTAGGCACATTTCCTAAATCAGTATCTAGTTTTGCCAAAAATTGTAAACCACTATTGTGGGATCACCCACTATGCTGACCCATTTCATGTTCATGTCCTTGGGTTGAAATTTAAATGCATCTTCATGATGATTGAATGGTTATTCAGTTTATATGTCCAATCTTTGAATCATAGTTGTAAGGGCTTAGTTGTTAAATCATTGTAGGAGGCAAACATTTTTGGCACCATTATCGGGGATGGTGTCAAACTAGGAAGTTCTTTGGAGTCATTGGTAGTTTTCTTGCTGTAGTATTTTTAAATTTTTTCTTAGTATACCCCTTATTTAGGAAGTAATGACTCCCCTTATTCTTTACTGATTCTTTGTGTGAGTTGGCTAATAGTAAGTTGATACCACATGCATAGAGGAAGGAGAAGGGATGCTTATTGGAGATTCCTTCCTAACAATCATAATCTATTCCAGCTTATTGAATATCAGAACCTACCAAGATAAGAAGAAGAAGAAGATCCACAACCCTTTGTTGATGCATTCCTTGATCTAACTAGCTCTAAAGTCTCCTCTGAGGACCAAAATCAACTTGAGAACCCCTTTGCTTTGGAACTACATCAAGCAGGCATGGGTGATGCAAATAGGAATAGACCTAACCAACCATCTTTTCCTTTCCCCATTTCACATCAGAATGAAGTTGATAGTTATCAAAAATATCCCTGCTTCATCACTCCCTAAGTTTTATGGACTTGTCATAGAAAATCCCAATACCTTCTTGTTTCAGTTTGACATACTCTAGAGGAGTTATGACTATACCACCAATGCCCATAGGATTAAGCTATTTCCTACCACTCTGAAAGAAGCTGCATTAAGATGGTTCATAATCCTAGGTAGAGATACCGTGGAAACTTGGGAAGACATGAAGACAACATTCCTTGAGAAATACAAGGATTATTGTAGGGGCAGTGACATGAGAGGAGGTGAAATTTTTAGGATGCAACAAAACAAAGATGAGAGCCTAGAGGATTTTGTTGCAAGGTTTATATTCTTCCTACAAAAATATCCATACCATACACTTAATGAAGACCCACAAAAGTTATTTTTCTTGAGAGGAATCAATGATAAAAGCACTGATGCCTTGGTCCTAATGGGAGTAGGATATTTCTCTCAAGTTCCTTTGGAGGATATCAAGAAAATAGACCAAAAGTACTCTACGGAACCCTAAAAAAAGGGAGAGCATACCAATCTTCCATGGGTAAGTCATCTATCAATGGAGTTTCAAGAATGGAGATTGCTCATTTGCTAGAAGACTTCAAGTAAGACATTATAGACAATATAGCTACTCAGCTAGACACACTTTAGGCCAAGAAGAAGCAAGAGGAGGTAGAGGCAATGCTAGCAGAGTATTGCCCCCATTGCACACAAAAGAAGGACTACAGATGCAAGATGGTAGCTAATATTGAAAGTAATCAGATTGCACCTGAATTCAAGCCAATTCAGATTGAAGAAGACCAAGTCTACTATGTTGCATAAAGGAGGCCTTGGGCTCCTAGACAAGGTATGCCACTAGATCCACTCTCTTATGCTAGGCCATATTTCAATTCCTATTCATTTGGAAACCAATGGAAACCCCCATATCCATCTGGATATGGAGGATATCAACCACAACCTTGGAATAACCCTCCAAATGCTTGGCTCAATCATCAAAACTCTCTACCCTAGTGGCAGCAACCTCAGGGGAATTGTCAACAATTTCAAGGGCATTGGAAGCCACCTCCAGGAAATTGGCAGCAAACAAATCAAAGGAGGGAAGGACAATAATCCCCTACCCAGACAACCAGTTACATGCAATCACCTTCTCATCCCTGAAATCCTACTACAATGCCTCCACTTGCTAATTCAAGCTCAAATGCACCTAAACCTACATAATACCAGCTCAGCCCACACCCAATCCAAACATCAAACCACAATAACAACCTGTATACTTTGTTGATTCAAATAAATTCCCTACATATGTTGTGAGTGTAAAGTGACATCCACTTACATCTAGGAACTACTTTACCAACCCCTTCCAAGCCCATTATCACTGAGCTTCCTATGGAAGAGTAGGAGGAACCTCTAAATGATCCCATTTAGCCAAGTACAGTTAAAAGTCCTAAACTAGTCCAAGTCAAGCAGACTAAACAAGAACCACCATTTCCTCAAAGATTGAAAGTTTCCAAGAAGAAGTAAGAAAAGGAGGATACAAATTTTGACATCTTGGATCAGCTGAAGCACATATGTGTCCAGATCCCTCTATTCTAGGCCATAAAGGATGTCACAATCTATGGAAAGGCAATCAAGGAAGCATGCCTCAAGGAGCTAGGCAGGAAGAAGAAAGACCCCACTGCGGTTCATGTGGTGGGAGAACTAGATGACATCTTGCTTGGAAAAGTGACTATCCCTAAGTACAATGACCTAGGTATTCATGTGGTAGAAGTTGTTATAAATGGGATTCAAATAAAGAATGCTTTGATTTATTTAAGGGCAGCCATAAATGTAATGACCAAGGACATCCTACAACAACTAAATAGTGCAAGCATGAGATCTACTCCTATTGTCTTGTAGCTTGTTGATAGTTCTACTATTAAGCCTGATGGTATAGTGGAGGATCTTGTGGTGATTCTAGACTCATGGGAGTACCCAACAGGCTTCATGATTCATTCTCCTAAAGCTACACTAGGCAGGTACCCAATTATTCTTGGAAGGCCATGGTTAGCGACTGCAAACACATATATTGGATGTCGGTCAGGTGACATGACCATTTTTTATGGGAAGAGTACCGAATTTTTTGTTCTTTTTCCTCTTGCTCAATCATCCCATGATGAGGACAATCTAGTGTGGCCACATGTTAATGAAGAGGTTGAGGAAGTTAATTATGTGGCACAACTTATGATGTTAGGCAGAAGTTCCTTCATGTAGCTTCAAGATGAAGATGAAGTATTGGTTAACATCATTCAGAACCATTGTGAAGTGGAGGAAGCATCATCTTCTCATTCTACTACTCCAGTCAAGACACTTTTTCCTACTCTTCCTGTACCCACTGTTCCTGTAGACATTCTTCCTATAGTCACTCTTCCTTTAGCCACTATTCCTGCAAACAAACTTCCTGCAGTAATAGGTACGGCCCATACATTGCTACCATATGAACTCAAGGTACCATCTGCTAATGAAGAAACTGTGATAGACTCAACTACACAAGTACAAGTGTTAGAAGGAAAGTATCTTAATGATAACAACAAACTGAGTGAAGAACAACAATTTCTATCGACAAACTTATTAAGGACCCATCAGCATGCATTTGCATAGGACTATCATGAGATGGGGTTTGGATCCTAAGATTTGCACTCATAGAATTTATAGCAAAGATTATTGCACCCCAGTGAGGTAGCCACAAAGAAGAATTAACCTTGCACTGTGAGAAATTGTAAAAGGAGAACTGCATAAGTTGCTAGATGTAGGATTTATCTACCCCATTTCAAATAGCTAGTTGATGTCTCCATTAGTGATTTTTCCTAAAAAATGATGGAAATCGTGAGTTTGGGTTGATTACAATGAACTTAATGCTACTACCAAAAAGGACCATTTTCACTTACCTTTCATAGATCAAGTTTTGGACTCACTTGCATGAAAGTAATACTTTTCTTTTCTAGATGGATTCAATGGTTACAACCATATCCAAATTGCAACAGAAGACCATGAGAAGACCACTTTTACCTATCCATGAGGGACCTATGCCTACTCAGTACTCCCATTTGACTTATACAATGCACCTGCAACATTTCAGAGGGTAGACATTTGCATATTTTAAGACATTTCTCATGATTTCATGGAAATTTATATGGATTATTTCACCACCTATGGTGATGATTTCAATGAAGCATTGGAGAATATCTGGAAAGTCATACAGAGATGTGAAGATCACAATATTTCTTTAAACAATGAAAAGTGCTTCATGATGATGCAGGAAGGTGTAGTTCTTCGACAATACATCTCTCATAAAGGAATTCAAGTAGATCTTGCAAAGATTGAGTTAATCACAAATCTTCCCACACCTGCAAAGCAGAAGGATGTTAGGAGTTTCTTGGGCCATGCAGGCTATTATAGGTGGTTCATCAAGGATTTCAACAAAATGGTAGTAAAATTGTATACCCTCCTCACTAAAGATGTTGAGTTCCAGTGGACTGAAGATTGTGACAAGGCATTTTCTGATTTGAAGGTAGCCTTGACTCATGCTTGTTAGAAAAAAAAAGGACAGACAACTGGGAGGGGAGGTGAATCAGTTGTCATAGAATATTTTCACTTTTTCAAACTAAACTTAATCTCAAATCTGATGAATGAACAATAAGCCATAAACAATCAACACATTAGAAACACAGAGAACATCCAAATTTTTATGTGGAAACCCTGCTAGGGGAAAACCATGGTGGATGTTAGTCCACACTATTATACCCTATTAAAAGTATAATGAGAAATAATGGGAATGCACATGCATTTAGGCACATTTCCTAAATCAGTATCTAGTTTTGCCAAAAATTGTAAACCACTATTGTGGGATCACCCACTATGCTGACCCATTTCATGTTCATGTCCTTGGGTTGAAAATTTAAATGCATCTTCATGATGATTGAATGGTTATTCAGTTTATATGTCCAATCTTTGAATCATAGTTGTAAGGGCTTAGTTGTTAAATCATTGTAGGAGGCAAACATTTTTGGCACCATTATCGGGGATGGTGTCAAACTAGGAAGTTCTTTGGAGTCATTGGTAGTTTTCTTGCTGTAGTATTTTTAAATTTTTTCTTAGTATACCCCTTATTTAGGAAGTAATGACTCCCCTTATTCTTTACTGATTCTTTGTGTGAGTTGGCTAATAGTAAGTTGATACCACATGCATAGAGGAAGGAGAAGGGATGCTTATTGGAGATTCCTTCCTAACAATCATAATCTATTCCAGCTTATTGAATATCAGAACCTACCAAGATAAGAAGAAGAAGAAGATCCACAACCCTTTGTTGATGCATTCCTTGATCTAACTAGCTCTAAAGTCTCCTCTGAGGACCAAAATCAACTTGAGAACCCCTTTGCTTTGGAACTACATCAAGCAGGCATGGGTGATGCAAATAGGAATAGACCTAACCAACCATCTTTTCCTTTCCCCATTTCACATCAGAATGAAGTTGATAGTTATCAAAAATATCCCTGCTTCATCACTCCCTAAGTTTTATGGACTTGTCATAGAAAATCCCAATACCTTCTTGTTTCAGTTTGACATACTCTAGAGGAGTTATGACTATACCACCAATGCCCATAGGATTAAGCTATTTCCTACCACTCTGAAAGAAGCTGCATTAAGATGGTTCATAATCCTAGGTAGAGATACCGTGGAAACTTGGGAAGACATGAAGACAACATTCCTTGAGAAATACAAGGATTATTGTAGGGGCAGTGACATGAGAGGAGGTGAAATTTTTAGGATGCAACAAAACAAAGATGAGAGCCTAGAGGATTTTGTTGCAAGGTTTATATTCTTCCTACAAAAATATCCATACCATACACTTAATGAAGACCCACAAAAGTTATTTTTCTTGAGAGGAATCAATGATAAAAGCACTGATGCCTTGGTCCTAATGGGAGTAGGATATTTCTCTCAAGTTCCTTTGGAGGATATCAAGAAAATAGACCAAAAGTACTCTACGGAACCCTAAAAAAAGGGAGAGCATACCAATCTTCCATGGGTAAGTCATCTATCAATGGAGTTTCAAGAATGGAGATTGCTCATTTGCTAGAAGACTTCAAGTAAGACATTATAGACAATATAGCTACTCAGCTAGACACACTTTAGGCCAAGAAGAAGCAAGAGGAGGTAGAGGCAATGCTAGCAGAGTATTGCCCCCATTGCACACAAAAGAAGGACTACAGATGCAAGATGGTAGCTAATATTGAAAGTAATCAGATTGCACTCGAATTCAAGCCAATTCAGATTGAAGAAGACCAAGTCTACTATGTTGCATAAAGGAGGCCTTGGGCTCCAAGACAAGGTATGCCACTAGATCCACTCTCTTATGCTAGGCCATATTTCAATTCCTATTCATTTGAAACCAATGGAAACCCCCATATCCATCTGGATATGGAGGATATCAACCACAACCTTGGAATAACCCTCCAAATGCTTGGCTCAATCATCAAAACTCTCTACCCTAGTGGCAGCAACCTCAGGGGAATTGTCAACAATTTCAAGGGCATTGGAAGCCACCTCCACGAAATTGGCAGCAAACAAATCAAAGGAGGGGAGGACAAAAATCACCTACCCAGACAACCAGTTACATGCAATCACCTTCTCATCCCTGAAATCCTACTACAATGCCTCCACTTGCTAATTCAAGCTCAAATGCACCTAAACCTACATAATACCAGCTCAGCCCACACCCAATCCAAACATCAAACCACAATAACAACCTGTATACTTTGTTGATTCAAATAAATTCCCTACATATGTTGTGAGTGTAAAGTGACATCCACTTACATCCAGGAACTACTTTACCAACCCCTTCCAAGCCCATTATCACTGAGCTTCCTATGGAAGAGTAGGAGGAACCTCTGAATGATCCCATTTAGCCAAGTACAGTTAAAAGTCCTAAACTAGTCCAAGTCAAGAAGACTAAACAAGAACCACCATTTCCTCAAAGATTGAAAGTTTCCAAGAAGAAGTAAGAAAAGGAGGATACAAATTTTGACATCTTGGATCAGCTAAAGCACATATGTGTCCAGATCCCTCTATTCTAGGCCATAAAGGATGTCACAATCTATGGAAAGGCAATCAAGGAAGCATGCCTCAAGGAGCTAGGCAGGAAGAAGAAAGACCCCACTGCGGTTCATGTGGTGGGAGAACTAGATGACATCTTGCTTGGAAAAGTGACTATCCCTAAGTACAATGACCTAGGTATTCATGTGGTAGAAGTTGTTATAAATGGGATTCAAATAAAGAATGCTTTGATTTATTTAAGGGCAGCCATAAATGTAATGACCAAGGACATCCTACAACAACTAAATAGTGCAAGCATGAGATCTACTCCTATTGTCTTGTAGCTTGTTGATAGTTCTACTATTAAGCCTGATGGTATAGTGGAGGATCTTGTGGTGATTCTAGACTCATGGGAGTACCCAACAGGCTTCATGATTCATTCTCCTAAAGCTACACTAGGCAGGTACCCAATTATTCTTGGAAGGCCATGGTTAGCGACTGCAAACACATATATTGGATGTCGGTCAGGTGACATGACCATTTTTTATGGGAAGAGTACCGAATTTTTTGTTCTTTTTCCTCTTGCTCAATCATCCCATGATGAGGACAATCTAGTGTGGCCACATGTTAATGAAGAGGTTGAGGAAGTTAATTATGTGGCACAACTTATGATGTTAGGCAGAAGTTCCTTCATGTAGCTTCAAGATGAAGATGAAGTATTGGTTAACATCATTCAGAACCATTGTGAAGTGGAGGAAGCATCATCTTCTCATTCTACTACTCCAGTCAAGACACTTTTTCCTACTCTTCCTGTACCCACTGTTCCTGTAGACATTCTTCCTATAGTCACTCTTCCTTTAGCCACTATTCCTGCAAACAAACTTCCTGCAGTAATAGGTACGGCCCATACATTGCTACCATATGAACTCAAGGTACCATCTGCTAATGAAGAAACTGTGATAGACTCAACTACACAAGTACAAGTGTTAGAAGGAAAGTATCTTAATGATAACAACAAACTGAGTGAAGAACAACAATTTCTATCGACAAACTTATTAAGGACCCATCAGCATGCATTTGCATAGGACTATCATGAGATGGGGTTTGGATCCTAAGATTTGCACTCATAGAATTTATAGCAAAGATTATTGCACCCCAGTGAGGTAGCCACAAAGAAGAATTAACCTTGCACTGTGAGAAATTGTAAAAGGAGAACTGCATAAGTTGCTAGATGTAGGATTTATCTACCCCATTTCAAATAGCTAGTTGATGTCTCCATTAGTGATTTTTCCTAAAAAATGATGGAAATCGTGAGTTTGGGTTGATTACAATGAACTTAATGCTACTACCAAAAAGGACCATTTTCACTTACCTTTCATAGATCAAGTTTTGGACTCACTTGCATGAAAGTAATACTTTTCTTTTCTAGATGGATTCAACGGTTACAACCATATCCAAATTGCAACAGAAGACCATGAGAAGACCACTTTTACCTATCCATGAGGGACCTATGCCTACTCAGTACTCCCATTTGACTTATACAATGCACCTGCAACATTTCAGAGGGTAGACATTTGCATATTTTAAGACATTTCTCATGATTTCATGGAAATTTATATGGATTATTTCACCACCTATGGTGATGATTTCAATGAAGCATTGGAGAATATCTGGAAAGTCATACAGAGATGTGAAGATCACAATATTTCTTTAAACAATGAAAAGTGCTTCATGATGATGCAGGAAGGTGTAGTTCTTCAACAATACATCTCTCATAAAGGAATTCAAGTAGATCTTGCAAAGATTGAGTTAATCACAAATCTTCCCACACCTGCAAAGCAGAAGGATGTTAGGAGTTTCTTGGGCCATGCAGGCTATTATAGGTGGTTCATCAAGGATTTCAACAAAATGGTAGTAAAATTGTATACCCTCCTCACTAAAGATGTTGAGTTCCAGTGGACTGAAGATTGTGACAAGGCATTTTCTGATTTGAAGGTAGCCTTGACTCATGCTTGTTAGAAAAAAAAAAGGACAGACAACTGGGAGGGGAGGTGAATCAGTTGTCATAGAATATTTTCACTTTTTCAAACTAAACTTAATCTCAAATCTGATGAATGAACAATAAGCCATAAACAATCAACACATTAGAAACACAGAGAACATCCAAATTTTTATGTGGAAACCCTGCTAGGGGAAAACCATGGTGGATGTTAGTCCACAATATTATACCCTATTAAAAGTATAATGAGAAATAATGGGAATGCACATGCATTTAGGCACATTTCCTAGAGCTCACTAATCAAATACATGAGGGATCACTATCACAGAAATATTTGGATTAAAACCATCTAGATTGTGAATTGAGAAAATAGCTTCTTCAAAAGCCTAATTACAATTCTAGTTAAGCACAAAAAAACCTTCTTCACACTTCACTCAAACTTCTTCTCACTCTGCTCTACAATCGAATGATTTAGACACTATTCACACATCTGTACTTTCTCTGGCATACATTCGCTCTTCTACACACACTAACTTCTCTCAAACAATTTCTCTAATATAAATGTAGTTACATGAGATTACATCAACAACTTAGTCAACCAAAAATATAAAATATATTTTCAATGTCGGCCTAAATTTACAAATAAATTTTCATTGTGGATCAAACACCATTGGATAATACCAATATGTGACCCAAAAAAAAATACTCAGGTGTGCCAAACATTCAAAATTAAATCTTCAAGGATCCACAACATGCCACAACCATCATGTCGGCCAAGAACACAAAATACGAACATACCAAGAAAATATTCAACCACGAGCACACAGATCAATGTGGATGTGCAAAAGAGATAGAGTAGGATCTAGAAACATCCACAAGCACTAAGAAACAATAGAGAAACATCCAAAACAACTAGAATTACCAGAATTATACCAACTTTAATCAAGAATACTAATAGAGACCACAAAAACACTGTCAAAACACAAATCTTCATAACTCGAACAAATCTTCACATGGACCTCTAAAATTTATGGAGGATGGAATAGATATACTAAGAAATAAACCCTTTAGTCCACAGTAGTTAATCTTCAATGTATAGAACAAGACACCTTCATGACCTTCATAGTTCCACTGGGAATGCAGAACACTTTCTTTTACAATTTTCTCAATATCATCAACATATACAACCTTCAATACATCAAATGCTAATAGTGTTAACATCAATGAAAACCACATATCAGCAACACAACCACAACATCCAACAATCTCCCCCTTTGGAATTGATGGAAACACATGATGTGAAAAATACCATCAACCTAATTCTCAATCATCACTTACTCCTCATTAGATTCTGAATCTTCTCCCTTGACTTCTTCTACGTGATCTTCTCCCCATAAGACTCTTCATTCTAGATAAGCAATAGTTTTTCACATGAATATCTCCCCCTTTGAAATCATTGGAAAAGATAAGCATTATCTTCCCACATATAATATTTGAACCACATATCTGCACAACTGACTACTCCCCTTGAGCAGCAGCCACAAAAACATCAATTTGGATCAGGAAATATCTATGAAGTACACAGATTGATGCAAGAAAATACATCTTTAGCTTATATCAAGAGGGGTAATCACCCCTAGCATCCCTCTAAGATAGTCAAAAGTATCCTTCAACAATGGCTTAGTGAAAATTTCTGTAATCTACTCTTTGGTAGGTACATACTCCAATCTAACTTCTTTCTCACTTACCTTTTCTCTTAAGAAGTGAAACTTGATTTATATATGCTTGGTCTTAGAATGTAGTACCAGATTCTTTGATATGTTAATTGCACTTAAGTTGTCATAGTATATGGCAACAGGTTTATCATATACTGCTTTGATATCTTTCAGCATCTATTTCATCCACATCACTTGAGCACAGTTGTTTGCAACAACAATATATTCTGCTTCATTAGTAGATAGAGAAATACAATTCTTCCTTTTTCTCAATCAAGACACTAGTTTCTTCCCTAGGAAGAAAGCAACACCACTAGTACTTTTCCTATCATTTACATCTCCTACCCAATCCGCATTAGTATATGCATTCAAAGTAAGATCATCATCCTTAGGATACCAAAGCCCAAAGTCAACTGTTCCTTTCAAATACCTAAAAATTCTCTTTACAATAGTCACATGAGACTCTTTTGGATTAGCCTAAAATCTAGTAACCATACATACAACATTCATAATGTCCGGTTTGGTCTGAGTTAAAAAGATCAATCCATCAATCATCGACCTGTATCTTGTTTGATTTGCTTTAGGAGAATCATCATTCTATGTCAACTTAAATCTAGTTATCATGGGAGTATCAATAGGGTTTGAATCATCCATGCCAAACTTCTTCAATAGTTCTCTCACATATTTGGACTGAGATATGAAGATCCCCTTGTCTAACTGAGTAACTTGCAATCCTAGAAAGAACTTCATCTCTCCAATCATACTCATCTCAAATTCATTCTTCATTTCATCAGCAAACTTCATACATAGATTATCATCTCCTCCAAAAATAATATCCTCAACAATGACCTCAATAATTAATTCTTTATCATGATCCAATTTGAAATACAAGTTGTTGTCAACGGTCGCTTTATTGAATCCAAGCTTTAGTAAGTATTTGTCCAATCTAGCATACCAGGATCTGGGGGGCTTTCTTGATTCCATATAGAGCTTTCTTCAATTGGAAAATCATGTCTTCTTTGTTAGTCAGTTGAAATTCATCTAGCTATCCAATATATACTTCTTCTAACTCACCATTCAAAAAAGTTGACTTCACATCCTTTTGATAGACTTCCATTTGTGAATACCCTTTACATACTAGTCTTGCTTTATTCTAGACCAATTCACCTTGTTCATTCAACTTATTCTGAAAGACCCATTTAGTACCAATTACATTCTTATCTTTAGGTCTAGATCAAGTACCCATGCATTGTTCTTTTCAATTTGCATTAATTCTTCCTTCATAGCTTCCATCTAGTGTTCATCATTGTAGGCTTTTTTAACATCTTTAGGTTCAATTTTGGATATCAAGAAATACTCTTCTGCAATCTTCCTTCTAGTTTGCACTCCTTTATTCTTGTCTCCTATAGTTTGATTTTAAGAATTATTTAGCTTTACATACCTTAGAGTTTTAGGATTCTCTCAAACTTCTGATTCTTCTATTCTTTCTTCTACACTTGCACTTGTCTCTGCTTCCTGACTATCTTGATTTACTAGAACAAATTGAAGTTGTCTTACCAGAACATATGGCACAATTTGAAGCTGATTTTGTGTCTGAACTTTCTTCCCTTTATTTTTATTACCTTCATATGAATCATATCCATAATATCTAGACGATTTAGTAGAATCCTCATCAACCCTAACATTTGCACTCTCAACCATTTTTCTCAGTCTTTTGTTATAGCACCGGTAGGCCTTGCTTCTAGAAAAGTAACCTAGAATTACGATTTAAATTTACCTAGTTCAATGTGTACACAATAGTGCTTACAACTTCACTCCAATAGGTGTGAGGCACATTACCTTCAATCATCATTATTCTAGCAGCATCAAAAAAAATTTGTTCTTCCTCTTCATAACTCCATTCTATTGAGGGGTTTGGGGAGAAAATAATTGTCTTCTAATTCCATGCTCTTCATAGAAAGAATTAAAATCCCTAGAGGTGAACTCACCACCTCTATCTGACCTTAAGCATTTGATTTTCATACCTTTCTCATTTTCTGCCATAGCTTTGAAAATTTTTAACTTCTCTAATGCTTCACATTTTTCTCTTAAGAAAGCAACCCATATCATTCTAGAATAATCATCAATAAGCAACATAAAGTCACTTTCACCATGGAGACATCTGACTCTGGAAGGACCACATAGATTAGTATGCAAAAGCTATAATAATCCATTTGAATGATGTTGTTTTCTCCGAAAAGAAACTCTATTTTGTTTTCCCATCTAACACTCCTTGCAAATTGTGCTAGCAGGCTTCACTAGCTTAGGTAGATCTCTTATTGCTTGAGTGGCACTTATTTTGACAATGTTGTCAAAATTCACATGACATAACCTTCTATGCTATAACTAGCTTTCATCTACTTGATCAATTAAACACCTTTCACTGGAAGCATTCAGGTGAAAAATATTACCTTTTTTCTATTTACCTAAAGCAATTACATTTCGAGAACTTCCATATATCTTGCATCTTCCATCTCTGAACTGAAGATCATAACCATTTTCCACCATCTATCCAACACTCAATAGGGTGTGCTTCAAGCCTTCAACATAAAGAACATCATAAGTGTTATGCTTACCACCAAGACAGATAGATCCTCTGCCATGAATCACACAAGCATTGTTCTCTCCAAATCTTACAACCCAATCATCGTACTTCTCTAGACTTACAAATTTTCTTTTGTCACTAGTCATATGATGTGAGAATCCATTTTCAATGACCCATTCATCCTTTTCTTCAATTCAGGCTACAAGACCTTTCTCAACTTTAGCAAATTCAGTAGCCAATCATCTTCATTTCCATTATCTTTATCAGACTCATCATTAGTCACACCTTCTTTAGCAAAGTAACATTTCTTTTGGAATCTATATTTGTAAGGCTTATATCTAGGAACTCTTTTAGGACACCTTGATGTAAAATGACCTATTTTACTACAGGAAAAACATTTGATAGGCAACTTTCCTATATACTTACCTTGCCCTCTACCTTCTTTCTTTACAATCAGTGCTTCCAACTCTTCTACCTCTCTTTCTTCATCTTCAAGTTGTTTCATTTCTTCCTCATACTTGAATGTATTTCTATAAATCTCTCCTAGATCATACCTTTGCTTGTTTCTCCTAGATATAGTAGCCTTGAATGTAGTTTCAGTCTTAGGAATAGAATCGCCAAATTCACTAAACTCAAAGGCAACAAGTTTACCAATTAGTGTATCCCTTGTCACATTCGTCAATGATTTGGTTTCTTCAATAGCATGAGCCTTTTCTTTTTAGGAGGGAGGCAATGATCCGAGCACTTTAGCCACAATTTCTTCCTCATCCAAGATACCATCAATACATCTAATTCCCATCACTAGTTCATTTACTCTCTGCATAAAAGGAGAAATATTTTCATCTTCACCCATATTTAGCTTTTCATACTTAACTTTCAAACTCTATAGCTTAGACATCTTCACATGTACATCTCCTTCATACAAGGTTTCCAACTCCATCCACATCTCATGAGTTGTCTTCAGAACTAACACATTTGTCACTTTTGAATATGTTAGAGCACTCAATAAAGCTTCCATAGCTTGGACATTATTCTCAACCTCTTTAATCTCGTCAGCAATGGAAGGACCACTATGATGAATAACATATTGATTCTTTGTAATTTTCTAGAAGGGTTCACCAATACACTTCAAATGACACTCCATCTTAGCTTTCCATAATGAGTAATTTGTTCCATCAAATCTAGGACTGTCCTTCTTGTATGATGCCATCTCAAATCACCTTAATCTTTTAAACTTCTTCAAAGGAACCTATTTTGATACCAATTGTTGGAAAAACAAGGACAGACAACTGAGAGGGGGGTGAATTAATTGTCACAAAATATTTTCAAATTTTCAAACTATACTTAACTTAATCTCAGATGTGATGAATGAACAATAAACCATAAACAATCAACACATCAAAAACATAAAGAACACCTATATTTTTACGTGGAAACCTTGTTAGGGGAAAAACCATGGTGGATATTAGTCCACAATATTATACCTTGTTAAAAGTATAATAAGAAATAATGGGAATGCACATGCATTTAGGCACACTCCCTAGAGCTCACTGCTCAAATATAGGAGGGATCACTACCCAAGAAAGATTTGGATTAAAACCATCCAGATTGTGAACTGAGAAAATAACTTCTTCAAAAGCCTAATTACAGTTCCAGTTAAGCATAGAAAAAACTTTTTCACACTTCACTCAAACTTCTTCTCACTCTCCTCTGCAATCGAATGATTTGGACACTATTCACACATGGACTTTCTTTGGCATACATTCACTCTTTCGCACACACTAACTTCACTCAAAAAATCACTCTTATATATCTGCAACATGAGATTACATCAACAACTTAGTTGACCAAAATATAAAATATATTTTCAATGTCAGCCCAAATTTACAAATAAATTTTCAATGTGGATCAAACACCATTGACCAATACCAAGATGCGACCCAAAAAAATATCCTCGAGCATGCTAAACATTCAAAATTAAATATTCAAGGATCCACAACACACCACAACCATCATGTCAGCCAAGAACACAAAAAATGAACTTACTGAGAAAAATCTTCAACCATGAGCACACCAATCAACACAGATGTGCAATAGTGCAACAAAGATAGAGCACAATCTAGAAACATCCATGAGCACTAAGAAACAATAGAGAAATATATGTAACAACTAGAATTACTAGAATTATGCCAACTTTAATCAAGAACACTAATAGAGACCAAAAAACCACTATCAAAACATAGATCTTTGTAAATCAAACAAATCTTCATGTAGACCTCGGAAATCTCAAGAGAATGGACTAGATATACTAAAAAATAAACCCTTTAGTCCGCAATAGTTGATCTTCAACATACAGAACAATACATCTTCATGACCTTCATAGTTCCACTAGGAACCTGGAACACTTTCTTTTACAATTTTCTCAATATCCTTGACATATACAACCTTCAATACATCAAATGCTAATAGTGTTGACATCAATGACAACCACATATTAGCAACACAACCACAACATCCAAGAATATTTTTGTACTCAAAGGACCTAATTGGGAGCTTCCTTTCCACATCCATATAGATGCATTAGATTATGCCATAAGAGCAATCTTAGGACATAAAGAAAGAGCTATTGAGAATGCCATTTATCTTGTTAGCAAAAATTTGCAAGGAGCTGAATTCAACTATACAGTGAAAGAGAAAGAAATGCTGGTAGTGATCTATGCCCTAAACAAATTTAGGAACTACATAATAGGCTATCAAATATTTGTGCACACTGATCGTGTAGCCATTATATATCTCATGAATAAACCTATAATCACATATTGACTAGCAAGATGGTTATTGTTGATGTAGGAGTTTGACATAACCATTGTGGATAAACTAGGGAAGGCCAATGTTGTTGCAATTTTTCTTTCAAGGCTAACTACATTAGAAGATAATCAAGCCATAGATGACTCTTTTCCTAATGAGCATCTATTCTCCATCAATGTACAAACACCCTGGTATGCTGACATAGCTAATTATCTGGTCACAAGTAGAGTTCCACCTCACTTCTCTCCAAAAGAGAGAAGGGCACTTATTGAAAAATATTTTCCTTTCTCATGGATTGTCAGATGTTTGTTTTATACTAGACTAGACCATGTCATGCAAAGATGTGTGAGAGAAGATGAGACATATGACATTGGGTGAAGCCACAATAGTGATTTACAATTGAAGTGACGAAGGAAAAATCACAAAAAATGAATGCATGGCAAAAAACTTGATTTTAGGGGTTCGTACGAACCTATTGGTTTGACCAAACCCATTAGGGGTTCTCTAGAACCTGGGTTCAGGCGAACCCTTTTCATGCTTTGTCGCCAAAAATTCCAATAAAAACCCTTATAAAAGGGGGGTTTGAATTAACCCAGGGTTCGAGTGAACCCCTAGAGGTTCACTCGAACCCTTAGGGGTTCATTCGAACCCCAACCTCATCCCCTAAAACACAAAAAACCCTAAATTTTGGCACTTTAGAGCTCAAGTTGAGGATGAAAATGGATGAATCTTCACAAACCAACTAGAATCAGGTATTCCTCAGAATGAGCTATCTAATGAATATAATTTTAATATGTTTTGGTTTTATTATGTATTTGTTTTTTTAGTTTTATTAAACATAGGTTTTTCATCGAAAATGAAGGTCTCTTTTACGCACAGGTGGAAAAATAGCAGATTATCAAAAATTTTTGAAAAATATATGGTGCACCAAATATTGAAGTCCTTGATCCAAAATAAAATAAAATAATAATTTCAATATATACAAAAAAGTTATCGTTATCACGGTCACCTATGCGATTTAATTAGTTTGACTTCAAAACTTGATTAAAGAAAAATATTCAAAAGCTGTCTAACCAAATTGGGCACTAGATATCGAGTTAAAAATCTAAATTCAAAGAATTAGAATTTTATCCTTCATGGAAAAAAAAAAATTTGTGTGTTGCTCTGATTGATAGTCACTTTTTTAAAAATGTTGTTTTGAAAAAAAAATTAGTTTTGGTGGGAGATGGACAAATAAGTGCAATATGATTCAAAATTTTGAAAAAATATTTTTAGAATCTACAGATAAAATGTGACGAGACTCTATTTTGCATCATCTTCAAAATTTTCACGGTTTAGCCGCTATAGGTGCCCGAATGTGAAGATTTAGTTGAAAATAATAATTTCCAGTTTGGCCAAAAATTGTAAACCACTATTGTGGGATCACCTCATTTTGCATGCATTCCACAACAAACCATGTGGAGGAAATTTTATTGCCAAGAGGACACTAATGAAGATTTTGATCACAAGATAATGCTGGCCAACACTCCATAAGGATGTAGGAAGGTATACCAGAAAATGTGATAGATGTCAAAGAATGGGCAGACCAACTAGATCTGATGAGATTCCACTTTTCCCTTAGGTAGTAATCACTCCCTTTGATGGATTTTGTAGGTCCTATTGACCCTTCATCAAATGGTAAGTCCTATATCCTAGTATGCACTCATTATATAACTAAATGGGTAGAAGTTAAGGCCATGAAGCATGCAAGAGATAACAAGGTTGTGAAATTTCTTTATGAAGAGACTTTCACAAGGTATGGAGTTCCAACAAAGATAGTTATTGATCAAGGAACTCAATTCACATCAATTGTTATTGCAGCACTAGTTAATGAGTACAACATCAGGCACAGGAAGTCTACTCCTTATCACCCCTAGGCCAATGGTCAATTTGAGGTGACCAATAGAGAAATTGAAGATATTTTGACCAAGACCTTAGCTATCCACGGAACTAGGCAAATAGATTATCGGAAGTTGTTGGGCCTACAAAAATACTTGGAAAAAAACTACAGGCTTCACTCCATTTGAGTTGTTGTATGGAAAAACAGCCATGATGCCCATTGAATTTGAACATAAGACTCTTAGGACTATAGTAGATATGGGGATGGATATCTATGAGGCACAGAGAGAAAGAATCCTGCAGCTAAATGCTTTGGACAAGATGAGGAAATTAGCCTTTCATCACATTGAGGCAGTGCAAAATCAAAGAGTCGGGTGGCATGATAAATTTATCAAGGACAAGAAATTCCAACCAAGAGACTGAGCATTGCTTTATGATTCCAAATATTAGGACAGTGTAGGAAAATTATAGACAAGGTGGTAGGAACATATGAGGTTGTTGAAGTATACCTTAATGGTATTGTACAAATCATTACTATTGACCTAGACATATTTAAGTTGCTTTTCAATGGTCATCACCTCATATTATATCACAAGCCAGCTTCCAAGGAGGAGTTCCTACAACAATTCACTCAACATGCAGCACCCAAGCTTCCTGCAGTTGAAGGAAGTGGACCTAGTGTCCCTCCTTCTAGCTAATTAAGGTATTTACTTGTCATAATAAATAGTTCCAATCCTGTGGGAGTCCATTTCTTTTCCCATCCGCCCATCTACCCATCAATTTCCACATCACTTCATTCCACTCCATCTCATCCCACCTCATCTTCATTAATTGCTCATCTTATTTCCTAAAAAGGCGAACGATACTTTCTCCACAATCTTTGCAAAAAATCCTCCACACATTAAGTTATGTGCACATTAATTACTATATCTTAATTATCTTTAAGTGCATTCATTTAATTTTTGTACGTTAGTATGGATGTTCACCATAGCATGCCAATATTCCCTACCTTGTCAAATCATCATCCCGCATGTGAGGACACATGCCCAAATTTAGGTTGGGGGGGAGGAAAAATATGTGAATAATTTTCCCACACATATTAGTCCATGTTGGTCTACATCAGCAAAATTTAAATTGGAATACTTTTTCCATGTGTCAGTCCATGTTGGTCTACATTCACAAAATTTAAATTGAGTCGATTTGAAATCTAAGTGAGAGGATGACTCATATGTGTGAAGTGACATCGACTTCTAACACCATTTCTCTCCATCATAGATTTCCCTTATTACTCCTTCCTTTCCATTATTGAACCTATCATATCTCAAGTTGTGTTGCAAACAAAAGGTAAAAAGGGAAAATTCAGTTGAAATTGGCATTGGAAATTTAGCTAGTGTTGTAGGAAGGTGAATTTTTTTTTCAAATGAGAATTATACGAAGGAAACCACAAAGTGATTGTTTTCTTGTAGACAATGGGAGGTGGATTAATTCAAAATGAACCCACCATGCACAATGTATTATTGCAGGATGCACCCTGCCTAGCCGAATTCAGAAACTATAGGTGGATAGACTAATTCCTGAAGTTGGATGATTTCGATGAAGATATTGCACTAGAATTTTCCTAGACATTGTTTGAAGGGAAAGCCATGGTCAAAGGGTTGGAAGTATTGGCTACCAAAGAAATAATTGCATAAGTTATAGGGTTACCTATTGATGGTGAAAATTACCCTGCTTCTAGAGACACTAGGTCAGTTAGGGTTGAATTTACAGAGATGAATGACCCTCCATTGATCATAGATGAAAAAGGAGTGAAGATAATGTATTTACCCAAGCCATGGAATTAGATATCTATTTATGTCATAAAATACATCACCTGTGAAGGCCACCAGTAGAATTTGCATTATGTGCACTTCATGCTTTTGAATCATATGAGGCACAGAAGGAGGATGAATGTACCGAATGTGATATACAACCTTCTTTCAATCGTGGCAGTCGAGACTCACAAATGTAGAGACAATTTTGTTTCCTGCCATTGTTTGATTAAATTGCTAGTTGAGAAGTCTCTGCATGATGTATCTAGAATGACCTAGAAAGAATTCATAAAAATTTATCAAATTAGACCTGAGCACTTGCAACCTAGGGTTTTACTCCAACCCCATAGGTCTAGTAAGAGATTGAGCACGGCTAAGGCCACTCTTGGTGTTTCAACCTCTTGCAATAGAAGAAACCATAGAGATTAGCTCTTCTAGGAAAGAGCACTTAGACAAAGAAAATTTTCCCCCAAATTCTGATGATGATATTCCACTTGGCATCCTAATGAAAACTAGGGCACAAAAAAGAGAGGCAGAACTAAGAAAAGGAAAAGCCAAAAGGTAGCCAACAGAAAAAGAGGTTCCAAGCTCTAAGAAGAGAAAGGCTAACACTGTTCATCCTACAACCAAAGAAAAATATGAGATCCCTCCTAGGAAAGCAAGACCAGTCAGGCTAGCCTTTGGTACATCTCTATAGGAAAACCCTAATTCTAGAGAAATATCACAGGAGAACACAAAAGCTCCAATGGGGTAGGAGAATGTTGAGGAAGAGGATATATTTAAGATGACAACAAACATAACATTGGAAAACCTTGTTGACATTGTAGAACAAGTGGAGAATCAAGCGTGTGAGGAAAATCAAGATTTCTTGTAGTAAGAGTTCCTTTAGCAATATCAAGAATTGGGAAAACAATCAGTACCCTTGTAGCCATAATTGACAGGACAACTTGAAACCTAGTACCATATGAGGAGCAAGCATCAATGCAAGAAAAAATGTTGGTAGGAATTTATAACCCCCCTAATTTTTCAATTCACAAGGTAGCCATGCATCTATGGAAAGAGATTCAAAGAAGAGAAGAGGAATGGAAGGAGGAAAAACGTAGGTTGAAAAAGGAAATTCAAAAGAGAGATGAGGAAATTGAAGACAAAGATGTAGAAATTACCATCTTGAAGAAGAAGGTGGACGATATGGCAGCCTTGGTACCATGGATTTTAGAGTGCAGGACCCCTCCAAGTGTAATAACTCTCCTAGTTGCTAGTTGGACTCATTAGTTTTATGCTTTGATATGATACTTTGATACATTGATACTATGTTGATACTGTTTTGTGTGATTGGTTAGTTAGACATTTGATGATGCTGTTACTCCTTTTGTGGACATGATTATTTCATATGACATTGTGGTTGGTGATGTTAGTGATTTTCATATTTATATTATGATGTGGTGGTTTAATAGATTATGTCATGAGATGAATTGTTAGTTCAGAAATGATATTTTATCAATCATGTTATAATTGTTAGGATAGATGTGATGAAGGATAGTGTAACATCACTCATTGCGAGTGCTCTGTTACACTGCGATTCCTTCTCACAACACAATGCTTTGATTTATATATATATGCACATGTACACAACTTCGTTTGTATGCAGGAATTGTAGGTACATAGTCTCGATTCCACCTGCTTCGGTAGGACAGGGCGAGCACAAATAACCCAACGGTATAAAGTTGATACAGAGGTAACAATGAAGTTTTCTCATTCCATGATGTTAAACCGCCTTGTTGTATGGTATTGTATGTTCTGTAGTTGTCATGTTTTGTGGTTGTAGTTGTGTTATGTTGTATATAATTACTGTTGGTATTTCATGTGTTGTGGTGTTTCAATTTAAAAATTGTTGATTAAAATATTAGATTTAAATTATATTTAAAATATTTAAATGTTTAGTTATTTGAAAAGTCATGTATTTTATTAAATATTAAATGGTATTTTGTCAATGTAAATAAATTGCCAGGTGGAAATTAATAATAAAATAAATAAAGTTAAATTTTGTGCATGAGCAAGGCTGGCAAAAATGGAGTTTTAAAATAATAATAATAATAATAATAATAATAATGACAAATGGAAAAATCTTGTGTGGGCAGAAAATGCAATGTTGTTAATAGAAAATGGTTGTTGGGTTGCATGGAGGAGAGGAAAAATATAATGAGTTTTCAAAAAAGGAATTGGGGAGGGATTCTTTGGCTGGAAAATTCATGGCAGTATTTTAGAATTGGTTTTTTTTTTAAAAGAGGGAGATTGTGCTGATTTAGTTTTGGGGTGGAGAATTTATAAAAAAAAAAAAAAAAGAAGAAAGGGAGAAGAAGGAGAAGCTGGAAACGAGGCACAAAGGAAGGAGTGAAAGCTATTCGTAGGGCTAATTGGAGCAGGAAAGTCATCATATTTCCAGCAAGCAGGAATCCAGGTTCCAATAAAATCCCTTTTTCTTTTCATTGTTTAAAATTTCAATTAAAATCATACTATTCTGGGTTTTCAAACAAATTGGAAAAAAAATTGTGTTTTCAAATAGACTTGAAAGAAATCTAGATTCTCAAACAAATTAGGAAAATTTAGTTTTCAAATAAATTTGGGAGAAATCTGGATTATCAAAAGACTTGGGGAAAATCTAGGTTATCATTTAATTTGTGAAAATCTGGTTTTTACAAAATCTGGGGTTTCAAATTGATTAGAAAAATAAAAATAAAAATAAAAATCTGTTTCTTTTGTTTTACAAAAATCTGGGTATCAAACAAAATAGGGAAAATTTTGGGTTCAAATAAAATAGGACAAAAAAAAATCTGGTTATCAATCAATTTGGAAAAAACTGGAATATCAAAAATTGGGAAAATCTGGGTTTCGAAATGATTGGGGAAAAAATTTGTGTTGTCTTAAAAATCTGGGTTTTTAAAATAGTTTAGGAATTAAATTAATAATCCTCTCTTTTACAAGAAAACGAATTTTAGATTTGAAGGAAAATGGTAGCCAATTAAAAATCATAGACGTCTCTGGATATTGCTGAAGAAATTTCATCTTCTCTGAAAATTTCAATTTTATTGATGCCCTAGTTAGTGATATATATATTCTGTATATATATATATATATATATTAAAATATATTTAAAGGAAAATTGTTTGAGATTTATTGTTTTCAGTTGAGTTTATCTGAAATCTATAATTTTCTTTTTAAATTCTTTTTATTCAGAGCCGAACTGTCGGTGTCTGTGCCTATAAGGACGAAATTCACTTTTTAATAAAATGAAAATGTTTTTAAAAAATATACATATTAACATATGTATATAAAAAAAAAAATATATAAAATTTTTTATTTATACAAAAAAATTTAAATAGGGCTGGGAGGGCGGACTAGCCGCCCCCCGTACCCGTGCGGCGGTTAAGGCTGCCGCATAGCAGTCTTTAAGACTGCTGTGCGCGGCAGCCTCGGCTGCCATGCACAGCAGTCCTAAGGACTGCTATGCGCAGTCCTTGCATGGACTGTCGTGCGCAGTCCATGCAAGGACTGCGACGGCAGTATAAAACAAGGTTTCATTTTTTTTTTTTATTAATTATTTTACTTTAAATTTAAATCTATAAAATTTGAAATATTTGTATGAGTTTTTATTTATTCATTTCATTAGTTTAAATTTTAATTTATGAAAATATTAAAATATATATATATATATATATATATATATATTTAGGAATGTTTAAATTATATATATAAAATATATGATAAATTATAATGTATTCTATTATATATGCAATTGATAGATTGTAAAGTTAAAATGGTTTTTTTTTTTAATAGCAATGTAATTGTTTTTGTGGAAACAAAATGCTAATAATTTTATAATAATAAAAATTTAATATATTATTTGCATGTAATAACTGATCTTTTCTTTTCTTAAAGTTAATGATTGATCTTGAGAAAAATGAAATGCTCCTTGTCTTAACTGCTTGAGTAAAGATGACATGGTGTTTTGAATTTATCAAATATTGTGTAGATGCATTCTGTTACTGTGTTGGCTTTAATGTCGATGTGGGAACCCGATTGTGGATTTGAAGCCTTTTCCAGAGGCTTGTTTATTTTTGAATATTACTCTCATCTTGAATTTTCTATTTTGGAGTTGAAAACTTAGGGTCCATGTTTGGAAGGGTTGAAAGGTTGTGAGACTTTGGGTTCTGAGTTGTTGCGAGAGGGTTAGTGCCTCACTTGTTCTGGTTTTGGTATCATGCTTATTTGTTGAGGTTCAACCCTTGTCTTGTTTCAATTTATTGTTAGGGGTCTTAGGGAGAGTGGCTCTTCGTGGGGGCCGGCGCCTCGGTTAAGAGGAAGTGCACAGGAGAACCCATGAAGAGTAGTTAAACAAGTGATAACTTAAAAATAGAATTAGGGGGATGGGTAGTAAACCACTCAAGATAAATAAAAATTAGATTCCTCATCTATGCATTAGGGCTATCATAGACTAATGATAGATCGAGAAGGCCATGGTCAGCAAAGTCATAATCTCGTCTTCATAAGAGGTTATTGGCTCCGCACGAGCTACCCTATGGTCCCGGCGCCTCAAGTAGGAGGAAGCGCTAGGAGATCCATAGATGGGTGCTGGCGCCTCAAGTTGGAGGAAGAGCTAGGAGATCCCATGAGAGCTGTGCGATGACACTCTCCACTAGACTTCCTGTTTCACCTTGTTGCTTTTGCCTCTGGAAATGTATTTTGGACTTGAATGTTGTTTCAGTTTCCTTAGCTTTGTACTTTTAATGCCGATTCAGCTCTTGTGCTAGTGTTTATGAGTATACTTTGGTGACTTGTTATTGTCATTGCTTGTTTTAACTATATTCTCGGTGTTTGTATTTGAGTTGCACCTTGTTGTCATGGAGTCATTTTGACAATCATGGTCGAGTTAACTTCATTGGCACCTCTGAGCACGGGGGGTGAGTTATCTTTAATTCACATGGTTGGGTGGAACGTGCTCCGCACCCGTTGGGTTCCCCATCAACATCCTTTGTTTGCAGCTTTTCCGCAGTTGGAGTTGCACCAGTGTTCACTTTGTTATTCAGCTTTCATTGTAAATTGTATCATCCCACTTGTTGGGAAATTCATTGTAATTATTATATCAAAAAAAATTGTAATGTAACATTATAGCAATGATGTAATAGTTAGGATTCAATGTAATTTTATTTGATGGGACTCATATGATTGTATTATGTGGTATCTTAATGTGATTGCTCTTGGTTTATGGAAGCACATTTATTCATGGTTATTATATTATAATTGGTTACATGGTTTATCATTATC
Organism: Sequoia sempervirens; assembly: GCA_007258455.2. Lineage (NCBI taxonomy): Eukaryota > Viridiplantae > Streptophyta > Pinopsida > Cupressales > Cupressaceae > Sequoia > Sequoia sempervirens. The sequence continues at coordinate 350,238,062 of VDFB02000003.1, forward strand.
TTTTATTTCCGTTTGTGGTTGCAATGTAACCTCGCGTGCCCCAGAGAACTAAGTGAGATAATGTGTTGTAATATGTTATGTGATTATGATTAATGTATTGTAAGTTTAATTTAATTATTATTATTTTTTTAAAATAAAAAATTATTTGCCTTTTTGAGTTCTCTGAGGTTTGCACGGCAGGCGTTACAACTTGGTATCAGAGCCAGGTTTGCAAACGCTGGGGTCTCTAGGTAGTTAGGTCCAATAAGTAACCTCTTGTTTGAACTCTAGAGCTTATTTGTACCTTTATCTTGTTGTGCAAAAGTATGCCTCGAGGTAGAGGATGAGGCCAAGCAAGAGGCCGCAGTACTGGTCGTGGAGAAAACCGGCGAAGCCCCTCAGTTCCCAATTCTCATGGTTCTAAGCATGAGGAACAACTGAGTCTTCACAATAATCCATCAGCTGGTCAGAACCCAGGGCAGCCTAGATTAGATGGTTCCTTACAGCATATCCTTGGAGAAATTCTGGCTCGTTTGGGACCCAGGCCAGAGGAGGAGCCACAGATTGAAAGAGAAAGAGAAAGGTCACCGAGGCGGAGGGAAATAACTTCTAACCAGGATGCAGTTTTAGCAGGCCATATGAGGGATTTGTTGAGAGCTCACCCACCGACATTTGATGGTTCAAGAGGTGGACTAGAAGCTGAAACTTGGCTAATTGACTTAGATCGTTGCTTCGCCATGCACCCTTACGGTAGCAATACCAAAGCTCGGTGCGCAGTCATGCATTTGCAAGGCTTTGCATCTACTTGGTGGCATCTTGAGGAACAAAAATTGCACCTTGATATCAGTGTGGTCACCTAGGAGTTGTTCTTGGACAGGTTCAGGGCTCGTTTTCTCTCAGACCATTGGAGGCAACGCAGGGCTGACGAGTTTCATGATCTCAAGCAGTTATCTATGTTAGTGGAGCAGTATGAGTGGTGCTTCTATGAGTTGAAGTAGTATGCAGGGATTAGCCACGATGAGGGCATGTTGGTTTAGCACTTTGTTCGGGGCCTTAATGCCTGCATCAGTGGTGGAGTGCGAGTCTTCGAGCCGAAGACAATGGAAATGGCAGTTGAGAAGGGTCGTTTGGTGGAGGAGAATTTGGCCATGGCCTTGGGTGGCCATATTGGAGTGCAGATTGGCAGTGCACCTACTCAGGGTTTTAGCACTCATGGGGGTCAGTCTCAGGGAGCAGGATCTTCCAGAAACAGGTTTCAACCCTCGAAAGGGGGTCATCAGTAGCAGCAGCAGTCAAAACATAAGAACTTCCAATCTCCTCAGAGTGGCAACTCACAGTTTCGTAAGGATCAGAACAGGAATAGGAACCAAGTTCGACAGGAACATTTTGCACAGCCTACACCTAGTATCCAGTCAGCGCCAAGTCGAGGGAGCTTTCAGCAGTCAAATGCTCCATCAGGGGGTAGAGGTTTTGGCAGGGGTACTGGGTGTTTCTCTTGTGGGCAGTAGGGGCACATTGCCAGATTGTGTCCTCAGAAGAGCACTTCAGGTTTTAATCAGAGGCCAGTTGGTTTAGAGCCGATAGTAGGTGATGCAGGGAGGTCTCATCGTGTATTTGCTGCAGTGGACAACCGACAGGCAGACCACCAGAGCACCATCATTGAGACTTCAGGTGTGTTACATGATTCTAGCATTTCTATACTTTTTGATTCCGGTGCATCTGATTCCTTTATATCTCCTTTAGTGGTTGAGCGATGTGGACTGGTGGCAGCTAGTCAAGGCGAGAAATGGTTAGTTGAATTGGCTTCAGGGTCAAAGCTTGTTGTAGAGAAGCTTGTGCGGGATTGTAGCTTGGGTATAGGGGCTTTGTCAACTAAAGTAAACCTCAAAATCCTACCACTCGGCTCATATGATGTCGTCTTGGGCATGGACTGGTTGAGTGCACACCGTGCTATAATTGATTGTCGCCGTAAAGCGGTGCGGTGCTTTGATGATTCTGGAAAGGAGGTGGAAATCGTGGGTGTTCAAAAACTCGTTTCTTTACGAATTATCTCTGCCATGCAGCTCAAAAGGTACTTTCGTCAGGGTTGTCAGCTCTTTGCTGTATCTTTGAGTGACTTGGAGTCAGAGGATAGTCAAGGGGTGTCATTGGATCAGTACCCTCTCCTTAAGGAGTTTTCTTATGTGTTTCCAGAAGAAATACCTGGTATGCCACCTAAGCGAGATATAGACTTCAGGATTGATCTGGTACCTGGAGCTGAGCCAATATCTCGAGCTCCATATCGGATGACAACGCAGGAACTTCAGGAACTCCGTTTGCAGCTAGAAGAGTTGTTGGCTAAGGGCTTTATCTGCCCAAGTGTTTCTCCTTGGGGAGCACCTGTGATTTTTGTGAAGAAGAAGGATGGTTCTCTTCGCTTGTGTATTGATTACAGGCAGTTGAACAAGGTAACAATGAAGAACCGATATCCATTACCTAGAATTGATGACCTTTTTTATCAGATAAAAGGGGCAAAGGTGTTCTCTAAGATTGATCTCAAGTTAGGATATCATCAGTTGAGGATTGCTGATCCAGACATTCATAAAACAACATTTCATACTCGATATGGACATTATGAGTTTACCGTGGTGCCGTTCAGGTTGACGAATGCACCTTCAGTCTTTATGAGCCTAATGAATGGATTGTTCCTAACTTTCTTGGATAGATTCATCCTTGTGTTTCTCGATGACATTCTGATTTATTCTAGGTCTATGGAGGAACATGAGGAGCATCTAAGGAAGGTATTGCAGTTCTTAAGGAGTAATCAGTTGTTTGCCAATCTCAAGAAATGTGAATTCTATAAGACTGAAGTTCAGTATCTGGGCCATGTGATTTCTGGTGAGGGAATTTCGGTTGATCCTGCAAAGATCCAGGCTATTGTGGATTGGCCCGCACCCACAAATGTCTCAGAAATTCGCAGCTTCATGGGACTTGTAGGGTACTATAGGTGTTTTGTCGAAAGGTTTTCTAGGTTGGCTCATCCTATCACTTCCTTGCATAGGAAGGGAAAGAAGTTTCTTTGGTCCGAGCAGTGTCAGTTGGCTTTCCATACTTTGAAGGACAAGCTAACTAGTGCTCCAATCTTAGCAGTTCCTGATCCGTCAGGTGATTTTGTTGTGTGTACTGATGCTTCGTTGGAAGGCTTAGGGGCTGTGTTGATGCAGGAAGGGGCGAGTGATTGCTTATGAATCACGAAAGCTTAAGGATCATGAACTCAATTACCCCATTCATGACTTGGAGTTAGCTACAGTTGTGCATGCCTTAGTAAGGTGGCGACACTTTCTCCTTGGTCATCAGTTCGAGTTGCATACAGATCATCGTAGTCTGCAGTACATCTTTATGCAGCCGAACTTGAATGCAAGACAGAGAAGGTGGATGGAATTCTTGTGCGAATATGATTTTGAGGTGAAGTATATTCAGGGCAAAGAGAATGTGGTGGCAGATGCGTTGAGTAGACGCAAGCATGAGATTTCCGCTTTGGCTCTTGAGGTTGATTTGAAAAGTCAGATCCTTGCGGCTCTTTCTACAGATGATTGGTATCAAGCAGTGAAATTAGAGATTGAGTCGGGCAGATCTTTGGAAGGAAAATTTTCTAGATACTCTATGGATTCAGATGGTGTTTTGCATTATGGAGGCCGAATGTATGTACCTCCTGCAGAGGGTCTTCGTACCCTAATCTTGACCGAAGCTCATAGAGCTCCTTATTCAGCACACCCAGGAGTTAAGAAAATGTACGCTGATCTTCGCTCACTATATTTTTGGGCTGCAATGAAGCGTGACATTGCTAATTTTGTGGCTAGGTGTCTAGAATGTTAGAGAGTTAAGGCCGAGCATCATCATCCGGCAGGTTTGTTGTAGCCTCATCTTGTTCCGGAGTGGAAGTGGGACATTATTTCTATGGATTTCATTGTCGGGTTGCCTATGTCTTCCAGGTGACACGACGCTATCATGGTCACTGTTGACAGACTGACCAAGGTAGCCCATTTCTCTCCCATTCGATCTTCCTATACTGCTTCAGTGGTGGCTAGGGTGTTCATGGAAGATATTGTTCGATTGCATGGGATACCGTGCAAGATTATTTCTGATAGAGATCCGGTATTCACATCTGCATTATGGACATCTTTGCAGCGATCCTTAGGGACTAAGTTGAATTTTAGTTCTACCTACCATCCTGAGACAGATGGTTAGACTGAGAGAGTTAATCAGGTGCTTGAGGATATGCTTCGCATTTATGTCATGGACCAACAATCTCGTTGGGAAGATTATCTACATTTGGTTGAGTTTGCCTATAACAATGGTTATCATAGTTCGATTGGCATGACTCCATTCTAGGCTTTATATGGCCGTCCTTGTCGTACCCCTTTGAGCTGGGATCGATTGGAGGACAGAGTTCTTCTTGGACCTGAGATGCTTCGTGATATGGAGCAGCAGGTACCACGCATCCGAGAGCATCTTATAGCGCCTCAGGACATGCAGAAGAAGTTTGCTGATGCACGCAGAGTTGATCGGCAGTTTGCAGTAGGTGATCGAGTGTTTCTTCGAGTTCATCCTCGGAAGATCCCTATTCGTTATGGAAAGGGTTCTAAGCTTGCACCCCATTTTGTGGGTCCGTTCGAGGTGTTAGAGCGTATTGGTCATGTTGCCTATCACCTGGCCTTGCCACCCAGTCTGTCGTGGATTCACGATGTGTTTCATGTTTCTGTTCTTAGGCCTTATTTTCCTGATGTTACTCATGTACTTGATTGGAATGCTCTCCAGGTCGAGGACAGGCAGCTAGCTCTAGAGCCCATGGCCGTGGTGTAGCATAGGAGACTCATTCTCAGAGGCAGGGATATTGAGCAGGTGAGGGTCCAGTGGGACCCCAATGATGAGACTTCAGCAACATGGGAGGATGCTTCCCGTATCAGAGAATCCTACGCTTGTTTTCTGGCTTACAGGAGTAAGCCGAATTTAAGGGGGGAAGGATGTAATAACCCTCCTAGTTGCTAGTTGGACTCATTAGTTTTATGCTTTGATATGATACTTTGATACATTGATACTATGTTGATACTGTTTTGTGTGATTGGTTAGTTAGACATTTGATGATGTTGTTACTCCTTTTGTGGACATGATTATTTCATATGACATTGTGGTTGGTTATGTTAGTGATTTTCATATTTAAATTATGATGTGGTGGTTTAATAGATTATGTCATGAGATGAATTTTTAGTTTAGAAATGATATTTTATCAATCATGTTATAATTGTTAGGATAGATGTGATGAAGGACAGTGTAACATCACTCATTGTGAGTGCTCTGTTACGCTGCGATTCCTTCTCACAACACAATGCTTTGATTTATATATATATGCACATGTACACAACTTCCTTTGTATGCAGGAATTGCAGGTACATAGTCTCGATTCCACCTGCTTCGGCAGGACAGGGCGAGCACAAATAACCCAACGGTATAAAGTTGATATAGAGGTGACAATGAAGTTTTCTCGTTCCATGATGTTAGACCGCCTTGTTGTATGGTATTGTATGTTCTGTAGTTGTCATGTTTTGTGGTTGTAGTTGTGTTATGTTGTATATAATTACTGTTGGTATTTCATGTGTTGTGGTGTTTCAATTTAAAAATTGTTGATTAAAATATTAGATTTAAATTGTATTTAAAATATTTAAATGTTTAGTTATTTGAAAATTCATGTATTTTATTAAATATTAAATGGTATTTTGTCAATGTAAATAAATTGCCAGGTGGAAATTAATAATAAAATAAATAAAGTTAAATTTTGTGCATGAGCAAGGATGGCAAAAATGGAGTTTTAAAATAATAATAATAATAATAATAATGACAAATGGAAAAATCTTGTGTGGGCAGAAAATGCAATGCTGTTAATAGAAAATGGTTGTTGGGTTGCATGGAGGAGAGGAAAAATATAATGAGTTTTCAAAAAAGGAATTGGGGAGGGATTCTTTGGCTGGAAAATTCATGGCAGTATTTTAGAATTGGTTTTTTTTTGAAAAGAGGGAGATTGTGTTGATTTAGTTTTGGGGTGGAGAATTTATAAAAAAAAGGAAGAAAGGGAGAAGAAGGAGAAGCTGGAAACGAGGCACGGAGGAAGGAGTGAAAGCTGTTCGTAGGGCTAATTGGAGCAGGAACGTCATCATATTTCCAGCAAGTAGGAATCAAGGTTCCAATAAAATCCCTTTTTCTGTTCATTGTTTAAAATTTCAATTAAAATCATACTATTCTAGGTTTTCGAACAAATTGGAAAAAAATCTGTGTTTTCAAATAGACTTGAAAGAAATCTGAATTCTCAAACAAATTAGGAAAATTTAGTTTTCAAATAAATTTGGGAGAAATCTGGATTATCGAAAGACTTGGGGAAAATCTGGGTTATCATTTAATTTGTGAAAATCTAGTTTTTACAAAATCTAGGGTTTCAAATTGTTTAGAAAAATAAAAATAAAAAAATCTGTTTCTTTTGTTTTAGAAAAATCTGGGTATCAAACAAAATAGGGAAAATTTTGGGTTCAAATAAAATAGGACAAAAAAAAATTCTGGTTATCAATCAATTTGGAAAAAACTGGAATATCAAAAATTGGGAAAATCTGGATTTCGAAATGATTGGGAAAAAAATTTGTGTTGTCTTAAAAATCTGGGTTTTTAAAATAGTTTAGGAATTAAATTAATAATCCTCTCTTTTACAAGAAAATGAATTTTAGATTTGAAGGCAAATGGTAGCCAATTAAAAATCATAGACGTCCCTGGATATTGCTGAAGAAATTTCATCTTCTCTGAAAATTTAAATTTTATTGATGCCCTAGTTAGTGATATATATATTCTGTATATATATATATTAAAATATAGTTAAAGGAAAATTGTTTGAGGTTTATTGTTTTCAGTTGAGTTTATCTGAAATCTATAATTTTCTTTCTAAATTCTTTTTATTCAGAGCCGAACTGTCGGTGTTCGTGCCTGTAAGGACGAAATTCACTTTTTAATAAAACGAAAATGTTTTAAAAAAATATACATATTAACATATGTATATAAAATATATATATATAAAAAAAAATTTATTTATACAAAAAAATTTAAATAGGGCTGGGAGGGCATACTGGCCGCCCCCCCGTACCGTGCAGCGGTTAAGGCTGCCACACAGCAGTCTTTAAGACTGCTGTGCGCGGCAGCCTCGGCTGCCATGCACAACAGTCCTAAGGACTGCTGTGCGCAGTCCTTACATGGACTGTCATGCGCAGTCCATGCAAGGACTGCGACGGCAGTATAAAACAAGGTTTCATTTGTTTTTTAATTAATTATTTTACTTTAAATTTAAATCTATAAAATTCAAAATATTTGTATGAGTTTTTATTTATTTATTAATTTAGTTTAAATTTTAATTTATGAAAATATTAAAATATAAATAAATATATATATATATATATATATTTAGGAATGTTTAAATTATATATATAAAATATATGATAAATTATAATGTATTCTATTATATATGCAATCGATAGATTGTAAAGTTAAAATGGTTTTTTTTTTAATAGCAATGTAATTGTTTTTGTGGAAACAAAATGCTAATAATTTTATTATAATAAAAATTTAATATATTATTTGCATGTAATAACTGATCTTTCCTTTTTATGAAGTTAATGATTGATCTTGAGAAAAACGTAACGCTCCTTGTCTTAACTGCTTGAGTAAAGATGACATGGTGTTTTGAATTTATCAAATATTGTGTAGATGCATTCTGTTACTGTGTTGGCTTTAATGTCGATGTGGGAACCCGATTGTGGATTTGAAGCCTTTTCCAGAGGCTTGTTTATTTTTGAATGTTACTCTCATCTTGAATTTTCTATTTTGGAGTTGAAAACTTAGGGTCCATGTTTGGAACGGTTGAACGGTTGTGAGACTTTGGGTTCTAAGTTGTTGCAAGAGGGTTAGTGCCTCGCTTGTTCTGGTTTTGGTATCATGCTTATTTGTTGAGGTTTAACCCTTGTCTTGTTTCAATTTACTATTAGGGGTCTTAGGGAGAGTGGCTCTTCGTGGGGGCCGACGCCTCGGTTAAGAGGAAGTGCACAGGAGAACCCACAAAGAGTAGTTAAACAAGTGATAACTTAAAAATAGAATTAGGGGGATGGGTAGTAAACCACTCAAGATAAATAAAAATTAGATTCCTCGTCTATGCATTAGGGCTATCATAGACTAATGATAGATCGAGAAGGTCGTGGTTGACAAAGTCATAATCTCATCTTCAGGAGAGGTTATTGGCTCCGCACGAGCTACCCTATGGTGCCGGCGCCTCAAGTAGGAGGAAGAGCCAGGAGATCCATAGATGGGTGCCGGCGCCTCAAGTTGGAGGAAGAGCCAGGAGATCCGATGAGAGTTGTGCGATGACACTCTCCACTAGACTTCCTATTTCACCTTGTTGCTTTTGCCTCTGGAAATGTATTTTGGACTTGGATGTTGTTTCAGTTTCCTTAGCTTTGTACTTTTAATGCTGATTCAGCTCTTGTGCTAGTGTTTATGAGTATACTTTGGTGACTTGTTATTGTCATTGCTTGTTTTAACTGTATTCTCGGTGTTTGTATTTGAGTTGTACCTTGTTGTCATGGAGTCGGTTTGACAATCATGGTCGAGTTAACTTCATTGGCACCTTTGAGCACGGGGGGTGAGTTATCTTTAATTCACATGGTTGGGTGGAACGTGCTCCGCACCCGTTGGGTTCCCGATCAGCATCCTTTGTTTGCAGCTTTTCCGCAGTTGGAGTTGCACCAGTGTTCACTTTGTTATTCAGCTTTCATTGTAAATTGTATCATCCCACTTGTTGGGAAATTCATTGTAATTATTATATCAAAAAAAATTGTAATGTAACATTATAGCAATGATGTAATAGTTAGGATTCAATGTAATTTTATTTGATGAGACTCATATAATTGTATTATGTGGTATCTTAATATAATTGTTCTTGGTTTATGGAAGCACATTTATTCATGGTTATTATATTATAATTGGTTACATGGTTTATCATTATCTTTTATTTACGTTTGTGGTTGCAATGTAACCTAGCATGCCCCAGAGAACTAAGTGAGATAATGTGTTGTAATATGTTATGTGATTATGATTAATGTATTGTAAGTTTAATTTAATTATTTTTAAAAAAAAATAATAATAATAATTTGCCTTTTTGAGTTCTCTGGGGTTTGCACGACGGGCGTTACACCAAGGGTCTATGCTTTGCATTTGAGGGAGAAGTATCTTTCTTTTAAGCTAGCCAAAATTGTTTCAGGTTTGAACCCTTCTATTGAAACCCATGTTGAATTTTTCAATGCTTATCGGATTGCTTTCCCTAAAATGAAGAATTTTTTGTGTGAGTTTTATTTGCATAACTATGTTGTGACTCAAGACCATGATTAAAATCCATTGTTGTATGTTGGAGGTATCAAATTAAGGGAATTTATGTCTTGGGTACAAAATGAGATTAATTGGGGACAACAATATGGGGCTTATAATCAATTGGAATCTAGCATCCCTCTTCCCATTAGGGTTGAATCAAAAAATCCAAGGGACATCAACAAGGAATGGTATAGAATTCTTTTTAGACCTAGCTATGGTAATAGGATTATGCCTTGGATAGAAGTAGTTTATAGTGAATATTAGGCAAAGGAAAAAGAAAAAGAGGAAATTGTGAAGAGATACCTCTTCTAAAGATGGAATGACCTAATTGATGATCTCAAATGGGTTGAGCCTCATTCCATCTAGAACTATGTTGCAACTCTTAAAAGAATTAACAAATATATTCACATTGGAAGGAGAAAAGGGTGATTCTGACTTCCCCTAACTTCTTAGCCATCCATCCTAATGTGTTGTACCGAACTTCAGGTTCTACCAATATGATATTGCTACAGAGAAACAAAGATGGAGTAGATTGGATAGATTGGGAGGATTCTATTGGGATCCAGGATTCACACACAACACACTCTGATGTGGGACAATTGTTAGATGCAAATTTTAGAGCATTGGCCAAGCAGAAGAACAACCCTTCCCCTACTGGAGGACCAGCAAGACCTTAGGTTGGGGGGAGTGATAGCCTAGTTTATGGTCTATTTTTGGGTAGAATTTATGGTTTATTTGTTGGAGATATCATTGACCTTGATGTTAAGTGTTGATAATTTTTATGATATTTCCTTAGAACTATTGACATTGGGATTAATCTTATTTCTATAAACCTTTAATGATGATGGCATGTTATATGGAATATCCATATTAATTTTGCATTTCGTTAATGAATGTTCTTTAAGGTGGTTACAAATATGCAATTATTGTGCGTACTAACATTGCCATGCAGATATAATTTAAGGATGCTAAATTGAGGAAGACACCAGTAGTTGGGCATGCACCATAATGTCCTGAAAGGGAATCGTTAAAGGGCAAAGGAGGACGACGACAGGAGATTCCCCATGTAAATTGAATGTAACTTCATTGTAGTGGTCTTTATTGATGTTGAGAAAATGTGCATGTTACTGTAGTGCTAAATCTATAGTTGGAAATGCATGTCTAACTAGATTCCATGCATGCGTAACTACTACCCCACCTTTTGTGTTTTCCCTAAATGGAAGCCTCCCAATTCATGGAGTTGGCTACCCTATTTAGTTGGTTGTATAAATAAGGTTCAGATGCTCCTTTTTTGGAGGTTGTGCAATCTAATATTGTACTTGCATTCTTAGTTTTCAATAATACAGTTATGCTACTCTTTTGTACTCATGTTTTATGATGAATAAAATAAAGTTCTAAGTTTGAGCATCTGAGTTTTCATTAGTAGTAGAGGATACTCATCCAAGGTGTCCACTTGGTGAGAAATTTTTCCTTTAGCTTAGTTTATCCTAGTTATTACTTTTTGTTTAGTAATTAGTTAAGAATCTGGTGCTAACTGTTCCTCCAGCCACTAGAATTCCATTCTATGACTGTTCTTGCAGCCAAATCAGATAGAGTATTTTTCTATTTTTTTTCGTATTTTCATTTCTATCATGCTATTCAAATCTTAGTATGATTTTTGGTTGATGTTCAACATTAATTTTATTCCTTTCCAAGAAATTTACTTCCAACATTGCATCTTTCTTAAGTATAGAATGAAAATGGCTACTTTGAGTTCCTAGTGCACATACTATGCTGACCCATTTCAAGTTCATGTCCCTAGGTTGACAAGTTAAATGCACCTTCATGATGATTGAATGGCTATTTAGTTTAGATGTCCAATCTTTGAATCACAGCTATAAGGGCTTAGTTGTTAAATCATTGTAGGAGGTCAACAACAGGGGTGAATTAGTGGTATACCAATTTAAAATGACCTTGAATTAATCTTTCACAACTTTGAACATATAAAATGCAAGTTTCAAAACAGTTCAATGTAGACCAAGTAGACCAAAAACTAATGTGAAACCATAACATAGTGATTTATGAGTGGAAAAACCTCATAGGGATAAAAAACCACTCGAGAAAAATTTCCTCAATGGCTTAATAAAATCCCACTAATTACAAAGCCTCACTGGCTACTTTTTATGCCTCACTAGCAAAGCCTCACTAGCTACACAAAATGCCTCACTGGAAAAGGAACCTCACTAGTTACAAGTATGCCTCACTAGAAAATACAACTGCCGCATTGGAAATATCTCCTTGGTCTTAATGACCAATATCCAATGAAAGAAGAAACTATTTCAGGGGGTTTCCCTATTACAATGCAATCCATTGCTCAAATGATTTATCTCTGCAACATCAAACTTGCAAACCCTATCTCCCTCTTTCAAATGCAAACATTCAACATTATGATCCTCCTCACATACATGGAAAAACACTTCATTTAAGTGATTACAAAGACTAACAATGAATCTAATTAGATAACACCCAACAATAAAAAGAAAACTATTTGATGAATGTAGAGAAGTGCAAATCACACTAAATAAATATAGACATATAGGGGTATGATATATCTGTCCAATCCTCACTTATCTATGTAGTATAGTCATATAGAGTTTATATACTATTGTTCCATTCTATATCCTTTCTAAAGCATAATGTCATTGTCCTCAGTAACCAATATTTCTGAAGCACAAACCACTTCTATTTGAGTTACAATCCACTATAATAGGCTATAAACTCAATTGATAAATAAATCAAAATCTCTATCTACTATAGTATGATCATTCTATCCTATTTCCACACATATTTTCACATTAAAGAAGCATCAAATCACTGAATTTATTCTTCATTTCATCTAAACCACTCTCTAATTCGACTACACTAAAAAATGCATTATCTTTGATTATTTCTTCCATCAGTGTTCTTGTAGTTACAAAACTGAATTAACCAACACAAAAATGTAGATACTTAAATACCTATCAAAGGTTGAGAGTCAGAAAGTAACCGTTTATAAGTTTGAACGTAGACCCTTGATTCTTCTCTTGCCGCCAATTCACAATTGAATACATGTCATTGATTTCATTTTAGCAAATTTAATATAAAACCTCAACTTTCCCAACCAGTCAATCTCAAGAGTAAGGGTTGGTTAATGATGGTCTTAACCCCTTCAAATAGTCACTTAAGTGACTTCCAACTTGCTATAGTAAGTCAATGAATTCTTAAAACAAAAGAAACAAGGTTGAAAAAAATCATTGCTTAATAAACCTTATGTAGAGTTTTTGAGTGACATCCAAAGCAAGAAAGAGAAAACCTAAGAAGAGCAATACCTCAAGAAAATTGAATCTAGTATTTGTATCATAAATTATAAATTTCACCATGTTTGATTTAGAATATTGTTCCTTTGAAGCAGAAAAAGAAGGAGCACAAACACTAGGATTAGGATCATAATATAAATGTGACATCAATCAACACTTGACTCAACAACACCTAGGCAACTTGCCATGAAGCATCAACACCAAAAAAGTAACCTTGTGATACCTTAAAGTAACTCACTCAACCTATATCAACCAAGCACCAAGATAGTCTCTTTGACATCAATGACAAACAATACCAATGCCAACAAATAATTTTTTGGATCATCAAGCAATCCTAAAGACAACTAATGCAACTTAAAGAGCAAAGATAAATTATAGAACATCTACAACTCTATTTTAGTAAATTACAAGTCTATAAAATATTAATAAATTCATGTTTATTCATAGTAAGATGTTTCATATTTATGTTAATTTTTTTATGAGCAATTAAATTTGTAGGATCTCTTAGAATCCTCCATTTTCTCTTTGTATGTGATTAGAAAAGTGACTTCAACTTGACAAGGAATGAATATTTGTTTGGTAAGTTACAAATTTTTTATTTATGATTCATTTTTATCTATCTTCATATGCTCTCCATAGAGCTCATGATTTATATCATTGTCATCATATCCATTTGTGGAGATGGAAACACCAAATGAGGTTTCACTAAGGCATGCCCCTATATGACACAACCCTTCTCACCTTCTCCTTCCTACATTTTATAGGTCTAAAGCTGATTCAAGTGCATTAGAGATCTCAAGGCCTTAAATCCCTAACCTAAGTATTTAAGAATGGTCCATCATCAAATTAGGGAAATATGATTACTCACAAATAGTTTATCCTCAGTAGCAAGCATTTAAATTAAATCAAACTCCCAATTTCACCTATGTACTCAGACACAAATTCCATAGGAAATCCTCTATCCTAACCAATGTTAGACTAAATTGATAATTTCATATGCCGATTTATATTAAATTAAATTTCACGCAAGAACCTTGAAACAAAAATTATTTCAAACTCTTGAAATTAACTCCTAGCATCTCATTCTATCAACACCAAATTTAACGACTCAAATGTTCCTTTGTAATTTTGTTTATTTTTTAAATCAAATACATCAAAACAATTACAATTCTTATCTACAATATATTTATTCTCCTATCTAAATCCTAGATTTCAATCTCACGTCTCATTATTATCTCAACACTCTACATGATCCAATTATTTCATGATTCACTCTTCAATATGCAAACTACGAGTGCACAACACCATTAATCATCCACATTAGCATTTTACATGGCAGCCTTTTGCTCTTTCCTTCCTCAATGACCTATCCTCTACCCTTAACATTACCATCCCTCTGGTCTTCACTATTAATTCTTCTTCCCTATCCATAAAATTGCATACCCCTACTCACTCTCCCTAGTATTTTCTATTGTCTCTTTCCTTACCATTGAAGACACAACCTATTCATAAATTCAACCTACAAGTGTCCATTTTATTGATTTTTCTTCTCTCTCTCTCTCCATATACATCCCTTTTTTTTCCATAGTTCTTCTTTATGTTGGCTCCCTTCACTTTTGGTTGCATTCCTTTTACTCAAAATGGCACAACTTTCCCTTATTTCTTGTATAATTTCTTTTTGTATTAAACTCTTCAAAAGTTGTGGCCTATCCTTATTTCCCTCTACATGATGATATTCTCACTATGTGGCTATCCACATTATATGAACCCCTTGAATAGCTTCTCTATGCAAAATTTATTCCATCTTTTTTTATTCTACACAAGTGCTCATTCTTTATATGCTATCCTCCTTTAGGGAATGCACAACCTTATTCCTCCTTATTTTTGCTCACTCATCTCTCTCTCCAACACTATGTGTCAAGGAAGGAATCCTTTGCCCCTAATTGTTTTTTTTTCCTTCTTGTATTCTCTACCTTCACATCATACCTTTGCATTCTAAAGATAGTTGTTACCTTGAACATTTTCCTCCACATTATTTACAAGATTTTAATCTTCTATGCCATGAACTTTTGGTTTTCCTTTGTTGTGGACTTCAATACACATACCATACTCTTTGCTAATGAAAATAAAATCAACACAACACATTCTCAACCAAATTATAGTAGACTCTTCCACTAATTAACCTTTAATCACCAATTTCATTTGTCGATTCACTATTGCACACGTCACATACAAATTTGAAAATGAATCAATTTCATTTATTTAATTCAGATTTCATTTTTAAAAAATTACAATTTTCAAGAAAATTGATCAACTCTTCATTCTTCCCTTCTTCTACTCTTTGTATAGAATTCTTCAACTCTACGACCTTCTAATGCCTAGCATCCACTTGCCCTAAAAAGAACATGCTTTTCCGGTCTCTTATCTTCATTTCCATTGTAACAACCTCCAATCTGCAATGCTCCTTTTCCATCGACTCACCTTTCAAATAAACATAGTATTTTATCATTTTACTTTATCTCCCATTCTACACACCTTCCCTCTTCTTTAATCCTCACACCATCATCCTACATGTGGGTGATCCCACAATAGTGGTTTACAATTTTTGGCCAAACTGGACACTAAACTGATTTTTCTAACTAAATCTTCACTTTCAGACACCTATAGCAGCTAAACTATGAAGAATTTGAAGATGATGCAAACAGTGATTTGTGGAATTTTGTCTATAGATTCTAAATATATTTTTTTCAAAAAATTTGGAATCATATTGCACTTCTTTTTCCATCTCCTTCAAAAACTAGTTTTTTTCAGTAAACACCATTTTTAAGGAGTGACACTCACTGTATAACACATATTTTTTTCCATGAAGGATAAAATTCTATTTTTAAAAAATTTAGATTTGTAACTATGATATCTAATGATTCCAATTGATTTCATAGTGTTTTATTGAATATTTTTTCTTAATCAAGTTTTGAAGTCAAACCAATTACAATTCAGACATAGGCAAACCATATAACACATAACTCTTTTTCTATGTATCAAAATTATTATTATTATTATTTGTTGGATCAAGAACTTAAACATCTAGTGCACTAATATTTTTCATTTTTTTTTTGATAATCTTCTAATTTTCCACAAGTGCAGAACATAGAACTTGATTTTCAATGAAAAACCTACTTTCATAAGAAATAAAAAATAAATATAATAATCAAATTCAATTCAATTAAAATTATATTTTTTTGGAAGCTTATAATAAGGAATACTTAATTATAAAAAATAAATTTTAAATGAATTCATTTGATCCCCCAAAAGGTAAGTCAAAAGTGGTTTTTTATCAGCATTTTGATAGGTGTAAAGGAGACTATGTTATAGGTATTGTTTAAAACTAGCGGGGTTCTATCCAAGAGGGTTTGGTCTAAGGTGGTTTGATCAAACCCTCTTCAATTTAAATCCTTTAAATGGAACTTTTTAAGGCTTAAATCATTATATTTTCTAAAAATATGTAAATTCAACAAAAATTAGGATCTCCTAGAAAGTGTAAACCACTATTGTGGCAACACCCATGCCCTCCTATTTGCTTAATTGTTTGAACAATGTGCTATTAAAAATTCTCTAGTGTTGCCTCACTATCTTATAATTCTTACTTTAAACTTGTTTATCTTCCCCATGTTTCCATGCCAAGTCATGTAACTTCTCCATTTGGCATTGATCTCTTGTTGAATGGTATGTTGGTTTTGCTTTGTACATTTTCTTGTCGCATCCCTTAAATTTGTTATTGTGGAGAATTTCATCCCTATTCTCCACTTTTGGTTGCTAAATATTCCTCAATATTTTCCCTTAAGATCACCTTGTCCAAGGAGCGAGTGGGTATGTCATTTGTTTTCTACATACTTTTTGTTCTTCACACCTCTCCCAACCATCGTGCATATATTCTTGTCATCCCCTTCTCACCTTTAAACTTGCACTAGATGCTCTTCCTGTTCACATTCCCAACTCTTCATTTTCAATATAGGATTTGAGATTCCTTGTTTAGGGTATGTGCAAGATCATCATGGAAAAATTAGGCCCTTAAGTGGCAAAAAAGTCAGAAAAATCACAGTTAGGAAAATTGACATAAAAACTTGAATAAGTTATCTATATTATTTCAAAAATATGTAAGAATAGAATTTGTAGCAAATTGAATGTAGTTTTTAAACTAATAGGTTTATTTTTTTTAAAAAAATTATTTGGTGAAAATTTGAAATTTCAATGGAGTAGTACTTAAATTTCAGGAAAAAAAAAAGTAGGTGTTCGTCCGACCACCCTAACCAAAATAAAATGATAATATTTTTATAAGATTTTAGATATAAGTAGATGACTAATGTCCCAATGTGATGCATATTTTTTCGTTTTTTTTTTCAATTAAATAATTAATTATGAAATTTTTATTACAAAATTTTAAAAATATAAAAATTTGTATGTCTAACCACCTTACCTTTGCCAAAACTTCATGAAATTCAACTCTTTTTTCTTTAATCCTATAGTATGCTAAGCATAGAATGTGATGCATATTTTGGATTCAAAAAATGTGATACCGTTTGAAAACTATAGATGTTTTTCAATAAGCCTATCAATTAAGAATTTAGTCATAACTCAAATAGAAAATGAATAATAATTATTTATTAAATTCAAAGTAAAGCATAATTTATTTTAGTGAAAATTTGAGAATGTCCTCTAAAACCCCTTTTCATTTCATCAATTTTGGGTAAAAAAAATGTTGTTAGCCACATACCCTACACATACCCATCATATTGCCACTTTTTGGCCCATCATGATCCTGCACATACCCTTCAATCTTGTTTGGGAAAACAAAATGAAATAACTAATTAAATAAACACTTGAATATAAATGAGAAAATATTGTCATTGCCACATCTATCCCAAAAGATTCAATTTGGTGTCTTGTGAAGAAAATTCAATTAAACACATTTCAATCATTAGAATCACCATGCTCTAAGCATTACCAGTGCCATCTTTATCTTGATATCAATGAAGTGAATAACCAAAATCAAAATTGAGTTGATCAAAGAAAATAAAACACAACAAAACCAAACTAAAATAAATTGGTTGATGTTGATTTTTTTTAATCCAGATGCTCTTGCATTAGACACGTCGGGTAAGAAATTTGTGAGCATGGGCTCACAAAGGTGAAGTTGAGTGGTAGAACCACCCTTTGAGATTGTACACAACCTCCAAAAACCTCCATTGTTGACAGTCTTATCTCCTCCGCTAATTAGTCTGACCTCCTCCACCAAGTACTTCTTCTCCACTCTACAAGTGACCTCTCACATTCCTCTTGTAGTTGCCTCTTGGCTATACATTAAAATTCACAACCTGCAAGTTCATACACACTGTCTAATGGCTATGCCCATTTTTTGTCTTCACCTTAAGACAACCATTTCATTTCTCTTTCGACTCCTCTGCAACTCTTCCCTTGCAACTTCCATGTTGTAATTGTAGCTCAATCTCATGAAGATTCCACTTCGTTTGTTGTAATCTTCCATCACACTACACGTTCCTCTATGATTTCGCTTTCAACCATTCAGGACCCGCTCACTTGCAATGATGCTTTTGATTGTCTCATTCATGCTTCCATCTCTACACCTTCCAACCCACGACTACTAGGACTCTCTACATTTGCAACGGTACTTTTGGACTTCACCTATGCTTCACTATCAATAGGTTCCATCATAAGCTACCTCACATTCAGTGATCTGCATGTGCCCCCAAAACCTTTGCTCACTCTCCTCTCCACCCACACGTCCTAGTGTGAACCACCTCTCTCTCAGCGCTCTATCCACACACTCAAGACCACTAGATCTAATACCACTTGATGAAGAGAAAATCAACACAACACATTCTCAACCAGATTACAATAGACTCCAGTGCCATTAATTAACCTTTAATCAAAATTTTCATTTTTTGATTCAATCAATTTCTGATTACACATGTCACATACAAATTTGAAAATGAATCAATTTCATTTATTTAATTCAGATTTTATGTAAATGAACTTTTACAGTTTTCAGACAATTTGATCAAATCTTCGTTCTTCCCTTTTGCTACTCTTTGTACAAAATTATTCATCTCTGCAACCTTCTAATGCCTAGCATCCACCTTCCCTACAAAGAACACACTTTCCTACTCTCTTGTCTTCATTTTCATTCCAATGACCTCCAATCTACAATGCTTCTCTTCCATCAGCTCATCTTTCAAGTAAACATAGGCTTTTCTCATTTTACTTTCATCTCCCATTCTATACACCTTCCCTCTTCTTTACTCCTCATACCATCATCCTGCATGCCCTCCTATTTGCTTAATTTTTTGAATAGTGTGATATTCAAAATTCTCTAGCGTTGCCTCACTATCTTATATTTTAAACTTTAAACTTGTTTCTCTGCCCCATGTTTCCATGCCAAGTTACACGATCTCTCCATTTGGCATCAATCTCTTGTTGAATGGTATGTTGGTACTGCTTCTTACCTTTTCTTGTCTCATCCCTTAATTTTTTTATTGTAGCGAATTTCATCCCTATTCTCTACTTCTGGCTGCTAAATCTTCCTCAATATTTTTCCTCAAGATCACCCTCTCGAAGGCATGGGTGGGTATGTCGTTTGTTTTTTGCATACTTTATGTTCTTCACACCTCTCCCAACTATCATGTGCCTATTCTTGGCATCCCCTTCTCACCTTTAAACTTGCACTAGATGCTCCACCTATTCACATTCCCATCTCTTCATTTCCAACATAGTATTTGAAGTGCTTTGTTTACTTCAATCTTGTTTGAGAAAATGAAAGGAAATAACTAATTAAATAAACTCGTGAATATAAATGAGAAAATATTATGCCATTGCCACATCTATCCTAGATACCCAATGTGGTGTCTTGTGAAGCAAATTCAATTAAACACATTTCAATTATGAGAATCACCATGCTCTGAACATTGCCAGTGCCATCTTTATCTTGATATCAATGAAGCGAATACTAGGAATCAAAATTGAGTTGATCGAAGAAAAGAAAAAAACAAACATGTTGCAAGAATGAAGAAGAATGGATATCTCTACAGTTTTGTGTTCTCATTGATGTCACCATGTTATATAGGTTGTGATTGCTACAAGTCTAAGTCAGTGCTTGATCTGATATCTAAACAAAAATACAAGTTACACCCTCTAGTATTTTAGTCTACAATCCTCTGCAGTTCATAGTTGATGCCTGTTATTTTGGGAAATAGTTCATGAGTGTTGAAATCATGTATGTTCAAAATCTCTCATGTTCTGGTGCTCGTATAGCCTATCGACATTATTCTGTTGATTAATTTTTGCAATTAAGTCTATTTTTGGCCGATTTCATGAATAAGTTGTGATATGGTGAATCAATTTTTGTTATACGGATATATGTATGACCTATCTTAGGTCTATGCCAACATGAAAAAGTATGCTACACATTTTTATTTATTGGTTGGAACTTGATTTTGCAAATACTTAAAGCCAACAATTGGTATTTTTGGTAAACAAGGAAATGCATCTAATTAGGCTGACCTAATTGATGCTTATAGATGTATCAAGTAAATATATTGGACAAGTTTAAAGATTAAGTAGAGAAGAAGAAGTCATGATTGTGAAGATATGAATGTGAAAAGTGTGAAGATGATGAAGTGCATTAAGTCTATTTATTGAGCATCACTGGAATTGTATCAACACTTGTTAGGTGCACTCTTAGTTCATTTTGGTTGTGAAGCCAATTTTTGTTTTGTAATCTTTTGTAGGCAGTGAGCCTCCTTGTGTAAGCACTGATCTTTTGTATCTAGATAGTGATTCCTATTCAAGGCAGTGAGACCTATATATTTGGTTTTGGAATTACTTTATATTGTGAGTTAATCCTCACCGCAATTTTTCCCTTATTGGGTTTTCCACATAAAATATGGTGTTCATTGTGCTGATTTTGCTTTCTTTTTTTTGCATTTCATGTTCATAGTTAATAATAGAACAATGTGGCTGTGAATTGAATAAGTGTTTGAAGTTTTGAGTTTAATTTTGGTGACAACTAATTCAAACCCCCTCTCAATTGTTCTTCACCTTTTCACAATTGGTATCAGAGCTTTTGGTTCCTTGGTGTAGAGGTTAACTGCTTGAGGGAGATCCTAAAGGTTGATCAAATGGATGATAAAGAAGAACTTTGGAATGCTCTTGAAGATCTTGATAAGGTAGAAAATGACTTGAAAGAAAATCTAGATGCTTGGATAATGAATGTATCTAAAAACTAAAAGAACAATTGAAGAAATTCAAGAAAAAACACAAAGAAGAAAGTGAGCAGTAGAAACAAGAGATCATCAGACTGAAAGTGCTTGTAGAAGAAAAGAAGAGAATTGAAGAATGTCTAAATACAATGGTGCAAAAAATATTTGATGAATTCTCTAAACTTGAATAGGAGGTAGCAAATTTGAGAGTAGAACTAGAGAAGGAAAAACTCTATGAGAACAATTTCAGATCTAGCTCTGACAAGGTTGAAGAACTGCTTGCTAGATAGGGTGATCCCACAATAGTGGTTTACAATTTTTGGCCATACTGGACATTGAAATATTTTTTTCTAACTAAATCTTCACTTTTGAGCACCTATAGCGGCCAAACAGTGAGGAATTTAAAGATGATGCAATGCAAACTAGAGTTTTGTGACATTTTTCCTATAGATTCTAAATATATGTTTTTTAAAAAAAATTGAATCAGATTGCACCTCTTTTTCCATCTCCTCGAAAACTAGTTTTTTTCAAAAAGCAACATTTTTAAGGAGTGACCCTCACTATATAACACATAATTTTTTTCCATGAAGGATAAAATTCTAATTCTTTTGAATTTAAATTTTTAATTCCGATATCTAGTGCTTCCACTTGGTTAGATAGTGTTTTATTGAATACTTTTTCCTTAATCAAGTTTCAAATTCAAACCAATTATAATTCAAACATAGGCAAACCGTATAACATGTAACCCTTTTTGTATGTATCGAAATTCAATTTTTTTTGTCCAGAAGGACTTCAATATTTGGTGCGCTCATATTTTTCAAATTTTCTTTTTGATAATCTTCTATTTTTCCAATGTGTAGAAGAAAGAGCTTCAATTTTGGTGAAAAACCTATGTTTAATAAAACTAAGAAAACAAATAGATAATAAAACCAAAACATATTAAAATTATAGTCATTGGATAGCTCATTCTGAGGACTACCTAATTCCAGTTGGGTTCCTTAAGTCTCCTCCATTTTCATGCTCAACCCAAGCTTCAAAGGGATTTTTTTTTTTTTGGTGGTAGAGAGTAGGGATCAAGGAAAAGGGGGTTCACTCGAACCAAGGGGGTTTGAGCGAAACCCCTTTCGAAAAGGGTTTTGCATGTGCTTTTTTGGTGGGATGCATTTAATCGGTTCGCTTAAACCTAGATTCGAGCGAACCCTCTTTTGGTTCCTTTGAACCCCAAGAATGAAATTTTTTGGCATGGAGTCACTTTTTGTTAGTTTTCCTTCCTCATTTGAATTGTAAACCACTTTTGTGGGTTTAACCGATAGAAACCAAGTAATGACAAAGGTGGCTTGGGAAATGAAATAGGTGAAAATTCAAAGGACAATCAAAAGACTCAAGATAAAGGGAACTAGAAAAGAAATTCAAGAAATTTTGCGAAGAGACTATCTGTCAGACAGCCTAATGCACAAAGGTATCCATCTTTCAATGGTATTTATTTTTCATGTAACAAATTTGGTCACAGGGCAACAGAATGTAGGAGTAGGATGAATCAGTTTCCTAGTTCTTTCTCTAGACAATGTTTTTCATGCAAGAAATTTGGACATAAAACTACTAAATGAAAATCTCAGGTGAGAATGATCAGTCGGGTAATGATGAATAGGCTTAATGGAGGCATAATGAATCAATGTTTTAATGGCTATCGGTATACTTGCAACAAATTTGGACACAAACCAAATCAATGTAGATCAAGAATTAATGAAGGTTAGACTAATCAGAAAAGTGTTGTATGTTATAATTGTAACAAACCTGGACATATATCCCAAAGGTTTGTAGAAGTAAGAAGGTAAATCAGTCTGCTCCGGTGGAAAAGAATGAACCGGCAAAGAAAATTGACAAAGAAGAGATGAAACAAGTGATGAATAAGATATGGAGGAAGAAAGAAGAAGAACCTAAAACTACTGACGTATCTATGCCCTCGTCTGGTATGGATAATTCCTCCAGGAACTAGAGTGAGCATGGCCTTAGGGGGAGCATTACAAAAAATTGTAAAAACCCCCTAGATGAATGGTTTGTTAGATGTTGGCACAAGAATGTAATGTGAAGAATGAATAAACAAAGGTTTTGGAAAATAAACTAGAGGAAAACATGTTGGCATGCTAATTTGTAGACCGAATTAGGGTTTTCTATGTTGAGAAGAATGGTTTTAGCAACTTTTTGATGTCTACCACATTTAATGCAAATTAGGGAAAATCAATGGTGTATAAGGTAAAATTCACTTCTTCTTGATCACTTGAGCACTTGAAGAGTTTGAAAGGCATCTTGGAGCAATCTCGAATCAATTTGAAGCAATTCTAAAGAAATTATTACAAATACCCAAGAATTATTTCTTAGTTTACAAAGGGGAAGAAGGGAAAAGGAAGAAGTTTTGACTGAACAATAATGAATTCAAGAAAGATAAGCACAACAATGGATAGAGGATCGAGTGGCATCATTCCACTGAAGTTGAAAGGAGTTGAATTGGAAGAATTTGATCATAGAAAGATAAAGGAAATGGAACTAGGGCTGAAGGAAAATAAGTTACATAGCACAAAAACCCTACGTATGGATTTATGAGAAAAATTTCCCTAGTTTTCAGATAAAGAATTCATCTTGTTCTTGTTAAGTCAATTCAACAATGATAATAATTTGTTGGAAAAACCCTTCTTGATAGCAAAGGATGTGATCAAACTGATTACTGGCTTATGCAGTGTTGGGGATCTCCTTGGGAATAAAACTGTGAAATACAAAGATGTGGAGGAACTTACTAGCATTGATAAAGAGTCTCGAGCTCTATTGATAAACACTCTTGTGGATTTCGCTGTAAGGTATGTTGCATACAAAATTTCTTATAAAATCTATTTTAGAAACTGTGAAGGTTCGACTTCGACTATTGTTGTATATCTTTCACAAATGATGGTTAAGGAAAACAAGGAGTTTGATCTGTGTAGCCTATTACTTGAAACCTAATTGAGAATGTTCGAATTTCGTTGGTTGAGGGTTATCCTTTTCAGTTTGGATCTTTGTTCGTGTGCTTGAATTTTTACTTTTTGAACTCGCTATTGGGAAGAGAAAATGTTGAGTGGGAATCTAGTATTCTTGTTGGGAAACAAGTTTACAAATACTTGGAATCATTGGATAACAATGTGAGTGTGTGTAGAACATATTTCATATCCCTAAAGACAAATTTGTGCTCCAATATGTTAGTACCTAGTCAGTCTGAAGTGGGTTCATCCTCTGGTAAGAAAGAGTTGGAAGTTATCTTTAGTGAGTCCCCTCCAGAACCTAAAAGGAGGAAAACTATTATAACACATATCTTAGAAGAAAAGAAGAATGAAGAAGATTTTTTGTTTGGATTTGACTCCTTTGATCTAGAGGATATATGAATGCTACTAGATAAGAGTGAAATGAAGAAGATTGGTGAAATTTGGAATGCATGCTCTCCAATTGAGAAACTTAAAATTGATGATGTGTTGGTTGATTATTTTCTTAATAAGGGTATTTCAATTTCATATGTGTCAAATTCTTTGTCAGATGATCTAGTAGAGATTATTGAAGAGAGAACATTGTTGGAAGGATTTGAAGGTCATAAGTTCAAAGCTATGCTTGAAAGAAGATGTAACAAAGAAAAAAAAGGGTTATCTAAATGCATGAATGAGACAAAAGAAGGTATTAAAGAAATATCTGACATCTATAGGTATTGTCTCCAATGGCCGACAATTGTTGACAATTTTAGAAGTAGAATTGAAGCCATTGAATCTAAGATGAATAGTATTGGAAAATAATTTTGATTTCTTCAAAGATAGGGATGGAAAATAGAGAATAAGAGTTGGTGAATTGCAGGTGGAGTTAGTGTCTACTCAAAGGAAACAAGAAGGTATGGTTAAAACCTTCTGGTTGGTTAAAGAAGTTGTTGAGGTCCGGTTGGATCATCTCTTTGAAATTCTCTCTAATGCAAAAAATTATGAATGACTATCTGTCTTCTAATCATAAATCCTCCTTTACACATTTATCTTTATTGGAAGGTATGAGTACAAGAATGAATTTGGCTATTCTTACTTGGACAAGGGTTCTTTTGATCATAAGAGAGGTACAAGAAAATATTTCATATAAAAAGCATCATTCTCATTTGAATGTTTGAAATATGAAGCTAGAATTTATGTATATACAATGTTATCATATACATACATTTACATCCTACCTTTTGGTCATCGTTTTCCATTGATGTCAAAGGGGGAGAGAGTCATGTGAGTGGAGCTCGAGTCATGTGAAGAACAACTATGATGATAGGAGGAGAGAATGTTTTGTTTTGTAAATTTTGGCACATGTTGCCATCAATGACAAAGGGGGAGAATATTGGAAGAATGTAGAAGAACGGCTATCTCTATAGTTTTGTGTTGGAATTGATGTCACCATGTTATACGGTTTTTGATTGCTGCAAGTCTAAGTCAGTGCTTGATCTGGTATTTTGGTTTAGTATCTGAACTGGTATACAAGCTACACCCTCTGATATTTTAGTCTGCAATCCTCCGTAGTTGATAATTGTTTCATGCGGTTTGGGGAAATAGTTTATGGGTGTTGAAAGCATGTATGTTCATAATCTGTATCGACATTATTCTGTTGATTACTTTGTGCAATTAAGTCTATTTCTAGCCAACTTCATGAATAAGTTGTGATATGGTGAATCAATTTTTGTTATGCGGATATATATGTGACCTATCTTAAGTCTATGCCTACATGATAAAGTATACTACACGTTTTGATTTATTGGTTGGAAATATTTTGCAAATACTTGAAGCCAATAGTTGGTATTTTTGGTAAAAAAGGAAATGCATCTAATTAGGCCAACCTAATTGATTCTTACAGATGGATTGAGTATATATGTATTGGACGGGTTTGAAGATTAAGTAGATAAGAAGTAGTAGTGATTGTGAAATTGTGAATGTGAAAGGTGCAAAGATGATGAAGTGCATTAATTTTGTTTATTGAGCATCACTAGAACTATATCAACACTTGTTAGGTGCATTCTCTTTAGTTCATTTTGGTTGTGAAGCCAATTTTTGTTTTGTAATCTTTTGTAGGAAGTGAGCCTCCTTGTGTAAGCAGTGAGCTTTTGTATGGAGGGATAGTGAGTCCTTGGCAGTGAGCCTTATATATTCGGTTTTCGAACTACTTTATATTGTGAGTTAATCCTCACCGTGGTTTTTCCCTTTTTGGGTTTTCCATGTAAAATCTAGTGTTCATTGTATTGATTTTTCTTTCATGTGCATACTTAATAACAAAATAGTGTGGTTGTGAAGTTAATAAGTGTTTGAAGTTTTTAGTTTAATTTTGGTGACAACTAATTCACCCCCCCTCTCAGTTGTCCTGTTCCTTTTAACAAACAAAATCAAACTGAATATTCTTGGTCGATGTCAATTTTTTGTGAACTCGGATACTCTTGCATCATTTGGTGTCACGTCCTCTTATACAGATGAGGCCAACTTATTCCCCGTGATAAATGTAACAATAAAACTAATAACTATTCATCTTCAATGAAGTCAATTCCCAATCAAACTATGGGAAGAAATCACATTAGATAAATTGAGGATGAATTATTCATTTCACTTAAATAATTCATCACCCGAACCCAAATAAAAATTTATTTTCACCAAAATTGAGGATGTACCATTTTTTCAAATGAAATGACAAGATATCACCATATCTGCATCCAAGATCATGAAATTGAAATTGAAATAGCAATCTGAAGATGAAACCAAAAATCAAAATAATGAGTTCATGCCGAAACAATTTGGGTGATGTGGATCACCAATCTACCTAAATGCTCTTGCATTAGACATGGCAGGTAGGAAATTTGTGAGCATAGGCTCACAAAGGTTGAGTTGAGTGATAGAATCACCTTTTAATATTGTGAAGAATCTATAACTAACCCCATTGTTGTAACAAGTGCACCAAATTATTCCTTTTTCATCCTCTTCCACCATCTTGTTGGAATAATTGTCATCCTCTTCTTGAAACCTTTCTCTAAACTCTTCCATTTTTGGACTTGCATCCACCATATATCATCCTCCTCTACCAAAGACCCTATTCTCTCCTCCTCCAACTACTCACTTTTCTACTCTCCTCTTTCATGGGATTTAACCCACCATCGACAAACCACCTCCGCCAAATCTCTCCTATCACATCCTTTAGAGCCTCTACCTCCACAACTTCCTTTGTTGTTGCATAACACAACTTCTCTATCTCCGCAATCTCCTCCTCAAGGAACACTTGCTCTTCTTTAGGTTCTTCATTGAACACTAGATCCCCATACATCATTGCATACTTTGTTTCAACTACAACACCCTCAACTATTGCAACTTCACTCACCACAATCTCTTTTCCACACACTTTTGAAACCTCTCCATCTTCAACCAATTCATCAACAAATTTCTCTTCGTCACTTTTCTCCATTGCTACTCTGATTCCTCTCAAACCTCTCAACATCCTCTTCATTTAAGTCTTATACTCTCTTTCTCTTTTGATAAGAATTGAGATCCCCAAAGGATTGCTCACAAAAAAACCAAAATTCTTCCACTACTTCATCTTATAACTTCCAACTTGTAACCCAGTCAAATCTTTTTCCACAACTTTTCCCTCTTAGCTCTCAATTGCTTAGGACTCTCCGCACATTTGCAATGATTCTCTCAAACTTTTCAGAAAATTCTACCGCTTCACACTTACTTTTAAGTGTGACTTGCCTCATGGTCGACGATTTGTTCACACAACACCACTCTCATGTCCCAGTGTAGACTATCTCACATTTGGTGTTCTATCCACACAATCAAGACCACTAGCTCTAATGCCATTTGGTGTAGGAAAAAATTAAATCAAACTTCCAATTTCCCTATAATCAGACACAAATTTCATAAGGAGTCCTTTATCTTGACCAATGACAAACAATTGACAATTTCATATGACAATTTATATTAATTTAAATTTGACACAAGAACCTTGAAAGAAAAATTCATTCAAACTCTTGAAATTAACTCCTAGCATCTCATTCTATCAACACCAAATTTAACAACTCCAATGTTCCTTTGTAGTTTTGTTTATTCTACAAATCAAGTACATTGAAACAATTACAATTCTTATCCGCAATATTTTTATTCTCTTGTCTGGATCTTGGAGTCAAATCTCATTTCTTCTTACTCTTCTCTCAGCACTCTACACAATCCACTTATTTCACGATTCACTCTTCAGTCTGCAAATTACGAGTGCACAACCGCATTAATTGTCCATATTAGCATTTTATTTGGTAGCCTTTCACTCTTTCCTCCCTTTGCGACCTCTCCCTTGCCCTTCACATTACCATCCCTCTGCGACCTCTCCCTTGCCCTTCACATTACCATCCCTCTGCTCTTAACTGTTGTTTCTTCTTCCCTATCCATCATTGCACACCCCTACTCACTCTTCCCCTGCGTGGTATTTTCTATTATCTCTTTCCTTACCCTTGAAGCCATAACCTATCCATATATTCAACTTGCAAGTGTTTATTTTATTGAGTTTTCTTCTCTTTCTCTCTCTCCATATGCATCCCATTCTTTTCCACAGTCCTTCTTTATGTTGGCTCCCTTCAATGTTGGCTGCATTCCGTTTACTCGAAATGGCACAGCTTCCCCTTATTTCCTGTGCAGTTTATTTTTGTATTAAATTCTTCAAAAGTTGCGGTCTATCCTTCTTTCCTTCTACAGACTAGTCTTATCACTATGTGGTTGTCCACATTATACACAACCCTCCAATAACTTCCCTCTGCAAACTTTACTCTATCCCTTTTTATTCTACACCACTGCTTATTCTTTATAGGCTATCCTCCTTCAAGGAAGGCGCAGCCTTATTCCCCCTCCCCCCTGTTGCTACTCACTCGCCTCTCTCTCTCTCTCTCTCCATGGCTACGTGGGGAAGGAATCCTCTGCCACTAATTGTTACTTTAACCCTTTTTGTCTTCTCTACCTTCACATCGTTCCCCTGCATTTTGAAGATAGGTGTGACCTTTCATATTTTCCTCCATATTCTTTTGGAAAATTTTAGTCTTCTATGTCACGACCTTTTGGTTTTCCTTCATTGGCGAACTTCATTAGACATACCATACTCTTTGGTGTCACATCCTCTTCTCCATATGAGGCCAATTTATTTCCCCATGATGAATGTAACAATAAGCTAATAACTATTCATTTTCAATGAATTCAACTGCCAATCAAATTATGGGAAGAAATCACATCGGATAAATTGAGGATGAATTATTCATTTCATTTAAATAATTGATCACCCAAACCTAAATAAAAATTTATTTTCACCAAAATTGAAGATATACCATTTTGTCAAATGAAATGACAAGATATCGCCATATCTGCCTCCAAGATCATGAAATTGAAATTGAAATAGTAATCTAAAGATGAAAGCCAAAATGAAAAATAATGAATTCATGCCAAAACAATTTGGGTGATGCGGATCGCCAATCTAACTGGATGCTTCTGCATCAATTCTCAGAACTTGACCTTGATTGTCAGAGACCGTCAGGCTGTGATGCATTTGTATAGACTCTAAAACTCTAGAAACTAGCATTTTTAGTATACGATGGCTAGCACCTGTGTCTTGCCAATTCTACACAAAGTTTATATACCAAGTTCCTCTATGTCTACATTTTCCAATTATGCTCTTGTCTTTATGCTCTAAGTTTTCCATATGCTATAATAGTTTATCAATTTATTCTTAAATCACCTAGTTGGGAAAAATATCATTATCAATCATCACATCCCATCAATCCAAAAAAAAAAAAGACCAAAACCCTCACTAGCCATTTGGCTCTCCCTTGAGGATAGCAACCAAATATTTTCTCTTGGTTACTTTTATTTCCCCCAATGTTGTATGGTGGAATGAGTGATTTAGGTTAAGATTTTCCTTAGATCCCATTTTGTCATCTCGCATTTTGATGAACCCGACATCTCCTACACTTGCAATTTTTATTTATTTATGTAACAATTGTTTTATAATTTGATTAAGATATTTGAATGTCTTGTTGTTTATATGCATTCATATTATGTCTAACTTTTGAGAAAGTAAAGCATTCACATTCATTATTCTTTACACAAAACAAAAACTTAAAACATTATCTTTTAACATTTCAACAATTTATCTAATTTTATTATTGTTTTCTGTTATACTTTTGGGAACATACATATATGAAGTGCATTGAAACCTATTAGCTCCTTTAAATTCTTTAAAACCCTAAATTATACATTTATGTCCTTCTCATAAACAAATTAGGGTATTTTGAATTTTAGAAGTTCTGCCAAACTGCAGACCTTAGTGTTCAACATGATATTACATTTGTGTAGATTTTAAAATTTTCATTACTTATATATATTATATCAAAAATTCATTAGATAACAATTCTCTTTATAATATAAAAATATTCCCCATATATATTAATGCACCCAAATATTAACTAATTGACTATACATATAATTTTTTAAAATAATTTAAATAATTTTTTTGCAAAGGAACAGGAGAAATCTGCCAACAAAATTATTGGTACTGTTACATTATAGTTAGCTACCTAAAAGCTCTAAATACTCGAAGACAAATTTGTTTTTCGTTTGGCAAGTACATCAACTTTGTAAAAGTGGCAATAAGCTTCGAACTGCCTCCTCTAGTCTGTGTTCTTCCCCTCTAACAACCAATCCTTTCTCCACTTCATCCTCTGCTCTGCAGTCTCCTCCAGACCCAGTTATTGAAAGCTCTGCAGTGTACCAGTTATAGTAAAAGGAACCTTGTGTGAAGACACCTATCCATGCCCACCTACCCTTTTCGACCTTGGTTATAGAGTGGCTGAATCTTTCATTAGGCCCTTTCAAGAACAAGTTCATTTCTGAAGAAACACATTTTATGACAAAACAGAGCATAATGGCATCGCCATTGGAGGAATGCTTCTGCACCAATTTTGGCCTGGAATTAAATTTCTGGTTAAAGAAAGAGTCAACGAGCACCAGATTTGGAGAGAGTAAGGAGTCTACAAGTGAGGACGCATCAGGTACCGCGCGTGTACATATTTGTATTTTATCTGGCCATCTCTGCAATTTTCTTGCACAACATTCAGTCAATGTGCAATCAGATGAAAACCAATTAGAAATTTTTATTCCTAAAAAGTATTATTACCTGTATTGTTTGAATGCAACGTTCAATAGCTGATCCTCTGTTTGCTCTGAGTTGCAGCGTCCTCAATTTCTCCATGTGTTCCAAGCTTTCTATACCAGGCACCTCCCAGCAGGTGTCTAGTCTCAAACTTTCCAATCCTGTGCAATTTTCTAAGCCTTCAATTTTCTCAATTTGGTAGCAATCTGTTAGCTCAAATCCTCTGAGAGAAGTTGAATGTGCAAAGCTAGGAAGCTCATCCACCTCTGGCAACCTGATTATATCCAGCCATTCAAGGTTTACCAGATCCCAAATAACCTTACGTTCTTCAGCATTTTACAGTTTACCAAAACTATTGACTTCACTGTCGCTGGCAGTGGTCTGATCTCCATTAAATGATGAATATTGTAAAGTGAGAGTCTTTCAAGGCAGGGACAACAGTCTTGAGAAATTGTAATCCTGCACACTTCTGTTTTGTTCAAATGTATTGACTTCAGATTGCTGAACGCAAAAGGCAACAGCCCAGTCGCAAAATCCAATTCGCTGATTGGGCATCCGGATATGCTCAGTGTTTGAAGATTATTCAGTTGCCTAACTGATTTTGGTAGAGATTTCACCCCTGAATTTAGTATCACTAGTTCCTTTAAGAGATTAAGACGCCCCAAAGAATCAGGTAGACAATCCAGCTTACCACAACAACGAATTGAAAGATTCGTCAAGACAGACAAATCTCCAAGAGAGTCAGGTAGACATTTCAGCTTAGCACAACCGCGAATTGAAAGATTCGTCAATACAGACAAATCTCCAAGAGAGTCAGGTAGATATTCCAGCTTAGGACAACCCCAAATTGAAAGATTCGACAAAAAAAACAAATTTCCCAGAGAGGTCGGCAAGTTTGTTAGCAGCTCACTTCCTATACTCAGGTCGCTTAGCCTGCTGAATTGACCCATGTCAACTGGTAGCTCCCTTAAAGTGGTACCCCTTAAATAGAGCTGCCTCAAGGATGCCTGAGTGGTGATGTGACGAGGCAACTCCTCCAGTTGCTTGCAATTAGAAAGGCTGAAATACTCCAGCTTTGTCATATTTTCCAGAATGTTTAAGTCCTCTGACCTGAACCTGAGTTGACTACACCCCTCTAAGTTGAGATATTCCAGGAGCCTCATGTTCTTACAAGAAACTGGCAACCTCCTCAACCCCCGACAATAGGACAAACTCAGATGCCGCAAATTTCTCAAATTGCCGAGATTGTTGGGCAGTGATAATAGCATTTTGCATGCATATAGCACTAGGTGTTCCAGCGATTGGAGATGGCAGAATTCATTTGGGAGACTCGAAACATTGTAGCCATTGATAATTACTTTCTTTTTCAAATGATTGAGACGTCTTATTGAATTTGGAAAACCTCGGAATTTGTGGCATTGAGAAAAAACCAACTCCCTTAACTGCACAGGAGCCTGCAGCACATTTTCGAGTAGAGAAACTTAATGCATACAACAGTTATAGATTGAAATATTGATTTCAAACAGGTAAAACGGATGACAGTTACCTCGCCATCAGTCTTCCCCCACAGCTCTTCTAGGTGATGTTCATAATAGTCTTCATAGAATTCTAAAACCCTTAACATTTTCAATGAAAGCCCTGATGGAAGATTTCTCTGCCCAATTTGGAACCAACGAAGCCATAACAGCTCTCTTGACATTTCATCCATTACTTGATAAAAATTATCTCCACTGATCACCAAAAATTTTAGTCCAACTAAAGAGGGTGCAAGTGACCAAATTCCTCCATTTGTCTTAACGACGAGTTCCCTGTGCGAGCAGCAAACACGGAACTCGTCATCCTGGCCAGTTACTCTGGTTCTTGGTGGGAGGAGCTTTCTTTTCTCCTGAATAGAAGACAAATAAAATATTCAGAAAATAAAACACTAAAGCTAAAAAAAATTCTACAAACAATTAAAATTACTAAAATGAAGTACAGAAACAAAAGACACAGGCAAACAAACCCCATAATGAATCAACCGTAGTTGATTTGAGGTGGCCCTTATTCCTCGAATGGCGATTCTTTTCTGAAGAGGCAAAAAGAATACAAAATCACAAACTACAAAATGGAAGAGCTAATACAGCAAGCACTGAGATCAAAATAAATTTTGTTGGCTGTTCAAACATGTGCTATTTGACTGAATTGGTAAGTTGTTCAGGCTATACGATTGCAAAATAGATCTAGCTACTCAGACCGTCTTCTTAGACAGCTGTTTAACTGTAAAATTACTACAATCTCATGGACACACATTTGTGTGAAAACAACAAAGTTCCCTTTGCATTGAATGGTAAAAAAATTAAAGAAAGAATTAATCTCACCTTTCCCTAAGGCAATAAAAGAAAGTATTAACCTTACCTTTTTTATTTATCAACATCAATAATCTGCTCTGGAAACCAAAGTCGGTAAGGTAAATGTTCATTTGCAATTTCTCTTCCCAAATCTCTTAAGTGGTCATGCATTCTTATGCAATTTCTATTGTCAATCTCAACCAAACACTTATTCAAGAGTCTTTCCCAATTGTACATGCCACTCCAACCCAATCCATTCCATATTTCAATTGCAAAACTACTCTCTTCTCCAATGAAAAAACAACAAGTGTCGAGGAACATTTGTTTCTCTTCATAGATAAGAGCATCATAACTTACTTTGAGTTTCTTTTTTATATCATCACACAACATTCTTGAGATATTATGTAACAAAGACTCCCAATATTCTTTGCGGGACTCTCCATATAGCTGTCCTCCAAATAGCTTGAGAGATAGAGGCAATCCCTGGCAAGCCTCTACGAACTTTTCTACAAGAGTCTCAAATCCATCCAATGGAGACGATTGTAAGAAAGCATGCCAACAAAAAAGTTGCTTTGCATACAATGGATTAAGTGGTCTCATTTTATATATGGACGAGATGCCCCAGGATTTAAGGACATCATATGCCCGTGTAGTAACAATGATGAGACTACCCCTTTCAATGCTGCTTTTTTGTGGGCAACAGAGCATCCAGTTGCTCTACACTATCTACATCATCGAGAACAATCAACACTTTAACAGATCTCAAACTCCTGGAAAGAGTTCCTATGCCTTCTTCAATATTGTCGAACGTTACATCTTGGATGCCAAGACCATTGAGGAGTTTTTTCTGCTTCTCATGCAACAGGCATTTGGTTGCAGCATCTCGAACATCAAACACAAAACTGGACCTCTCCATTGAAAGGGATAGTTTATTGTATAACTCTTTTGCAAGCGTGGTTTTGCCAGAACCACCCATGCCCCAGATTCCTATAATTTGTACAAACTGATTACCATGGACAGATCTAAGTGTATTCATCTCAAAGTCTTCCACTATTTCTTTCAGACCGACAGGATGTTTTGCAACCACTAATGGCACGTTCTTTATTTCCTTCAATACACAACTCACAATATTCTTCAGCAGCCTCATCTCATCGCTGAAGAAGTTCAAAAATTGAAAATTCAAACTATTAACAAGTGATTATGCCAAAGTTATATGCATACATATGAAAAACAAAAGGATATTTCTGAATATAGGAAGGCAGAATGTGTGGTACCTATTATTTTTTATGATTTCACCAGTGTAAAATGAGACGATGTGAAGTGCCCTTTTCCACTCTTTAAGCTTCTCTGAGCTGTATCTGCCCTTCTTTGCATGCTCCCTAAAGGTCTTCGCATACATTCCATTTCGCCGATCTACATGTCTGAGATCACTAGGCTCTACATGATAGAAAACAGGAAAAAGTTTGGCGCCAGTTTTAAGCATAAATGAGAGCTCTGCCAAACACCAGGATGATTTTGCATAATTCTCAGAAAAAATTGCTATATGAAGCGAGGCACTGCGCATTACTGCCTCTAATGCTGTAGGGAAAAAATCTCCACATTCCAACTCCTTTGAATCTAAAAAGGTTGACACCTTCATGTTGTTGAGGACATTATAGATACTACTAGCTAGTGTGTATTTGACATCTGATCCATAATGATTGATGAATACATCGTAGCACGGCTTTTGAATGAGTGTTGGGGTAGACGCAGATGCAGATGGCGCGATTCCACAAAAAGCACCCATAACCTCATTCTTTGGTATAAGATCAGTGATAGGAGTAGATGCAGATGATGAAACTCTCTCAGAAGCACACATAAGCTCGTTCTCGATTACACGATCGGTGATAGAAGTAGATGCAGATGGTGCGATTCCTTCACAACCACCCATAACCTTATTCTCTCGTATACCATCGGGGGTGGAAGCATCTGACATGGAATTGGACTGAACTGAACGCCATGGAATAATGGAAGAAACTCAGTCAAAACAGGATGAACACAGGCATTGCGATGATAATAGTATAGAAGTAGATGGAGAGTGTGCAGTTCCTTGCGAAGTGTTTGTATACTCCATCTCTGGTCGATCAGCAGGGGTAGAAGTAGATGCCATGGAAATTAACTGAACTCAAATGATCAGAAACTACTGAAGAAAAGCAATCGAAGCAGTGTGAAAGTAAGTTTGGTTTGGTGCGGTCAAAGTACCTTAGTGTGTGCTGGTTCAGCCCAGCCGGGCTTAACCGGAACACACTAAGGTACTTTGACCGATTATGTGGCAGTTGTGGGCCCCTTCCTCTCGCCAGCGTCCGTTTCCGTTCCCGTTCAAACAGTATTTCCGTTATTTTCAAATTTAAACTGTTCCCGCGTGAAAGTCCAAGTCCATGGATGCATTTGATCGCATGAAACAATGAGAAGCAAAATAATGATTGATGCAGCTGCGATATTGGGAGCTTCGGAGCAGGGCATGGACAGCCATCAAACCATAATATAAGGGAAATTATTGTCGACTATTGCAGTTGGAAATGTTTTGGTAGACATGTATGCAAAATTTGGCAGCATGTATACAATATATACAATATGGACCTTAAGTTGAGTTTCGATCCTTAGTGCTCACATGTTTTAAGTTATATTTTAACAAGTTAAAAGAAATTTCTATTATTTTTGTATTCATTCGTGAATGGATAATTAGCATCCCACTTCATGTACAATAATTGAAATTTGATTAGAACTTTGTGTCATCACTTGAGTAATTAACAAATTTTTGAATTATTTTATTAGGATTTATAATGTTAGTTGTATATTAGTGTTCAAGGAATCCTTATTACTGATGTCCTAAGATTCTATTATAGTGCAATTATGTTTGTGTGTGTCTAGAGTGTAATGTCGCATAGTCAAATAATTAATTTAGATCCTTCATACTATTTCTTAATTTAGGACTTAGATAAGATATCAATCATTAATGTGTAAATT
This sequence comes from Sequoia sempervirens, assembly GCA_007258455.2. Lineage (NCBI taxonomy): Eukaryota > Viridiplantae > Streptophyta > Pinopsida > Cupressales > Cupressaceae > Sequoia > Sequoia sempervirens. The sequence goes on from VDFB02000003.1 coordinate 350,274,608, forward strand.
AAAAGTTTAAAGAATCTATCAAAGTCTTATTGTTAAGGGACAAAGCCAAAATCATGTTTAGGTTTGAATATTTCTTTTATAAGATTATTTTAGAGAATAAATTAGACCCTTTGAATATTTACCCCTTTCAAAAAAATCGTTTGGCCTCATGTTGGAAGATGTTATGTCCTTATGACGATAGTTTATCTTTTATAATTTATTTTTGTTCTTTTCTATGATTGGAAAGTGTAAACTTGTTAAAAAGAATGGTGGTCATTGATCAAGTTTTTTAATTCAATGACTTACATATCTGTATTCATTATCAAAGCACATGAATCACTCCTCTAATCTTCACTTGATCCTATATTTCATGGAACTCCTAAGCAACCTCATGAAATTTATCAAGGCTCTCATGCACCATTGGATGACCCTCACTTTTGTTCTCTCAACTATGTAGATGTTAGCAATGGTTACATCACATTACCACATTGCATCCTCTTGTAACTCACAAGGATTGTTTAGGATTTTTCCTTCAATTGATGTACCAATCATTTGCTAAAAACATGGTCTAGTGTTATGTGTACTCATATGAGGCTCCATAAAGAATGTCAAAATATCATTGTTTTATTGGTTGATAGTATTACACATCAGCTACAATGGTTCCTTTTTCCTATGCCTTACTAAGTTAGCATGCCAACTAGATGATAATGTTGAAAAGAAACATTACAACCTATTGTACTCTATAGGTGTTGTCAAAGTTTCCAAGATCTTATAGATGGACCATTACCTAGTTCATAGCCATGAACTCTTCTGTTAGGGCCCCTTCCATATAGGATTGTAGGAACTTAGTGGCATCAATACAAATTCTTTTATTTTTGAGTGTAATAATGGTCTAAGAATACATAGCATAATAATGATATCTACAAATGATGGTCTTCATCTGTGATGTGTTGGAAATTTTTGTTACATGTTTAACTATTGAGATGTTAGCTCTCTTAGATGATTTGGGATAACATTGACCAAGGAAATTTTAAATGATCCTACAACTCATTCGGTCCCATAATCATTATAGAATGGTTAATCTACTCATGTGCTACTGGTTATTGCGAGCCTTGTATATGCTTATTACACTTCTACCAGGGCAGTTGCAGCTACAACATTCCATAAAATTCCCTTATCCTTTATGCTTTGATGGATGTGTATACCCTGTTCCGAGGTTGGGAGGATGCTGGCAAAGGTTGCGCAGTTTGTCTTTACAACTGCGAATCACATTTAATTGAAAGTTTACTAATCCATTTCACCAAATGCATTTTGTGCATATCCTGCAATCATAGTATCCATGCGACCACATTTCTTTGAGGCTTCTGCTCAAACAGTTCACGTGCCTTGCCTATGCTACCACATTTTGCATACATGTCTACCAAAACATTTCCAACTGCAATAGTCGATAACAATTTCCCTTATATTGTGGTTTGATGGCTGTCTATACCATGTTTCGAAGCTCCCAAGATCGCAGCTGCATCAACCATTTTCCTGCTTCTGATTGTTTTATGCGATCAAATGCATCCACGGACTTGGACTTTCACGCAGGAACAGTTTAAATTTGAAATTAACAAAGACTACTGTTTGAACAGGAACGGAAACGGACGCTGGCGAGAAGGGGCCCACAGCTGTTACAGCGTGGAAGAAAGGCAGAAAAATGTGAGAGGTGGAGCCACCTTGTAGAAGAAAGCATGTGCAAGACGACAAATGCCTGGTAAAGCTGCGGAGTGGTAATGGGACAATTACAAATAATTTGACATCCAATCGATAGATTTTATTATAATTTTATTTTTAATTTTTATTAGTACTTGCCTAGTCAATACTATTGCAGTGAGATTTGTTTTTCTTAGTTAATTAGTTATTAATAAGTTAGCTTTCAACTAATTAAAAACAATAATTTAAAAAAAAAATTAAAGTCAATTTTGTAAAGTGAACTTGCCAAATATTTAATTTTATAAATTATAAAGATTATTTTTCATCAATATGATTGACTAAGAAGTTTTGTGTGTTATTGGAGGATTTCTAAGAAATTGTGTTATTGGAAGATTTCTAGGAAAAGTGAAAATGAACTATTATTTTGGCTAACCATTGTCATATAACTTTCATCATTTCATTTCATTTATATTTTATTTAATATAAAATCATTTAAAAAATCATTTTTAAAATTTATATTATATAATCAATAAATATTATTTAATATAATATAATAAATTTATAGTGTACTATACATATTATTATGTAACATAATTATTAGATAAATTTTATATTTATATAATTATCATTTTTTTCTTTTAATTATATTATACTATCATTTGAATTTTTTTTATATTTATAATTTATCTTTATAATACCTTTTTATTCTATTAATATAAACATGCATTATCATACAATTTACATTATGTTAATTATTTATGTAATTTTAATAAAAAATAATATTAATGTGGCATTTTTAAATAATAGTTATATTATTATTTTAAAATAAAATAATAATATATTATTCATAAAAAAGAGGTGGGTTGTAAAAGATACATTTTTAAAGTTTAAGTAGGGTCAAGCTTAAACAATAAGGCAAAAATATCTCAAAGTTTAATAGGGAAAAGTCCAAACAACAAAAATCAAAGAATTAGGTGTTTGTTAACCTTTTTTGACATTTTTCGTCTAATTAATCAAAAAGGAATACTGGATTGCCAAAAGCTCTTAAAAAATATCTCTAAGTTTGAGGTTTATGTCAAAGGAAAAGTCAAATCCATTGATGTGTATGCTATGTCATAATAGTATTTGGAGGGTTTCAATTAAATTTTTATTTTCTCAAGTTTCGATTTTTTCCACGCCAAACTGAAGAAAGCTCATGTTACATAAAGTGAAGGTTAAGGAAAAAAATAAAACCCTTCCTTTGAGGCCTTAAGTATAGAGGAAACAAGGAAAAAAAATCTCAAAGCTTCACATGCATGCGTGAAAGGAGGGAAAAACAAAAGAAAAACTAAAGCAAGCTCATGCTAAGGAAAGTTTTAAGGGTTTTGTTAATTGAAGTTGAATGGATGAAAAATTGAGCAAAAGAATGGCGGCCAAAATGAAGACTTGGCCATGTACTACATGCAATCATTTTTTTGTCTATCATCTTTAGTTATGTGCATAGAGGAGAGGTACACAAGATTAGGCCACGAGAATCTCCTTTTGTTGTTGAAGTTCAGTGCATACAATAACTCTTCTTATATCTTGAGGATCACTATGCTAGATTTTTCCTTTTTTTCATGGATATTGCTTAGTGTTAAATCTCCTTAAAAAGGTCATGTCATTAAGAAACAATGGCAAGTGCTCATGAAGGATTGTAATGAGAGTGCTCTCTATTTTCAACAAAGGATAGTCTTTCCAGACAACCAAGGGTTACAATGTCAAGAAGCTTGCAAAGGTTTCAAGGGATAATCCTTTAAGGTCATCAAAGGAACAAGGAGCAATAAACAAAACAGATGTTGAGTGGCCATTCATGAATCTATGGCTGCCATGAAGTTCAGGGTTGTACTGTTTTGGTCAAATGCATTGAGGCTCCTCAAAGTGTCAATGTGTAATCAGTTGATAAAGGGAAATTAAGAAGTGCAGTCACAACTATCTAATGGAGACCTTAAATTGATAGTCATCATAAAACACCATTAATGATGTAGAGAAATTTTGACAAGTGACTGAGTTTAAGGTGACTAAGATTATGCAGAGAGCACATAGATACAATAATAGATAGTCACTTTGAGGGTTGAGCAATCTACCATGTTGGGAAATACTAAAAAGAATAGTCAAAAGTTGCAACAATAGACAAGTGAATAGGTTGCAAGCAATAAATTCTATAATAGACATGAAATAGGACATTGAGGTAGGAAATATCTCTTCATCAAGAGTGAAGCTCTCAAAATGACTATCAAGAAAAGGCTCGATCAGAGGGTCTATGTAAGTATTTGAAGATAATGACAATCCTTGCTAAACTAAAGGATGGCCCTAGTGTTCGTACAATAGCCACCAACACTGTAACAAAGGAGAAGTCTTAGAAGTCATAAAGGATTGACCTAGGTCAAAGTATGACGAGCCAATGATAAAGTTTGTTGACTTACAATACCAAGGAAGAATAGTAAAATTCATTACCAAAGATGACAATGCTTTTGGTTCTTTGCATAATAAAAGATACCCATAATCTAGAAGTGTAGAGCTTGGAGCTTTGATGAAGTCATTTGAGAAATTTGCAGCCTTTTGTTTATAATTGTGTCTATTATAGTGCACATAGTAGGGAAAGGGAAATATTGATGTTATTTTGCATCATAAAAGGACATCCATGAAGTGAATATGGTAGTAAGGCAGATCACAAGGTTATTTTACAAAATGGACTTCAAGGGAGGATATATCAACCAAAAAGGAGCATACAAGACAATCATGATAGCCACTTTTATAAGGAGATTACAATCATTAAATGGTAGTAGATTGAAAAGATAATTCACATCATACTTGTGGATGATAAATGAAGGGACAATCATAGTCTTTATGCCAAGGTTGCAGGATGAGAGTCTAAAGATAAGGGCAACAAAAAATAATGGATAAAAGACTAATCAACAATGGAAGTCAATCACATTTAGTTGAAGACCCAATATAGATGGGACAAAGAGATTACTAAAAAAAATATGACTATAGCTTCATTGGACTGTACAAAGGGTAGAAGTGGCAATAGTCCTTTTCTAAAAAGAAACACCAATAAAGATGTATAGTCCTTTCTAAATGGTGTCAAAACTCAAGGTAACCACTATTCAAGAAGCAAGGGAAGTCGTAGAGGATTGAACAAGGAATATCAAAGGTACAATCTTTTATCATTCAAATGCAAGCATCACAGTCACTTTACAATACACAATCATATCAAATGCAAAGGAAAATTTCTATTTATGAAGGAGTGGCAAGAAAAACACATTGGTTTTGATATATGAAGAATAAGTAAGGGATGACTACCCTCCATCTAAGGTGACAATGAGTATGAATTGTGTAAAGGAAGGAACATTCACCAAGGGTAGACCCTAGGGTTTTTATGATAGTCAAACCATAGGTAGTCATGAGTCTTCAAGCACCAATGATAAAGATGACATATAACATAGTCTATGGCTTCAAATGTGAAAGAAAATGGTTAAAAGACAAACCTATCACAACCCTACTAAGCACTACATCTAATGGAAAATAAGAGGACATTTGTAAGTTACTAATCATGTTTTGAGGAAGTTAATTGTGTGTTAAGTACTTTGATTGTGTTTGAAGGTTGATTGTGGTAATAAGCATGTACCATGAAAGGGAAAACAAGGATAGTCAAGTGGATGACTATCTCATGATAGTCAAAAAGATATGACAGTCACAATGCAAGAAAAGATGTCATTTCATGATGGGAGTTGTCATTAGCATTAGGGGAAGGTTGTATATTGAAGACGACTATAAATGAATACACTCACAATCAATAAATGAAGAATACAAAAGGAAGGACACTATGGTTAAAGGATCATATGATAGTAGAAATGACCTAGAGTTTCAAAGGACATGCGAACAATAAAGTTTCAGTCAAAACAATCAAGAGTCACAGTCACCTTGTAAAAGAAGCTTCAAACTTTGAGAAAGGAACTTTTCAAGGGTGTTTGTTTTGAGATAGTGGCACAAGAAGGATAGGGATAGTGCAAGCATAGTCAAAACATCTATGAAGGCTTTAATAAAGGATGGAACCCATGTCAATAACTTGGGACAGTCTTAAACTACTTTTTTAAACATCCTAGTGGAGGGGACACTGCCAATATTAGATGAAAGGGAGAAGCTTGAAGATACTTTGAAGGTTGAAATGATACAAAGGCATCGTGTGAAGTGTATGACATTGATATTGTTACACTCCAATTGTGTAATTACTATTAACTATTACTATGTAGGGTAAAATGTTAATGCAATGTGAATTTAGTGGATGAATAAATTGTGCATGCACTTTGTTATCACTGCCTTATGAATGAATGTCATCTCATTTAATGTTATATGAAGGAATTTTTTTATGTGATTGGATGAATATTGTGTTAATATTCTAACTTTGGAGATGTAACATGTGTTTATTACATATTTTGTGAATAGTCGACTCTCATGCATATGTGTTAGTGTTTGCAAGTACATGTTCAATTCCTCTAGGTGGAGGGGAAGTATCACTCAAGAGAGGGTCTTAGTTGGGTGACCAGAATTATAACCTATTTGAGATTACACAAACAAGACAATTAGAATAATTGAGTTGAGAAGTTGGTAAGTCATTCTTAGATGTTATGTGATGATTGCTTGATGAGCTTATGATTTCCTTCTTGTTATCATGCTTGAATTGATATGTGGAGCATACGAGGTATGTGTATGCATACACACATGCATTGTGATAATGAACTATATATGTGTGTGTGAGATATTGGATCAATTTAAATGAAATCAAACACATGTTAATAAGACATTAAATCGAAAAAGCTGAAAAGGAAATAGAATATGCAAAACCGTAACAGCAGCTTCTCGAAACTGTCTTATCCTCCTCTATCTTTAGCGTTTTGTTGTTTTCCAAATATCTCTTAGATCAGCAGACCAAGCTCAACGAAATGACAGCTAAAGAATGAGATTTAAAATGCAGACTATGCTAAATGCAAAGCTATGCTAATATGAGAAGATTGTTGTGATGTTGAAAATGATATGATTGCAATAAGCAAGATGAAAATATACGCAACGTGTGCATATAAGTTGTATGTAAGTGTGTAACCAAAGCTTGGATTTGCACTGGCTTTTATAGAGTTTTCGAATGGATTTGATTGGTTGAATCGATCGATGACCTAGATTAAGCTTGTTCGAATGGACGGTGGGAAATTTTTGGAAGTGGAGAAGAGGATGGAAGGTTTCCCTTTTCTTCATTGAGTTTCGAAGGGAAATTTCCATTTCAAAAAGCGAGTTAAAATTTGGAAAGGTGAGTTAAAAATGAATTAGAATTAAATAAATTAAATTTATTTAATTTAGGAGTGAAGATGGAAATGGAAACCCACATAATTAAAAAACTCATATTTAATTATGTTTAAAATGAAATTAGGGTGAGATGGAAAATATTAAATAAAAATATTTAATATTTTAAAATTCAAATATGGGATGGAGAATATTCCATTATTTAAATATTCAAAAATATTTGAACTTTAGAACCAAATGATAATTAAATATAAATAAATTATACAAATTTATTTAATTTAATTAAGCAGAGGCTAGAAATATTAGTAATTAAATAAAATTATTTATTTAATTTAAGGTAGAAGAATTTAGAAGATGAACGATATAAATAAATAATTAAATTTATTTAAATGTAGATGACTTTAGGGGAAATAATTAAATAAATCATATTTAATTAATTAACAAGCTTAATCATGACCATTTTTAGATGTATACATTTTGCCCCTCTTTGAAGTGATGTGTAAAACACATTGCTTCAAAGAAAATAAGATTTTTGCCCTTGATATATTTTCGATGTTGTTGTTGATGATGCCCCCTCGAAAGGTAAATCACGGACGAGGATATGGATTACGAAAATTTTGTTAAACAATCGGTATCAGATAATGATATTCTGCGGAGGAGAGAGTGATTTAGCTCCCGACAAATGATGTAAAAGATGCCCCTGTTGAAATGATGCCCCTTTTTGATGGAAATGATGATATGATGATGAACTGATAACTTTGCTTCCCAAAAATAGAAAAACAAAGAGTAAATGATTGATAAAGTGTTTGATAAATTTGCTTTCTGTGATAGAAAACAAATAGTAGATGAATGATTTCCTTTCTGATAAATTTTCTTTTTGTGATAGAAAACAAATAGTGATTGATGGTAGATTAGATTGATATGGTATCGAGGTAGATAAATTTGTGTATTGGTTTGCCTGATAGGATTGATTGGGTGATATGGGTCTGTGATATGATGCACTGGTATGAGTCACTGATATAGTTCACTTGATATGGGTCACTGTGATATGGTTCGTGATTGCATGATGTGAGGCATTGATAAATAGAGAGATTTTGATTGATCATTTCAGAGTCGAGGTGTGTCGGGACCACGTAGAGATCTTGGGGCAGGAGATGCAAGATGCAGTGATGATTTTTTTTTTTTTGATGATATGATGTGCATTTATTTCTATATGTTCAGGATTTTGATATGCATTTTAATGATTTTGATGACTAACATGATATGTAGGATGATGTTTTATATTATGATGATGTCATGCAGGTGAATGACTTATGCATATATGGAAATGTATATATGGAATGTTTGTTTTTAGATTTTTCAATGTAGATAAAGGATGACAAATGAATGTTGTGTTTATGATATGCATTATGAATTTGAAAAATGAATTGATATGGAAAATGATAGTGAAATGATAAAATGAAATGCAATGATAATGACATGTATGAAAATGATAAGTGATATGAAATAAACTACATGATATTGAAAATGATAAATGAAATGATATGATAAGATATGATAATGAAAATAAATGATATGAAATGATGCAAATGTATAAAAGGAACATGAAATGAATATGAAAATGACAAAGTGTTGATGAGATGAAGATGATAGAGAATCTAAATGATATGCAAATGAATGATAAATGAGAAATGATAGGGCCTAGCTGAAATGATAATGCAGGTGAAAGGTGATGATGAAACAAATGTTCAAATGTCCTCCATAGGTAGTCCAAAGAGACATAACAGCCATTGATGTGATTATTATCCTTTCAAAACTTGGGTGCAAATCCACTATGCAGGTATGTACAAATGATCTAAAATGAAATGCAACTAAATGAAACCAACCATTTTGTTGAGCTTGTTGGTATATTTTCTGAATCATCATAGAGCGCTTTTAAAATGTTGGAAGTATGTACAAGCATCAGAGGGGAAATTAGCACCAATGATGACCTGAGTACAACTTTCATGATTTTTAATATAGCAAGTGAACACAAGCATCTAGGTATAATTGAACCGAGATGACCTGAGCATTTCTTGCATAAACAGACAAAGACTAACCACCATCTGATGCAAATTTGGAACTGTCATCAATGATAAATCATCACATCTCGCGACATATTTGCAACTGATAAATGATTAACCTCCAGACATCAGACAAAGAAAAATCATCCTCTTTCCTTGCCACTCTAGTGCAGTACATCATCGAGTGTGCTCCAGAGAAATGATATCGAAAAATTAAACAACCATTTTTCAAAAATGAAATACTGTGATTCCAAACATTATTTAGATTAGAGATCATCCAGATATGAGTCATGATAAGGTACACAACTGAAAGCTACTACTATATGGATCAATGGTTGGATGTTTTGGTTTAATTTGGTTGTTTTGTTTTGTGCATGATTGGCTTCGATGTCATTGTCTTACTGTTGAAAGTTGATTGCCCCCAGTATGCCCCACGTTTGTCGTAGGTATTGACACAACTTGCTGAAATGCATATATACAATAGTCAAACCATGGTAAGACATTATCGCTCGAGGCAAATGATGATAGCAAGATGTTTTCTAAATTTTTTTAGATTTTGATGTTTTCTGATTTTTTGGATTTTTTGAAATGTTTTGATTTTTTAGACTTTTTGAAATGTTGTGATTTTTTTTTGAATTTTTTTGAAATGTTTTGATTTTGTGGATTTTTGAAATGTTTTGATTTTTTTTGGATTTTTTGAAATGTTTTGGAGGTGTCAAAGGATGAAAATTTGAGTAGCCTTTGTGCTAGATACCAATAACAAGGGGAAAACCAAGTCTAGGTGCAAGGAGATAGATGGGATTGATGGATGAAAGGGTGGGTGATGGGATAAAGGATAAAAGGCTCATGATATATGGATGGATGGTATGGATGTATGCATCATAAGAGAGAAAGGATGTGATTTCCAAAGACTATGTCACATAGGAATAACATGCCCCATTCTAGGTACAATACTTAGGATTTTTCATGACAACATGTATGACAATAGGATAATGATAGGCTTGTTTGGAAGGATGAGGTATGTCAAGAGATATCCAAAACATGTTTCAACATTTTTCCCCTACATCTTCATCAAGATCAAACTTGGATAAGGGTGGATGAATGGACTCAATATGATAGGTATGATGGCTAAAGATGGTAGGTAGGATGGAAATGATAAGACATGAAAAGGATAGGTTGGATAGATAAGACATTGTGCCCCCAAGTGTAAGTGTCATAGAAGATAAACCTACACATGACACCTATTTACTAGGTTTTCATCATGGTACTTATCCAGGGCACCTATTTACCAGGTTTTCACCGTTGGATGAAGGGATTTCTCTTTACTTTTTTTTCTTTTTTTCTTTTTTTTTGACTTTTTGACTTTTGGATAGAAGGGGAATATGGATAGGAGGGACTCAAGTGTCTAGTTGCATGAAAGTTTATAGTCCTGCTAGGGATGGATGTCATTGCATGGACCATGTCAAGTGTCATTATGCTCATAGATGTTGGTAAGATATGACATGAAAGGGATGGATTAAGTAGATGGCAGATTATGAAAGGCTTATGCAAGAATGGATGGGGAATAGTGGAAGATGATGTGGATTGAATAGGACTTGTGCAAAAGGATGGATGAAAGGTTTATGCAAAAGCATGGACCATAGGAAGATGATGGGGGAGATATGTAGGATAATGAATGAAGGATGAGGAGATGGAAGTATGTGGAATTGTTGTGAAATGGAAGGGAACCATGACCAATGGTTGCACACACTGTGATAAATGTTGAAGCTTTTGATGTGGATGGGGTGTAGGAAGCAATGGAGATGTTTGCTTAGAAGGTGGTGGATGAAGTGTTTTAGGTACCCACATAGACTTAGTATTTTTTATGATTTTTATTTTGCTTGTGGGTTTTAGGAATTTGAGACTTTTGAATGGAATGAGAATGTAGGATGGAAGTGGATGGTTGGGATTTTTGTGATGTGAACACCTCATTTTCTTTTTGGTTAGGTACCCAAACCAATTTAGTTTTGGCCTTTACTTTTGGAGGTATGGGCTTATATAACTTTTTAGATGTACTTGGATTTGATATTTTGTATGGATTTCCTAAGGCACGGGAACCTTTAGAATTTTTTACTTTATAGGTAGAGGCATTGAAATTCTTGCTTTTGAATCCAATGGGTATGGTGGAATGGGTGAAAGCTTTATGTTTAGACAATGTGTGCATTGATTGGTCATGATTAGGATGTTTAGAGGATTTATGGATACATGGATAAAAGGATTGGATGGTAGGGATATTAGGTGTTGGAAGTAATGGTGATAGATTAGATAGAGGGATATTAGGAGTTGGAAGCAATGGTGGTAGATTTGATGGTGGAAGGTGTATGGTCGCATGTTTTGACATTTGTAGGATGATGGAGGTGGAATGGCAACATATGTTTTAGGGATAGGATAGGCTTTATGATGGAAAGTGGACTTAGGAGGCATGGAGGAAGTACCAACATCTTTAGGTTGTTGTCCTTGGGGTGTATGTCCAAGGCCATAAGAGCGTGGAGGGACTTTGACATGGATGGGCTCCAAAATACCTTGTCCATGAAGGTCTAGACCTTTACTTTGGCGGTTCATGTTTTGGAGTGTGCAATGGATAATGGGACTAGGTGTAAGTGAAACATTAGATGGAGAAGATAATGCTTGATGTTGTTCTAAGGAGGAACATTCATAAATGAAGGTGGAGAGACCAATAGGATAGGATGGAGGACTTGCAATGGGGTCGATAGTGGGTGATGGAGGATCATTAGGATCTTGATTAGCATTGTATTCACTTAGATCCAAGATATTTGTTTGATCTTCTATGTGTGCTTGGGAGGCATATGTCTCATCAAGGGAAGTGGATGTTTGTGCATCATGGATGGGTGAGGTGGAAAGCTCTTGACCATGGAATGCATAAAGTTGGCTAAGAGGATCATCATGGTCTTCTTGATCATAAAAGGGGTCTTGATCAAAGATGGAAGATTGATCATGAATAGTATTAGGTATGTTATGAATGGAATCATTAGGAGGGTGCTGATCCTTATGTGGATGAGGGGGTAATGTTTCCACATGTTTAGGATTTTTCTCTTGACATACCTCATGACTTATTTGAATGGAGGTGGAAGGGAATTTCTCATGGAGAGACTTGTCATGTTCTTGATGGTCAACAACATAAGAGCATGATAGAGGGTAACTTGGACTTAAGAGGGGAGACTCTTGAATTGGATCAAGTGGTTGTGGATGACATGATTGGCTTGAAGGACTTGGCATGATGTTTGAGGATTCTTTTGCATGTTCAAGTATATGTGTTGAATGACATGGCGATAATTGATTCCTTGCTTGTAGCCCTTGGGTGACATCCTTTGTAGGTGTATGGGTGGAAGGTGTTGGCCTAGGATTTTGATTTTGATTGAATGATGGTATGATAAAGTTAGAGGGTGCATGAACTAGATTGGTGTTCCCTTTGTCGAAGGTGGCATTAAGACTTGAGGAAGTTTGGCCTTGTTGCAAGGTAGAAATTAAGTTCACATGTGTTTGTTGTGATGTGGCTTGATAGGTTGATGTGGCATTGACATACGAAGAAGTGGATGGATAAGATTGGTATGAGGTGGAAGGAGAAGCCCCTTGAAGTCTGATTTTAGGTTTTGGTTTCGTTTCATTATTTGGACTATAGAAAGGGACTCCTTGAATTATGATCTCGGGCTTAAGTTTTGTCTCATGATTTGGCTTAGAGGGATAGCCCCCTTGGATTATGATTTTGGGATTATGATTAGGATTAGGCTTGTTTATGATTATGACCATTTTGACAAGTGGTGATGGTGATATCTTGATCTAATAAGATGTGGAATCTTATGA
>VDFB02000003.1:350287621-350321870 GCA_007258455.2 Sequoia sempervirens
CTTTCTTCTATCTGCTGTTAATTTTCTGGGGATTAACTTCATACATCAGCTCTAAACATAACACAGGAAGTTCTTGCAATAAGTCTGAATATGTATTTCTGAATATGCTTGGTAAACTCAGTCCAATATTGAGTAGTATGTTTCAGATTTGGGTTATCAGATTTACTGTTAGTATCTATGGAGTGGATAGTAATGTTGTAATGCTGATTATCTATTGTACTATTATCTGCTGCAAATTTTTGAGGTTGTTGTCAATTCTGGTCGTTGTATGTAATGTATCTGCTGCAAATATAAGCTCAGTTTGTATTGCTGTGGTCTGGCATAGTTTTGGAATACTGTGATCTGCTCTTTGTTGGTTATTCTGAGTATGTACAGGTCTGATATTAATTTTTGAGTAGGTATCTATTGTGTATCAATCATATTTGAAAGTTGGAATGGCTTAGTATTGATTCCCAGATTTGCCTCTACATTACACATTGAATTATCACAATGGAAATCATCACTATGAAATGATCAATGATCAAGTATCATACTATGAAATGATCAATGCTGTTTTAGGGTTAGGAGGAAAAAAAATTAAAAAAAAAATGTTTTTTAATCAAGTTTGGGCCCTTTTTTTTTAACTTGGCCCATGGGTTCGCCTGGGTTTGTCGCGAATGCGCGTAAGTGTGATGCCCAACTCTTGTGGGTTTGCACACCTGCGAACCACAGCGAACCCATAGTGTTGGGTGCACACCACGATGCGTACTTAACATGTACTTATAGACAAGCCGAATTGAAAATTTGCAGAACCGGATTAGGGGCTTACTTGGTACAAACCACGCAACATAGTTATTTACTTTAATGCAATTTATAACTATTTTGTAACTTTAGATGGTATTGTCGCCAAAGGAATATCATTTGTAAGAATTTCATATTTTAAGATTGGATGATTATCGTCGATCATTATAGCATATCATTCAACCTGTTTTAGCATTGAACAAGCTGACATTATCGACCATTTTGGTTTGAGTCAAGCTTAGACATTCTACCAGTGGCTTGCATTGCATTCACATAGTTCGTCAAAGAGGTCTTGATAAGGCTGGCCTTGTTGTTTGCATTTTACGCAGTCTATTCAAAGAGGTGTTGATTAGGCCAACTCAGTTGCTTGCGTATTTTAGTCAGTTTTCTATCATTTTTTAAATAATTGCATTCATTTAGAATAGTTGTGTGGTTGGAAGCACCATATGCTCTCACTTTGCCTACTTCGAGATCTTGGTGATCAAAAATTGTTGAAGACATTACACTTTTTATATTGCAAAAAGTTTTAAAAGAAGTAAGGTGGATTCTTATAGTGGTATTAGAGCTGCTGATTTTGTGAATCTATAATTTTAGAGCTAAACTTGTCATGCAAAGTTTGTCATCTCATGCATCTGAGTGACAAAGAAAATAGATACCACCAAAGAGAGTTCAAAAAACAATTTTAGTTCCCTTAGAGCCCAGTTGAATAGTCAATTCCAGAAGGTATTCCATAAGTGTTAGAGCAAAATATGACATAGAAAGGCAAGAAGACAAATATGGGTGATAGTCCTCATGATAGGATTGAAAGGAAATTCAACATAATGGTAGACATAATGGCATAGTTGCTCATGAAGATAGATCAAAGTATGAGCATGCCTCGACAATAGAATGGCAATGAAAGTACGCCAAGAACGACAATTTAACATACAAACAATGTAAATCAATTCAACAAAACCACTATGGATTCTACGGTTAGGCCATTTAGCCAACCTTTATCAGAAGAAGAAAAAAACACAAGCTAAAATTTGAATTGCCAATAGTTGATGAAATTACTGAACACTATGTTGAGTACCGATCTCTTCCTCAAGAAATTCAAAATGAGTTGTCCCTTAATAAGTTCACAATTTAGAAGAGATCTAGAAGTGGGACTAGACAAGAACAAAGGCCCAAAACTCAACAAAGGGAGTACTAGAATGCATTGGGAAAACTAACAATTTCCCCATTTGATGGAAGCAGAAAGAGCACAACTCGTGCATGGATTCAAAAGTTGGACACTTGTCTTTGAGACTTAGGGTAGAAGATGAGGCTATTAAATTTGCAACTCTTTGTCTTGAAGGAGTTGCCATGGATAGTGGTACCATGGGTTAGCTAAGGCCGCACTCTCATAAACTCATATAATGTCTTTAGCCAAAAATTGATGGAGAGGTTTGATAGAAAGGACCCAAAGGTGCATTTTCATGAGTTGGCCCAACTCAAGCTATTTGACATTGTTGAAAATTACATTGCTGTTTTTCAAAAACTTGCTGTTATATTCCTTGATGTCACAAAAATAAGATTGGTTATGTTGCTCATAGAAGGATTGACAAAGAATTGAAGGGGTTTGGTCAAAGCTTTTGAGCTTACATCTTTGCAAGAGGCAATTAAGAGGGCCCTAGCTCTTAAACCTACTCTTCCTAACAAGTTTCAAAGGAGGAGTTTCCTATCCAAAAAGCCATTTCAAAAAACTTACCATCGACTAAAGAGTTTACCATCTAAGTTCGATGAAGAGGCCAAATGATTAAGAAGGAAGAAATTATGCTTCACACACAAGGAGCCTTGGGTTTTATGTGGCAAAAGAATCATTGTGTTGATTGATTTTGGAGCCACTCATAATTTTATTGATTGAGTTGTTGCTAGAAGAAGGATGAAAACAAAAGAATTTGAAGGTTTTGATGTCAAAGTTGTTGATGGCTTTACTCTTCAATGCATCAAAATGATTCCTAATTTGAGCCTCTTACTTGAGAATTATGTGAAGGATGAATTTTGTGGTGAGTATATGAGACATTGATTCTGTTTTGGGTGTTCAATGGTTTCACTCATTGGGCGAGATTGCTCAAAAATTTCAGACCATGTTGATGGTAATAAGGTGGTATTGAGGGGTAGTCCAATGGAATTCCTTGTGTTGTTACAAAAGAATGCAGAATTTATTCCATCTTGACCAAGTAGAGTTGGCATCCCAATGCTTGATCATGCCTACTCATTCCTCAAGAAATAAGAGTATCATGTAGATGTTCAAAATTTATTAGATAAGCACAACAATGTTTTCAGTGGAATACCTTTGGAAGATCACCAAATAGGGGAGTAGGGCACGTGATTGAGATGGAAGGAGCAAAGCCTGTGATTACCACTCCTTATCACCATCCTATAAGGCATAAGGAAGAGAGAAAATCTATTAAAGATCTCAAGATGGGACATAGTTGTCCTAGGAAAAGTCCTTTTGCATCTTCCATGGTTTTAGTAAAGAAGGATGAAGAATGTGTAATGGTATAATGGGAAATCAATTAGAAAGCAATTCAATACAATTAGGGTTAGAAATATCAAGAACCTATAATGAAAAGATGAATTAGACCCACTAACCGATGAAGTAGAATGCAATGTTTAAGTGAGTAAATCACAAAATAAAAAAGATAACTCTATTCAAGATCAAATTACTCAAAAAAGAAGAAAACCTTGTACTCCATTGTTAATTCTTGATGGATTTGATGTGTTGTACTGCTCAAACCTTATAACTCAATTGTGTAAAAGCTCCTTAGTGATGATATTGATTCACAAAATACTTCAAGATGATACAAAATGATGATAAATGCTCAAGATCTCAAAACACAAGAATATGAATGCTTGTGAATTGATTTGTGATTGAATTTATGTATGAAATTGACTTATTTTAATAGATGTTCAGATTTTCAATTGATGGTGGAGATTGAAAGTTGAAATCAATGGTGGAGATTAGATCAAGAAGATCAATGATGGAGAATTGATGAGAGGTTCAATTAACTGAAAATATCTCCTTATTTTAAGGAAATTAGTTTGAAAAGAGAATATTTTATTTTTGAAAATAAAATATTCATTTGAGAGGGATATGAGGAATTTAATTATGAGAGGAAAATAATATTCCATTTTGAAAATAGAATGTTGCATGTGCAAGTTGAAGGGAAAATTAGTTAATTAAATAATTAAAAAATATTTAATTATGTGAGATGAGAGAAAATTAGATTTTTCTAATTATTTAATTAGGTGAGATGGAATAAAATTAGGATTAATTAAATAATCAAAATTATTTAATAAATGTGGAAAGAGGAAAATGATGAATTGGTTGAATAATTAAAAATTATTCAATTAATAGAGGAAAAATGATGAATTAGGGAAAATAATGATGACGATGATGAAAATGATGAATTATGGAATGTGTGATGCCTTCAGATAATTTAAATGTCTACATTTTGCTCCTCTTGAGACAATGTACCTATTACATTGTTTCAAAAACATGCCGCTGATTTGGAAAATTTTTGAATTTTTTTATATGCCCCACTATGCCTCAGCAAATGAAGGAATGATGGGAGGATGGTAAGTTTCCCCCTCAAGAGGTCAGCTGGAAAAATAATTTTTTTGGTCGGGGGCTCATATGACATGATGACATGATAGGTTCAACATAGGGGAGGAAAAACTAGGTCTTGGATAGTCCAAAAATTGATTAGGAAAGATGGTGATGGTAAGGAATATGAAGAAGGGGGTGGAAGGGATGAAAACCAGGGTTTCAGGGACTATATATAGGCCCTTATGGGTCATTTTCAATTCATTTGCACTCCCCTAGTAATAGATTTTTAGAGCTCAAAGCTAGATTCCACCATAGAGACCTTGTAAAGATGACCCTCATACCACATGCAACACATCGCACAAACGTTCGACAGTTCCAATGGCCCACCCGAGCAGAGCACCCGATATGCATCTAACCCTTTTTTTTTGCACATAGTTCTAGTTTCAATAAATGATAGGAAAAGTAGGCCATCAAACATGTCAAGTTAAACTTGATGCTTATGAAACCCGTTGTGACGTGTTTGCACACCGATGTGATGCTTTTGATTTTACCGTGACGCTTTTGCAATAGTGTGCTCAAAATTTGGTTCGCTTTTGACTGCAACAAAGCAACATTTTGTAGAATGGCTCACTTATGAAATAATAAAGCGATGCTTTTGTAAAAAAGTTCGCTTGTGATTATGATAAAGTGACGCTTTTGCAAAAAAGTTTGCTTTTGACTTAGGGTTTTGCAGATAGGTTTCTTTCAAAAATTTCAGCAAATTGATGTTGCGAGTGCTATGTTTGCAAGTTGTTCTTGATCCTATCTTGTCACAGGAGCGACGACCTAGAGTTCTTGATTGGATGGTGCATCTTAGCGAGGTAGACCTAGGGTTTCTTGGTGTAATCAAATTATATCACATTTCCTACATGCCTGAGATCCGTGCACATCAGACATTCATGACTGTGATCATTGAGAGGTGGAACTTAGAGACCTCCTCATTTAGATTACCCATTGGTGAGGCAACCATTGCTCTTGAGGATGTGTGATGCATTTTGCTCAAGGGTTCTCATTAGGTAGGTGGTGTAATGCCCCGCCGTGTGAACCCCAAAGGACAACAAACACCGTACAATTTTTTTATTTTTATTTTTTGAAAGTGAAACATTGCGGAACATTGCATATGATGAATGTGTGCACACATTACACGAAAAACAATTATGCATTTACTAAATCTTTCACGTCCTCTGGGGTACACGAAACGGTCATTACAAATCATAAACTTTTATCAAATGGAAGAAACTAGACAACCAAGAACACATAGTGATGACACACTACTATTAATGATCACAAGCATGGAAAATGATACATCTGCAAAGCATATTTCCACAGATACAACATATCAAAGATACAATAGTTCATCACATAATTTTTTCCTAATATCAATGGGAAAAGTACATTGAGTACAAGAATGAGAAATTAATGAAAATAAGGTACAAAGTGACCAAACTCATGCCCACATTTTACACACTAAACAACCAGGCAAAACTATAACATCTTTCCTAATTTTGCAATAATTTTTATTTTATTTTAAATTTTGTTTACTTATAAGACAACAACAACACAATTCACTACTTATAGCTATATTCAATGATCACACAAGTTACAAGAAAAGATAGAAGTGATTTACTAACTTTGGCAATAGAATCTACTTACTTAGGTCAGCTTAACATACCTCTTACATTCTATTTTATCGATAAGTCCTTGCTCCCAATGCCTATACCTACAAGGTCTACATGACTTGGCACACACATAAGATCAAATATAGTTAGCACATGATTACTAAGAGAAGCTATATAAATCCATGGTAGTTTTTACGTTATCAGGAATAAACGACAAGTCTCAAACAAGACTCAGAAGAACAGTCCTAGGGGCCTGACCTAATGCCTCGGGGGCTCATCACTTGATGGCCTTGCCTATGTATATAATTCGCAGAGGCACCGTAGTTCGACAACTTGAGTTGCTCCAACTCACCCACATGGGATATAACCATTAGTTTCCAATGAACGACTCGACTTTCTTCATATGCATAACACTATAACACTGACATAAAACAACATGCAACGAGTACAACATTGCTTGATTAGGAGACTTATTCGAACAGTTTCGAAACTAGACTCACAACAACAAGGGTGTACCAATGCATAAAATCCACCAAACAAATACACGTGCGAGGCATGAACCATCTCGCTCATAATCATAACCAAAGGCAAGGAAAATCATGGAACATGGTACACCCACGAACTCAAAATAGAAATATGATCAATGGAACACAAAGGTCTAATCATGGGAAGATTCCACACAAAATAGGTTTCCCATCGCCTTTGGAAGCCTAACAATCTACCACCCATATCTTATCAAAGGGGAGTGGCTTAAGCATTTACGAGTTCCCAACTTATCCAAAACATGTCTATACATAAAGATTACCTCAAAAGCGAAATAAAGCAAGAGGAAAGTATGATCAACATGGAACCACTGGTATGCATAAGAAATCAATTCCAACGAGCACTCAAAGTATAACCAAAATAAATATCCAAACATGTTCAGAAGGACTATACATACCCACTTATTCGAACGTGAACATAATCCAAACTTATTAAAAATAATGTAATAAATAATTAAATAATCCACTATGATTAAAAGCATTTCCTTTATAATATATTTTAAATAGATAAGCACTTGGGAAAACCTATAGTATTCAAAACATCAGTTTTCTTTTGATTTAAAATTCATAGCCTGTACTTTTGTTTACTTCAAATTGATTAAAACTTAACCTATATATATATATATCTGTTATTTTAAACTAATAAATTTAATTCAAATGTAACCTGATTTTTACTGCAAATTAAATTTAATTGAAAGTATGACATTTACCTTTGTTGACTTCAAAATAAATAAACTTTAATTTAAAATCTACCATATACGGTTTATGCACAGTCACAAATCTAAAAGAGTAAAGGTGCTTGAAAATAAATTTAATTTTAAATAAGCTTGTAAATAAATCTAATTTTAAATAAATCAAATTTTAAACTTACTACAAAGATAAATTACCATTCCAGTAACTTACAGGGTAATGAAATTACCCATATCTAATAAAACAAGTTTTAAATAAATCTAATTTTAAATAAATCAAATTTTAAAAATCAAATTTTAAATATACTACAAAGATAAATTACCATTACGTAATGAAATTACCCATATCTAATAAAACAAGTTTTAAATAAATCAAATTTTAAATATACTACAAAGATAAATTACCATTCCAGTAACTTACAGGGTAATGAAATTACCCATATCTAATAAAACAAGTTTTAAATAAATCTAATTTTAAATAAATCTAATTTTAAATAAATCAAATTTTAAATATACTACAAAGATAAATTACCATTCCAGTAATTTACAGGGTAATGAAATTACCCATATCTAATAAAAACAAGTTTTTTAATAAGTCTAATTTTAAACATACTACAAAGATAAATTACCTATTGCATGATGATGCAGTAACTCTCACAGAAAAAGAACAATTAACTCTTTAAAACTACTAAATTAAGTTATATTTTATTATTTGATGTTAATTTACCAAAAACTCCAACACCCTTAACATATATAACTATGGATTACCCAACAAATATACTAATCTCCTTGAGTAAATAATTGTTGTTAGTCTAACTCAAATTTTAATTACTTATCAACATAAAATTTACCCCATAATTAGATTACTTATCTTTTGTAAAATATAATTAATAATTTACTTTTCAATTTAAATTTAATTTCTTTACTTGATTAACTATTTTTAATTAAAAGTAGCCATATAATTAGTAAATATCATTTGAAAATATATTTATTTATTTAAATACTTACATAGGTTCTAAATATTATAAATAAAAGAGCTATCTTCACATAAATATTTAAACCTACAACTATTCAATTAAAAGGAGTATTTTAAAAAGAGAAAATCAATCTTAAAGGTATAGTATCATCTAACCTCATTTTCTTTATTAGAATTAATATGTACTATTTTAACTTAAAGCTTCATTTCTCAACTTAAAGCTTCATTTCTCACGTATCTAAGTATGCCATACCAATCATGCGTAATTTTAAGGAGAGGTAAAAGAAGTGGAGGGTAAATATCATCTAACGATTCTTATGCAAAAATATTTATGCTAAAAACCTATTTAGGGTTGACTGAAAACAAGAGTAACAATTGCATAAAATACAAATTTGGTGACAGATAATGAATGCTGAAAGTAGAAAGAAGTTGTAACTGATTTCAAAGGAGAAGTTATGCATAAGTTTTATTTTTATTTTGAGGGTGCTAAACAGAAGTAGCAATGGCTGACTGGGTGGGATTCAGTTCATGCACCAAATAATAAGTGCTATAGAAAGGTAGGGCAAGCAATTTTACTTCATTAAATTAACTAATCAAATTGGGTGCTAAGAATACCATGATTGAGGAAGAAAAACATCATACACTAAATATATTTACAAATTCAATACTTCAAAATATTTAAATTTTTCCAAAAATCTCTATTTACATGTGATACAGCGTTACAGTCTTCCAAAAGAAATTACTGTATTTATACCTCTGTGCATCAGCTATGCATGGGATTTAACTTGCGATGCCTATTGCTATGTGTTATTATTATTATTATTAAAAAAAAATAGTAAATATGTATTTAATCTTTTAATGCTGGTTCTTTACCCATAACTCTCAGAAAATAGCATACGAAACATAAAAATAAATCGAACTTACCTTCACCCTTCCTGTGTTTTCTCCAGCTCCTCCGTAATTCCTCCTTTCTCAAAAACCACCGCTTCCCCCTTCTCGTAGTGATTTTTGTGCCTTTTTCCTGAGTTCTTTCCCCTTGCCTCCCCCAAAAAAAATGCCAGCCATAGAAAAAAAATCCAAGGCTTTTACCCTCTTCAAACAAATGTACCTCTTCAAAAAAAACATGTAAATGATAGGTGTAAAGAAAATTTCCATGATCTCTCTCTCAACATCCTTTCGAGGAAAATGATATGTTAATATAGCAGACTTGTTTCAGCCAGCATCAAAACATATATAGCATCACAACATACATCCCACAGCCAGCATCTGGACATAGACAACATCACAACATACATCCTACAGGATCCTTTCACCTGCTTAGAGCAGAGCCCCCCCCTTCTTTTTTTTCCCCACCAAAAAAAAATGGAATGTTTTTCTATAGTAAAAAACCCCTGTTTTTCTAGAGCTACGTGGAGCTTTAGGGGAAAACCTATTAACAAATGTCATGCACATTATAGGTGTCCAAATGTTTTAAAATCACCATATTTACATCCCTCATAGACATTAAAAATTTGGGTGAAAAGAGGACAGCAAAAATATTAATTGGCAACCAAACTTGGGCGGTGGAGAATGCAACGTGTCTTCCTCAACATGTTGTGCTGGCATTAAGCATTAGTGCTTTCAATCCTCTCCCTCTTCTTTGTCCTCTCTCGTCCCCCTAATTTTCTTGATTTATTGAATTACCTTGCTACATACCAAGTTAATTTTAAATTACTTAATAGCATTTTCTTTAAAAGAAATCATAACAATATAATATAATAGATATTCAATCTTTATACAGATGGGTAAAATTGTTTATCCTCAATTACTTATAAATTATGATTAATTATATACTCCACCCCTTTAATCTTTATTTATTTATTTATTTATCATTACATTATAAATTCGTTTTATTATCAACTATTATTATTATACACACACTATATATATACAAATATTTATTTATATCTATATACTTATTTATCAAAGTATACCCCAATATTTAACAATTTATTTTTAATGTATAAGATATTCATGGATTTATATCAACAACTTAAATAAATTAGATAGACTACATACCAATTAATCATCTGACCACTAGTCAAGGTCAACATACAAATCCTCAAACAACATAGACTGACCAAACTAACAAGACTGACAAGACTGATGGGGTGTCAAATTAGACTCATCCTCGTCGAGGATGGTGACTAGGGTACGGGACCAAATGTTATCTCCTGTTCAACAGATCCATTGGGTTCAAGGCACGCTTAGACCTGCTAATTCAGGTGAAGACGTAGCCTAGTACCTGTTCACTCAAACATACAAATTAGAACACATATTCATAATAGTTGAATCACATGGAAAGGGACTCTAGCAATCGTAACTCATTCTCGTATGTCCCCATACGTCCAATGGTACGATGCCGCCCTTTCCACCTATCCTCACAACATACTACTACATCACCTAACTATCCAATTAAATCTTTGCATCCTAGTAACACGATAACATACATCATACTCACTAAAACACCATTAGAAGCTCTTGTTCCATTTTCCTCTTTAGATTCCCTAGCCAGACTACCTGCACATCCAAGGTGAGAGTGGAAGGGTACTACATTCCATTTCCTTTCAACTTAGGTGGAATGATGCCACTCGATTCTCTATTGATTGTTGTGCTTATCTTTCTTGAATTCATTATTGTTCAGTTGAAACTTCTTCCTTTTCCCTTCTTCCCCTTTGTAAACTAAGAAATAATTCTTGAGTATTTGTAATAATTCCTTCAAATTTCTTCAAATTGCTTCAGATCTCTTCGAGATTGCTCCAAGATTCCTTTCAAACTCTTCAAGTGCTCAAGTGATCAAAAGGACTTACAAATTTTACCTTATACACCATTGGTTTTCCCTAATTCACATTAAATGTGGCAAGATACAAAAAGTTGCTAAAAACATTCTCCACAACATAGAAAAACCCTAATTCAATCTACAAATTAGCATGCCAACATGTTTTCTTCCAGTTTCTTTTCCAAAACCTCTATTTATTCATTCTTCACAATACATCCTCATGCCAACCTCTAACAAACCATTCATCTAGGGGTTTTTACAATTTTTTGATAATGCTCCCCCTAAGGCCATGCTTGATCTAATTCCTGGAGGATTGTCTATACCAATGAGGGCAAATGATCAATAGTTTCGGTTATTCTTCTTTCTTCCTCCATATCTTATTCATCACTTGTTCATCTCTTCTTTTTTTTCTTTTTTCTTCCCGGTTCATTCTTTTCCACCGGAGCAGACTGATTTACCTTCTTACTTCTACAAACCTTTGGGATATATGTCCAGGTTTGTTACAATTATAGCATACAACACTTTTCTGATTAGTCTAACCTTCATTAATTCTTGATCTACATTGATTTGGTTTGTGTCCAAATTTGTTGCAAGTATACCGATAGCCATTAAAAGATTGATTCATTCTGCCTCCATTAAGCCTATTCATCATTACCTAACTGATCATTCTCACCTGAGATTTTCATTTAGTAGCTTTATGTCCAACCTTCTTGCATGAAAAACATTGTCTAGAGAAAGAACTAGGAAGCCGATTCATCCTACTCCTACATTTTGTTGCCACATGACCAAATTTGTTACATGAAAAAATAAATACCATTGAAAGAGGGATACCTTTGTGCATTAGGCTGTCTGACAGATAGTCTCTTCGCAAAATTTCTTGAATTTCTTTTCTAGTTCCCTTTATCTTGAGTCTTTTGATTGTCCTTTGAATTTTCACCTATTTCATTTCCCAAGCCACCTTTGTCATTACTTGGTTTCTATCGGTTAAACCCACAAAAGTGGTTTACAATTCAAATGAGGAAGGAAAACTAACAAAAAGTGACTCCATGCCAAAAAATTTCATTCTTGGGGTTCAAAGGAACCAAAAGAGGGTTCGCTCGAATCTAGGTTTAAGCGAACCGATTAAATGCATCCCACCAAAAAAGCACATGCAAAACCCTTTTCGAAAGGGGTTTCGCTCAAACCCCCTTGGTTCGAGTGAACCCCCTTTTCCTTGATCCCTACTCTCTACCACCAAAAAAAAAAAAATCCCTTTGAAGCTTGGGTTGAGCATGAAAATGGAGGAGACTTAAGGAACCCAACTGGAATTAGGTAGTCCTCAGAATGAGCTATCCAATGACTATAATTTTAATATGTTTTGGTTTTATTATCTATTTGTTTTCTTAGTTTTATTAAACATAGGTTTTTCACCAAAATTGAAGCTCTTTCTTCTACACATTGGAAAAATAGAAGATTATCAAAAAGAAAATTTGAAAAATATGAGCGCACCAAATATTGAAGTCCTTCTGGACAAAAAAAATTGAATTTCGATACATACAAAAAGGGTTACATGTTATACGGTTTGCCTATGTTTGAATTATAATTGGTTTGAATTTGAAACTTGATTAAGGAAAAAGTATTCAATAAAACACTATCTAACCAAGTGGAAGCACTAGATATCGGAATTAAAAATTTAAATTCAAAAGAATTAGAATTTTATCCTTCATGGAAAAAAATTATGTGTTATATAGTGAGGGTCACTCCTTAAAAATGTTGCTTTTTGAAAAAAACTAGTTTTCGAGGAGATGGAAAAAGAGGTGCAATCTGATTCAATTTTTTTTAAAAAACATATATTTAGAATCTATAGGAAAAATGTCACAAAACTCTAGTTTGCATTGCATCATCTTTAAATTCCTCACTGTTTGGCCGCTATAGGTGCTCAAAAGTGAAGATTTAGTTAGAAAAAAATATTTCAATGTCCAGTATGGCCAAAAATTGTAAACCACTATTGTGGGATCACCCTATCTAGCAAGCAGTTCTTCAACCTTGTCAGAGCTAGATCTGAAATTGTTCTCATAGAGTTTTTCCTTCTCTAGTTCTACTCTCAAATTTGCTACCTCCTATTCAAGTTTAGAGAATTCATCAAATATTTTTTGCACCATTGTATTTAGACATTCTTCAATTCTCTTCTTTTCTTCTACAAGCACTTTCAGTCTGATGATCTCTTGTTTCTACTGCTCACTTTCTTCTTTGTGTTTTTTCTTGAATTTCTTCAATTGTTCTTTTAGTTTTTAGATACATTCATTATCCAAGCATCTAGATTTTCTTTCAAGTCATTTTCTACCTTATCAAGATCTTCAAGAGCATTCCAAAGTTCTTCTTTATCATCCATTTGATCAACCTTTAGGATCTCCCTCAAGCAGTTAACCTCTACACCAAGGAACCAAAAGCTCTGATACCAATTGTGAAAAGGTGAAGAACAATTGAGAGGGGGTTTGAATTAGTTGTCACCAAAATTAAACTCAAAACTTCAAACACTTATTCAATTCACAGCCACATTGTTCTATTATTAACTATGAACATGAAATGCAAAAAAAAGAAAGCAAAATCAGCACAATGAACACCATATTTTATGTGGAAAACCCAATAAGGGAAAAATTGCGGTGAGGATTAACTCACAATATAAAGTAATTCCAAAACCAAATATATAGGTCTCACTGCCTTGAATAGGAATCACTATCTAGATACAAAAGATCAGTGCTTACACAAGGAGGCTCACTGCCTACAAAAGATTACAAAACAAAAATTGGCTTCACAACCAAAATGAACTAAGAGTGCACCTAACAAGTGTTGATACAATTCCAGTGATGCTCAATAAATAGACTTAATGCACTTCATCATCTTCACACTTTTCACATTCATATCTTCACAATCATGACTTCTTCTTCTCTACTTAATCTTTAAACTTGTCCAATATATTTACTTGATACATCTATAAGCATCAATTAGGTCAGCCTAATTAGATGCATTTCCTTGTTTACCAAAAATACCAATTGTTGGCTTTAAGTATTTGCAAAATCAAGTTCCAACCAATAAATAAAAATGTGTAGCATACTTTTTCATGTTGGCATAGACCTAAGATAGGTCATACATATATCCGTATAACAAAAATTGATTCACCATATCACAACTTATTCATGAAATCGGCCAAAAATAGACTTAATTGCAAAAATTAATCAACAGAATAATGTCGATAGGCTATACGAGCACCAGAACATGAGAGATTTTGAACATACATGATTTCAACACTCATGAACTATTTCCCAAAATAACAGGCATCAACTATGAACTGCAGAGGATTGTAGACTAAAATACTAGAGGGTGTAACTTGTATTTTTGTTTAGATATCAGATCAAGCACTGACTTAGACTTGTAGCAATCACAACCTATATAACATGGTGACATCAATGAGAACACAAAACTGTAGAGATATCCATTCTTCTTCATTCTTGCAACATGTTTGTTTTTTTCTTTTCTTCGATCAACTCAATTTTGATTCCTAGTATTCGCTTCATTGATATCAAGATAAAGATGGCACTGGCAATGTTCAGAGCATGGTGATTCTCATAATTGAAATGTGTTTAATTGAATTTGCTTCACAAGACACCACATTGGGTATCTAGGATAGATGTGGCAATGGCATAATATTTTCTCATTTATATTCACGAGTTTATTTAATTAGTTATTTCCTTTCATTTTCTCAAACAAGATTGAAGTAAACAAAGCACTTCAAATACTATGTTGGAAATGAAGAGATGGGAATGTGAATAGGTGGAGCATCTAGTGCAAGTTTAAAGGTGAGAAGGGGATGCCAAGAATAGGCACATGATAGTTGGGAGAGGTGTGAAGAACATAAAGTATGCAAAAAACAAACGACATACCCACCCATGCCTTCGAGAGGGTGATCTTGAGGAAAAATATTGAGGAAGATTTAGCAGCCAGAAGTAGAGAATAGGGATGAAATTCGCTACAATAAAAAAATTAAGGGATGAGACAAGAAAAGGTAAGAAGCAGTACCAACATACCATTCAACAAGAGATTGATGCCAAATGGAGAGATCGTGTAACTTGGCATGGAAACATGGGGCAGAGAAACAAGTTTAAAGTTTAAAATATAAGATAGTGAGGCAACGCTAGAGAATTTTGAATATCACACTATTCAAAAAATTAAGCAAATAGGAGGGCATGCAGGATGATGGTATGAGGAGTAAAGAAGAGGGAAGGTGTATAGAATGGGAGATGAAAGTAAAATGAGAAAAGCCTATGTTTACTTGAAAGATGAGCTGATGGAAGAGAAGCATTGTAGATTGGAGGTCATTGGAATGAAAATGAAGACAAGAGAGTAGGAAAGTGTGTTCTTTGTAGGGAAGGTGGATGCTAGGCATTAGAAGGTTGCAGAGATGAATAATTTTGTACAAAGAGTAGCAAAAGGGAAGAACGAAGATTTGATCAAATTGTCTGAAAACTGTAAAAGTTCATTTACATAAAATCTGAATTAAATAAATGAAATTGATTCATTTTCAAATTTGTATGTGACATGTGTAATCAGAAATTGATTGAATCAAAAAATGAAAATTTTGATTAAAGGTTAATTAATGGCACTGGAGTCTATTGTAATCTGGTTGAGAATGTGTTGTGTTGATTTTCTCTTCATCAAGTGGTATTAGATCTAGTGGTCTTGAGTGTGTGGATAGAGCGCTGAGAGAGAGGTGGTTCACACTAGGACGTGTGGGTGGAGAGGAGAGTGAGCAAAGGTTTTGGGGGCACATGCAGATCACTGAATGTGAGGTAGCTTATGATGGAACCTATTGATAGTGAAGCATAGGTGAAGTCCAAAAGTACCGTTGCAAATGTAGAGAGTCCTAGTAGTCGTGGGTTGGAAGGTGTAGAGATGGAAGCATGAATGAGACAATCAAAAGCATCATTGCAAGTGAGCGGGTCCTGAATGGTTGAAAGCGAAATCATAGAGGAACGTGTAGTGTGATGGAAGATTACAACAAACGAAGTGGAATCTTCATGAGATTGAGCTACAATTACAACATGGAAGTTGCAAGGGAAGAGTTGCAGAGGAGTCGAAAGAGAAATGAAATGGTTGTCTTAAGGTGAAGACAAAAAATGGGCATAGCCATTAGACAGTGTGTATGAACTTGCAGGTTGTGAATTTTAATGTATAGCCAAGAGGCAACTACAAGAGGAATGTGAGAGGTCACTTGTAGAGTGGAGAAGAAGTACTTGGTGGAGGAGGTCAGACTAATTAGCGGAGGAGATAAGACTGTCAACAATGGAGGTTTTTGGAGGTTGTGTACAATCTCAAAGGGTGGTTCTACCACTCAACTTCACCTTTGTGAGCCCATGCTCACAAATTTCTTACCCGACGTGTCTAATGCAAGAGCATCTGGATTAAAAAAAATCAACATCAACCAATTTATTTTAGTTTGGTTTTGTTGTGTTTTATTTTCTTTGATCAACTCAATTTTGATTTTGGTTATTCACTTCATTGATATCAAGATAAAGATGGCACTGGTAATGCTTAGAGCATGGTGATTCTAATGATTGAAATGTGTTTAATTGAATTTTCTTCACAAGACACCAAATTGAATCTTTTGGGATAGATGTGGCAATGACAATATTTTCTCATTTATATTCAAGTGTTTATTTAATTAGTTATTTCATTTTGTTTTCCCAAACAAGATTGAAGGGTATGTGCAGGATCATGATGGGCCAAAAAGTGGCAATATGATGGGTATGTGTAGGGTATGTGGCTAACAACATTTTTTTTACCCAAAATTGATGAAATGAAAAGGGGTTTTAGAGGACATTCTCAAATTTTCACTAAAATAAATTATGCTTTACTTTGAATTTAATAAATAATTATTATTCATTTTCTATTTGAGTTATGACTAAATTCTTAATTGATAGGCTTATTGAAAAACATCTATAGTTTTCAAACGGTATCACATTTTTTGAATCCAAAATATGCATCACATTCTATGCTTAGCATACTATAGGATTAAAGAAAAAAGAGTTGAATTTCATGAAGTTTTGGCAAAGGTAAGGTGGTTAGACATACAAATTTTTATATTTTTAAAATTTTGTAATAAAAATTTCATAATTAATTATTTAATTGAAAAAAAAAACGAAAAAATATGCATCACATTGGGACATTAGTCATCTACTTATATCTAAAATCTTATAAAAAAATATTATCATTTTATTATGGTTATGGTGGTCAGACAAACACCTACTTCTTATTTTTTTCCCTGAAATTTAAGTACTATTGCATTGAAATTTCAAATTTTCACCAAATAGATTTTTTTTTTTAATAAACCTATTAGTTTAAAAACTACATTCAATTTGCTACAAATTCTATTCTTACATATTTTTGAAATAATATAGATAACTTATTCAAGTTTTTATGTCAATTTTCCTAACTGTGATTTTTCTGACTTTTTTGCCACTTAAGGGCCTAATTTTTCCATGATGATCTTGCACATACCCTAAACAAGGAATCTCAAATCCTATATTGAAAATGAAGAGTTGGGAATGTGAACAGGAAGAGCATCTAGTGCAAGTTTAAAGGTGAGAAGGGGATGACAAGAATATATGCACGATGGTTGGGAGAGGTGTGAAGAACAAAAAGTATGTAGAAAACAAATGACATACCCACTCGCTCCTTGGACAAGGTGATCTTAAGGGAAAATATTGAGGAATATTTAGCAACCAAAAGTGGAGAATAGGGATGAAATTCTCCACAATAACAAATTTAAGGGATGCGACAAGAAAATGTACAAAGCAAAACCAACATACCATTCAACAAGAGATCAATGCCAAATGGAGAAGTTACATGACTTGGCATGGAAACATGGGGAAGATAAACAAGTTTAAAGTAAGAATTATAAGATAGTGAGGCAACACTAGAGAATTTTTAATAGCACATTGTTCAAACAATTAAGCAAATAGGAGGGCATGGGTGTTGCCACAATAGTGGTTTACACTTTCTAGGAGATCCTAATTTTTGTTGAATTTACATATTTTTAGAAAATATAATGATTTAAGCCTTAAAAAGTTCCATTTAAAGGATTTAAATTGAAGAGGGTTTGATCAAACCACCTTAGACCAAACCCTCTTGGATAGAACCCCGCTAGTTTTAAACAATACCTATAACATAGTCTCCTTTACACCTATCAAAATGCTGATAAAAAACCACTTTTGACTTACCTTTTGGGGGATCAAATGAATTCATTTAAAATTTATTTTTTATAATTAAGTATTCCTTATTATAAGCTTCCAAAAAAATATAATTTTAATTGAATTGAATTTGATTATTATATTTATTTTTTATTTCTTATGAAAGTAGGTTTTTCATTGAAAATCAAGTTCTATGTTCTGCACTTGTGGAAAATTAGAAGATTATCAAAAAAAAAATGAAAAATATTAGTGCACTAGATGTTTAAGTTCTTGATCCAACAAATAATAATAATAATAATTTTGATACATAGAAAAAGAGTTATGTGTTATATGGTTTGCCTATGTCTGAATTGTAATTGGTTTGACTTCAAAACTTGATTAAGAAAAAATATTCAATAAAACACTATGAAATCAATTGGAATCATTAGATATCATAGTTACAAATCTAAATTTTTTAAAAATAGAATTTTATCCTTCATGGAAAAAAATATGTGTTATACAGTGAGTGTCACTCCTTAAAAATGGTGTTTACTGAAAAAAACTAGTTTTTGAAGGAGATGGAAAAAGAAGTGCAATATGATTCCAAATTTTTTGAAAAAAATATATTTAGAATCTATAGACAAAATTCCACAAATCACTGTTTGCATCATCTTCAAATTCTTCATAGTTTAGCTGCTATAGGTGTCTGAAAGTGAAGATTTAGTTAGAAAAATCAGTTTAGTGTCCAGTTTGGCCAAAAATTGTAAACCACTATTGTGGGATCACCCACATGTAGGATGATGGTGTGAGGATTAAAGAAGAGGGAAGGTGTGTAGAATGGGAGATAAAGTAAAATGATAAAATACTATGTTTATTTGAAAGGTGAGTCGATGGAAAAGGAGCATTGCAGATTGGAGGTTGTTACAATGGAAATGAAGATAAGAGACCGGAAAAGCATGTTCTTTTTAGGGCAAGTGGATGCTAGGCATTAGAAGGTCGTAGAGTTGAAGAATTCTATACAAAGAGTAGAAGAAGGGAAGAATGAAGAGTTGATCAATTTTCTTGAAAATTGTAATTTTTTAAAAATGAAATCTGAATTAAATAAATGAAATTGATTCATTTTCAAATTTGTATGTGACGTGTGCAATAGTGAATCGACAAATGAAATTGGTGATTAAAGGTTAATTAGTGGAAGAGTCTACTATAATTTGGTTGAGAATGTGTTGTGTTGATTTTATTTTCATTAGCAAAGAGTATGGTATGTGTATTGAAGTCCACAACAAAGGAAAACCAAAAGTTCATGGCATAGAAGATTAAAATCTTGTAAATAATGTGGAGGAAAATGTTCAAGGTAACAACTATCTTTAGAATGCAAAGGTATGATGTGAAGGTAGAGAATACAAGAAGGAAAAAAAAACAATTAGGGGCAAAGGATTCCTTCCTTGACACATAGTGTTGGAGAGAGAGATGAGTGAGCAAAAATAAGGAGGAATAAGGTTGTGCATTCCCTAAAGGAGGATAGCATATAAAGAATGAGCACTTGTGTAGAATAAAAAAAGATGGAATAAATTTTGCATAGAGAAGCTATTCAAGGGGTTCATATAATGTGGATAGCCACATAGTGAGAATATCATCATGTAGAGGGAAATAAGGATAGGCCACAACTTTTGAAGAGTTTAATACAAAAAGAAATTATACAAGAAATAAGGGAAAGTTGTGCCATTTTGAGTAAAAGGAATGCAACCAAAAGTGAAGGGAGCCAACATAAAGAAGAACTATGGAAAAAAAAGGGATGTATATGGAGAGAGAGAGAGAAGAAAAATCAATAAAATGGACACTTGTAGGTTGAATTTATGAATAGGTTGTGTCTTCAATGGTAAGGAAAGAGACAATAGAAAATACTAGGGAGAGTGAGTAGGGGTATGCAATTTTATGGATAGGGAAGAAGAATTAATAGTGAAGACCAGAGGGATGGTAATGTTAAGGGTAGAGGATAGGTCATTGAGGAAGGAAAGAGCAAAAGGCTGCCATGTAAAATGCTAATGTGGATGATTAATGGTGTTGTGCACTCGTAGTTTGCATATTGAAGAGTGAATCATGAAATAATTGGATCATGTAGAGTGTTGAGATAATAATGAGACGTGAGATTGAAATCTAGGATTTAGATAGGAGAATAAATATATTGTAGATAAGAATTGTAATTGTTTTGATGTATTTGATTTAAAAAATAAACAAAATTACAAAGGAACATTTGAGTCGTTAAATTTGGTGTTGATAGAATGAGATGCTAGGAGTTAATTTCAAGAGTTTGAAATAATTTTTGTTTCAAGGTTCTTGCGTGAAATTTAATTTAATATAAATCGGCATATGAAATTATCAATTTAGTCTAACATTGGTTAGGATAGAGGATTTCCTATGGAATTTGTGTCTGAGTACATAGGTGAAATTGGGAGTTTGATTTAATTTAAATGCTTGCTACTGAGGATAAACTATTTGTGAGTAATCATATTTCCCTAATTTGATGATGGACCATTCTTAAATACTTAGGTTAGGGATTTAAGGCCTTGAGATCTCTAATGCACTTGAATCAGCTTTAGACCTATAAAATGTAGGAAGGAGAAGGTGAGAAGGGTTGTGTCATATAGGGGCATGCCTTAGTGAAACCTCATTTGGTGTTTCCATCTCCACAAATGGATATGATGACAATGATATAAATCATGAGCTCTATGGAGAGCATATGAAGATAGATAAAAATGAATCATAAATAAAAAATTTGTAACTTACCAAACAAATATTCATTCCTTGTCAAGTTGAAGTCACTTTTCTAATCACATACAAAGAGAAAATGGAGGATTCTAAGAGATCCTACAAATTTAATTGCTCATAAAAAAATTAACATAAATATGAAACATCTTACTATGAATAAACATGAATTTATTAATATTTTATAGACTTGTAATTTACTAAAATAGAGTTGTAGATGTTCTATAATTTATCTTTGCTCTTTAAGTTGCATTAGTTGTCTTTAGGATTGCTTGATGATCCAAAAAATTATTTGTTGGCATTGGTATTGTTTGTCATTGATGTCAAAGAGACTATCTTGGTGCTTGGTTGATATAGGTTGAGTGAGTTACTTTAAGGTATCACAAGGTTACTTTTTTGGTGTTGATGCTTCATGGCAAGTTGCCTAGGTGTTGTTGAGTCAAGTGTTGATTGATGTCACATTTATATTATGATCCTAATCCTAGTGTTTGTGCTCCTTCTTTTTCTGCTTCAAAGGAACAATATTCTAAATCAAACATGGTGAAATTTATAATTTATGATACAAATACTAGATTCAATTTTCTTGAGGTATTGCTCTTCTTAGGTTTTCTCTTTCTTGCTTTGGATGTCACTCAAAAACTCTACATAAGGTTTATTAAGCAATGATTTTTTTCAACCTTGTTTCTTTTGTTTTAAGAATTCATTGACTTACTATAGCAAGTTGGAAGTCACTTAAGTGACTATTTGAAGGGGTTAAGACCATCATTAACCAACCCTTACTCTTGAGATTGACTGGTTGGGAAAGTTGAGGTTTTATATTAAATTTGCTAAAATGAAATCAATGACATGTATTCAATTGTGAATTGGCGGCAAGAGAAGAATCAAGGGTCTACGTTCAAACTTATAAACGGTTACTTTCTGACTCTCAACCTTTGATAGGTATTTAAGTATCTACATTTTTGTGTTGGTTAATTCAGTTTTGTAACTACAAGAACACTGATGGAAGAAATAATCAAAGATAATGCATTTTTTAGTGTAGTCGAATTAGAGAGTGGTTTAGATGAAATGAAGAATAAATTCAGTGATTTGATGCTTCTTTAATGTGAAAATATGTGTGGAAATAGGATAGAATGATCATACTATAGTAGATAGAGATTTTGATTTATTTATCAATTGAGTTTATAGCCTATTATAGTGGATTGTAACTCAAATAGAAGTGGTTTGTGCTTCAGAAATATTGGTTACTGAGGACAATGACATTATGCTTTAGAAAGGATATAGAATGGAACAATAGTATATAAACTCTATATGACTATACTACATAGATAAGTGAGGATTGGACAGATATATCATACCCCTATATGTCTATATTTATTTAGTGTGATTTGCACTTCTCTACATTCATCAAATAGTTTTTTTTTATTGTTGGGTGTTATCTTGATTAGATTCATTGTTAGTCTTTGTAATCACTTAAATGAAGTGTTTTGTCCATGTATGTGAGGAGGATCATAATGTTGAATGTTTGCATTTGAAAGAGGGAGATAGGGTTTGCAAGTTTGATGTTGCAGAGATAAATCATTTGAGCAATGGATTGCATTGTAATAGGGAAACCCCCTGAAATAGTTTCTTCTTTCATTGGATATTGGTCATTAAGACCAAGGAGATTTTTCCAATGCGGCAGTTGTATTTTCTAGTGAGGCATACTTGTAACTAGTGAGGTTCCTTTTCCAGTGAGGCATTTTGTGTAGCTAGTGAGGCTTTGCTAGTGAGGCATAAAAAGTAGCCAGTGAGGCTTTGTAATTAGTGGGATTTTATTAAGCCATTGAGGAAATTTTTCTCGAGTGGTTTTTTATCCCTATGAGGTTTTTCCACTCATAAATCACTATGTTATGGTTTCACATTATTTTTGGTCTACTTGGTCTACATTGAACTGTTCTGAAACTTGCATTTTATATGTTCAAAGTTGTGAAAGATTAATTCAAGGTCATTTTAAATTGGTATACCACTAATTCACCCCTGTTGTTGACCTCCTACAATGATTTAACAACTAAGCCCTTATAGCTGTGATTCAAAGATTGGACATCTAAACTAAATAGCCATTCAATCATCATGAAGGTGCATTTAACTTGTCAACCTAGGGACATGAACTTGAAATGGGTCAGCATAGTATGTGCACTAGGAACTCAAAGTAGCCATTTTCATTCTATACTTAAGAAAGATGCAATGTTGGAAGTAAATTTCTTGGAAAGGAATAAAATTAATGTTGAACATCAACCAAAAATCATACTAAGATTTGAATAGCATGATAGAAATGAAAATACGAAAAAAAATAGAAAAATACTCTATCTGATTTGGCTGCAAGAACAGTCATAGAATGGAATTCTAGTGGCTGGAGGAACAGTTAGCACCAGATTCTTAACTAATTACTAAACAAAAAGTAATAACTAGGATAAACTAAGCTAAAGGAAAAATTTCTCACCAAGTGGACACCTTGGATGAGTATCCTCTACTACTAATGAAAACTTAACATCATAACAATTATCAACACTTAACATCAAGGTCCATGATATCTTCAACAAATAAACCATAAATTCTACCCAAAACTAGACCATAAACTAGGCTCATCACTCCCCCCAACCTAAGGTCTTGTTGGTCCTCCAGCAGGGGAAGGGTTGTTCTTCTGCTTGGTCAATGCTCTGAAATTTGCAACTGACAATTGTCCCACATCAGAGTGTGTTGTGTGTGAATCAGGATCCCAATAGAATCCTCCCAATCTATCCAATCTACTCCATCTTTGTTTCTCTGCAGCAATATCATATTGGTAGAACCTAAGTTCGGTACAAGACACATTAGATGGGTGGCTTGAAAAGTCAGGGGAAGTTAGAATCACCCTTTTCTCCTTCCAATGTGAATATATTGTCAATTCTTTTAAGAGTTGCAACATAGTTCTAGATGGAATGAGGCTCAACTTGTTTGAGATCATCAATTAGGCTATTCCATCTTTGTGAGAGGTATCTCTTCACAATTTCCTCTTTTTCTTTTTCCTTTGCCTCATATTCACTATAAACTACTTCTATCCAAGGCATAATCCTATTACCATAGCTAGGTCTAAAAAGCATTTGCGCCATTCCCTGTAAATGTCCCTTGGATTTCTTGATTCAGCCCTAATGGGAAGAGGGATGTTAGATTCCAATTTCTTATAAGCCCCATATTGTTGTCCCCAATTAATCTCATTTTGTACCCAAGACATAAATTCCCAATTGATACCTCCAACATACAAATGGATTTTAATCATGGTCTTGAGTCACAACAAAATTATGCAAATAAAACTCACATTTTCATTTTAGGGGAAGAAATCCGATAAGCATTGAAAAATTCAACATGGTTTTCAATAGAAGGGTTCAAACCTGAAACAATTTTGGCTAGCAAAAGAAAGATACTTCTCAAATTCAAAGCATAGACCCTTGGAGGGGTCCTGCACTCTAAAATCCATGGTACCAAGGCTGCCATATCGTCCACCTTCTTCTTCAAGATGGTAATTTCTACATCTTTGTCTTCAATTTCCTCATCTCTCTTTTGAATTTCCTTTTTCAACCTACGTTTTTCCTCCTTCCATTCCTCTTCTCTTCTTTGAATCTCTTTCCATAGATGCATGGCTACCTTGTGAATTGAAAAATTAGGGGGGTTATAAATTCCTACCAACATTTTTTCTTGCATTGATGCTTGCTCCTCATATGGTACTAGGTTTCAAGTTGTCCTGTCAATTATGGCTACAAGGGTACTGATTGTTTTCCCAATTCTTGATATTGCTAAAGGAACTCTTACTACAAGAAATCTTGATTTTCCTCACACGCTTGATTCTCCACTTGTTCTACAATGTCAACAAGGTTTTCCAATGTTATGTTTGTTGTCATCTTAAATATATCCTCTTCCTCAACATTCTCCTACCCCATTGGAGCTTTTGTGTTCTCCTGTGATATTTCTCTAGAATTAGGGTTTTCCTATAGAGATGTACCAAAGGCTAGCCTGACTGGTCTTGCTTTCCTAGGAGGGATCTCATATTTTTCTTTGGTTGTAGGATGAACAGTGTTAGCCTTTCTCTTCTTAGAGCTTGGAACCTCTTTTTCTGTTGGCTACCTTTTGGCTTTTCCTTTTCTTAGTTCTGCCTCTCTTTTTTGTGCCCTAGTTTTCATTAGGATGCCAAGTGGAATATCATCATCAGAATTTGGGGGAAAATTTTCTTTGTCTAAGTGCTCTTTCCTAGAAGAGCTAATCTCTATGGTTTCTTCTATTGCAAGAGGTTGAAACACCAAGAGTGGCCTTAGCCGTGCTCAATCTCTTACTAGACCTATGGGGTTGGAGTAAAACCCTAGGTTGCAAGTGCTCAGGTCTAATTTGATAAATTTTTATGAATTCTTTCTAGGTCATTCTAGATACATCATGCAGAGACTTCTCAACTAGCAATTTAATCAAACAATGGCAGGAAACAAAATTGTCTCTACATTTGTGAGTCTCGACTGCCACGATTGAAAGAAGGTTGTATATCACATTCGGTACATTCATCCTCCTTCTGTGCCTCATATGATTCAAAAGCATGAAGTGCACATAATGCAAATTCTACTGGTGGCCTTCACAGGTGATGTATTTTATGACATAAATAGATATCTAATTCCATGGCTTGGGTAAATACATTATCTTCACTCCTTTTTCATCTATGATCAATGGAGGGTCATTCATCTCTGTAAATTCAACCCTAACTGACCTAGTGTCTCTAGAAGCAGGGTAATTTTCACCATCAATAGGTAACCCTATAACTTATGCAATTATTTCTTTGGTAGCCAATACTTCCAACCCTTTGACCATGGCTTTCCCTTCAAACAATGTCTAGGAAAATTCTAGTGCAATATCTTCATCGAAATCATCCAACTTCAGGAATTAGTCTATCCACCTATAGTTTCTGAATTCGGCTAGGCAGGGTGCATCCTGCAATAATACATTGTGCATGGTGGGTTCATTTTGAATTAATCCACCTCCCATTGTCTACAAGAAAACAATCACTTTGTGGTTTCCTTCGTATAATTCTCATTTGAAAAAAAAATTCACCTTCCTACAACACTAGCTAAATTTCCAATGCCAATTTCAACTGAATTTTCCCTTTTTACCTTTTGTTTGCAACACAACTTGAGATATGATAGGTTCAATAATGGAAAGGAAGGAGTAATAAGGGAAATCTATGATGGAGAGAAATGGTGTTAGAAGTCGATGTCACTTCACACATATGAGTCATCCTCTCACTTAGATTTCAAATCGACTCAATTTAAATTTTGTGAATGTAGACCAACATGGACTGACACATGGAAAAAGTATTCCAATTTAAATTTTGCTGATGTAGACCAACATGGACTAATATGTGTGGGAAAATTATTCACATATTTTTCCTCCCCCCCAACCTAAATTTGGGCATGTGTCCTCACATGCGGGATGATGATTTGACAAGGTAGGGAATATTGGCATGCTATGGTGAACATCCATACTAACGTACAAAAATTAAATGAATGCACTTAAAGATAATTAAGATATAGTAATTAATGTGCACATAACTTAATGTGTGGAGGATTTTTTGCAAAGATTGTGGAGAAAGTATCGTTCGCCTTTTTAGGAAATAAGATGAGCAATTAATGAAGATGAGGTGGGATGAGATGGAGTGGAATGAAGTGATGTGGAAATTGATGGGTAGATGGGCGGATGGGAAAAGAAATGGACTCCCACAGGATTGGAACTATTTATTATGACAAGTAAATACCTTAATTAGCTAGAAGGAGGGACACTAGGTCCACTTCCTTCAACTGCAGGAAGCTTGGGTGCTGCATGTTGAGTGAATTGTTGTAGGAACTCCTCCTTGGAAGCTGGCTTGTGATATAATATGAGGTGATGACCATTGAAAAGCAACTTAAATATGTCTAGGTCAATAGTAATGATTTGTACAATACCATTAAGGTATACTTCAACAACCTCATATGTTCCTACCACCTTGTCTATAATTTTCCTACACTGTCCTAATATTTGGAATCATAAAGCAATGCTCAGTCTCTTGGTTGGAATTTCTTGTCCTTGATAAATTTATCATGCCACCCGACTCTTTGATTTTGCACTGCCTCAATGTGATGAAAGGCTAATTTCCTCATCTTGTCCAAAGCATTTAGCTGCAGGATTCTTTCTCTCTGTGCCTCATAGATATCCATCCCCATATCTACTATAGTCCTAAGAGTCTTATGTTCAAATTCAATGGGCATCATGGCTGTTTTTCCATACAACAACTCAAATGGAGTGAAGCCTGTAGTTTTTTTCCAAGTATTTTTGTAGGCCCAACAACTTCCGATAATCTATTTGCCTAGTTCCGTGGATAGCTAAGGTCTTGGTCAAAATATCTTCAATTTCTCTATTGGTCACCTCAAATTGACCATTGGCCTAGGGGTGATAAGGAGTAGACTTCCTGTGCCTGATGTTGTACTCATTAACTAGTGCTGCAATAACAATTGATGTGAATTGAGTTCCTTGATCAATAACTATCTTTGTTGGAACTCCATACCTTGTGAAAGTCTCTTCATAAAGAAATTTCACAACCTTGTTATCTCTTGCATGCTTCATGGCCTTAACTTCTACCCATTTAGTTATATAATGAGTGCATACTAGGATATAGGACTTACCATTTGATGAAGGGTCAATAGGACCTACAAAATCCATCAAAGGGAGTGATTACTACCTAAGGGAAAAGTGGAATCTCATCAGATCTAGTTGGTCTGCCCATTCTTTGACATCTATCACATTTTCTGGTATACCTTCCTACATCCTTATGGAGTGTTGGCCAGCATTATCTTGTGATCAAAATCTTCATTAGTGTCCTCTTGGCAATAAAATTTCCTCCACATGGTTTGTTGTGGAATGCATGCAAAATGAGGTGATCCCACAATAGTGGTTTACAATTTTTGGCCAAACTGGAAATTATTATTTTCAACTAAATCTTCACATTCGGGCACCTATAGCGGCTAAACCGTGAAAATTTTGAAGATGATGCAAAATAGAGTCTCGTCACATTTTATCTGTAGATTCTAAAAATATTTTTCAAAATTTTTGGAATCATATTGTATTATTTTTCCATCTCCCACAAAAACTAATTTTTTTCAACAAACAACATTTTTAAAAGTGGCCTTTAAGTATAACACATAACATTTTTTTCCATGAAGGATAAAATTCTTAATTCTTTTAATTAGATTTTTAACTCCTATCTAGTGCTTCCACTTAGTTAGACAGTTTTTATGAATATTTTTTTCTTTAATCAAGTTTTAAGTCAAACTAATTACAATTCAGGACATAGTGTGACCTTATAACGTTATAACTTTTTTGTATATATTGAAATTACATTTTTTATTTATCAAGGATCTCATTATTTGGTGCACTATATTTTTCAATTTTTTTCGATATTTTTATTTCCACATGTTAACAAAGACCTTCATTTTCAATGAAAAACCTATTTTTAATAAAACTAAAAAAGCAAATACATAATAAAACCAAAACATATTAAAATTATATTCATTGGATGCTCATTCTGAGGATACCTGATTCTAGTTGGGTTTGTGAAGATTCATCCATTTTCATCCTCAACTTGAGCCTTCCTAAAGTGCCAAAACGTGGTTTTTGTGTTTTAGGGCAAGGGGGTTCGAATGAACCCCTAAGGGTTCGAGTGAACCTCTAGGGGTTCACTCGAACCCTGGGTTAATTCAAACCCCCCTTTTATAAGGGTTTTTATTGGAATTTTTGGCGACAAAGCATGAAAAGGGTTCGCCTGAACCCAGGTTCTAGAGAACCCCTAATGGGTTTGGTCAAACCAATAGGTTCGTACGAACCCCTAAAATCAAGTTTTTTGCCATGCATTCATTTTTTGTGATTTTTCCTTCGTCACTTCAATTGTAAATCACTATTGTGGCTTCACCCAATGTCATATGTCTCATCTTCTCTCACACATCTTTGCATGACATGGTCTAGTCTAGTATAAAACAAACATCTGACAATCCATGAGAAAGGAAAATATTTTTCAATAAGTGCCCTTCTCTCTTTTGGAGAGAAGTGAGGTGGAACTCTACTTGTGACCAGATAATTAGCTATGTCAGCATACCAGGGTGTTTGTACATTGATGGAGAATAGATGCTCATTAGGAAAAGAGTCATCTATGGCTTGATTATCTTCTAATGTAGTTAGCCTTGAAAGAAAAATTGCAACAACATTGGCCTTCCCTAGTTTATCCACAATGGTTATGTCAAACTCCTACATCAACAATAACCATCTTGCTAGTCAATATGTGATTATAGGTTTATTCATGAGATATATAATGGCTACACGATCAGTGTGCACAAATATTTGATAGCCTATTATGTAGTTCCTAAATTTGTTTAGGGCATAGATCACTACCAGCATTTCTTTCTCTTTCACTGTATAGTTGAATTCAGCTCCTTGCAAATTTTTGCTAACAAGATAAATGGCATTCTCAATAGCTCTTTCTTTATGTCCTAAGATTGCTCTTATGGCATAATCTAATGCATCTATATGGATGTGGAAAGGAAGCTCCCAATTAGGTCCTTTGAGTACAAAAATATTCTTGGATGTTGTGGTTGTGTTGCTAATATGTGGTTGTCATTGATGTCAACACTATTAGCATTTGATGTATTGAAGGTTGTATATGTCAAGGATATTGAGAAAATTGTAAAAGAAAGTGTTCCAGGTTCCTAGTGGAACTATGAAGGTCATGAAGATGTATTGTTCTGTATGTTGAAGATCAACTATTGCGGACTAAAGGGTTTATTTTTTAGTATATCTAGTCCATTCTCTTGAGATTTCCGAGGTCTACATGAAGATTTGTTTGATTTACAAAGATCTATGTTTTGATAGTGGTTTTTTGGTCTCTATTAGTGTTCTTGATTAAAGTTGGCATAATTCTAGTAATTCTAGTTGTTACATA
This sequence comes from Sequoia sempervirens, assembly GCA_007258455.2. NCBI lineage: Eukaryota > Viridiplantae > Streptophyta > Pinopsida > Cupressales > Cupressaceae > Sequoia > Sequoia sempervirens. The sequence goes on from VDFB02000003.1 coordinate 350,317,640, forward strand.
TATTTCTCTATTGTTTCTTAGTGCTCATGGATGTTTCTAGATTGTGCTCTATCTTTGTTGCACTATTGCACATCTGTGTTGATTGGTGTGCTCATGGTTGAAGATTTTTCTCAGTAAGTTCATTTTTTGTGTTCTTGGCTGACATGATGGTTGTGGTGTGTTGTGGATCCTTGAATATTTAATTTTGAATGTTTAGCATGCTCGAGGATATTTTTTTGGGTCGCATCTTGGTATTGGTCAATGGTGTTTGATCCACATTGAAAATTTATTTGTAAATTTGGGCTGACATTGAAAATATATTTTATATTTTGGTCAACTAAGTTGTTGATGTAATCTCATGTTGCAGATATATAAGAGTGATTTTGAGCAAAGCTAGGCAAAAGCAAAGAGGAATGCAGCCACTGACAGAGACTATTTAATCAGACACACTGATATCTCGAATCATCCTGGCTGGAGCAAATGAGCCTAGGGAGGTGCTCAAATGCATGTGCATTCCCATTGGCTTGCTATACTTTTAACAGTATAATATTGTGGACTAATATCCAACGCGTTTTCCCCAACAAGGTTTCCACGTAGGCCAGGTGTTCTTATGTTTTGAGGGTTACTGTTTATGGTTTATTGTTCATTCATCACACCGAGATTGCTAAGTATAAATTTTGAAAAATTTGAAAATATTTTGTGACAATTAATTCACCTCCTCCTCTGTCTCCGTCCTTGTTTTTTCAACAATTGGTATCAAAATAGGTTCCTTTGAAGAAGTTTAAAAGATTAAGGTGATTTGAGATGGCATCATACAAGAAGGACAGTCCTAGATTTGATGGAACAAATTACTCATTATGGAAAGCTAAGATGGAGTGTCATTTGAAGTGTATTGGTGAACCCTTCTAGAAAATTACAAAGAATCAATATGTTATTCATCATAGTGGTCCTTCCATTGCTGACGAGATTAAAGAGGTTGAGAATAATGTCCAAGCTATGGAAGCTTTATTGAGTGCTCTAACATATTCAAAAGTGACAAATGTGTTAGTTCTGAAGACAACTCATGAGATGTGGATGGAGTTGGAAACCTTGTATGAAGGAGATGTACATGTGAAGATGTCTAAGCTATAGAGTTTGAAAGTTAAGTATGAAAAGCTAAATATGGGTGAAGATGAAAATATTTCTCCTTTTATGCAGAGAGTAAATGAACTAGTGATGGGAATTAGATGTATTGATGGTATCTTGGATGAGGAAGAAATTGTGGCTAAAGTGCTCGGATCATTGCCTCCCTCCTAAAAAGAAAAGGCTCATGCTATTGAAGAAACCAAATCATTGACGAATGTGACAAGGGATACACTAATTGGTAAACTTGTTGCCTTTGAGTTTAGTGAATTTGGCGATTCTATTCCTAAGACTGAAACTACATTCAAGGCTACTATATCTAGGAGAAACAAGCAAAGGTATGATCTAGGAGAGATTTATAGAAATACATTCAAGTATGAGGAAGAAATGAAACAACTTGAAGATGAAGAAAGAGAGGTAGAAGAGTTGGAAGCACTGATTGTAAAGAAAGAAGGTAGAGGGCAAGGTAAGTATATAGGAAAGTTGCCTATCAAATGTTTTTCCTGTAGTAAAATAGGTCATTTTACATCAAGGTGTCCTAAAAGAGTTCCTAGATATAAGCCTTACAAATATAGATTCCAAAAGAAATGTTACTTTGCTAAAGAAGGTGTGACTAATGATGAGTCTGATAAAGATAATGGAAATGAAGATGATTGGCTACTGAATTTGCTAAAGTTGAGAAAGGTCTTGTAGCCTGAATTGAAGAAAAGGATGAATGGGTCATTGAAAATGGATTCTCACATCATATGACTAGTGACAAAAGAAAATTTGTAAGTCTAGAGAAGTACGATGATTGGGTTGTAAGATTTGGAGAGAACAATGCTTGTGTGATTCATGGCAGAGGATCTATCTGTCTTGGTGGTAAGCATAACACTTATGATGTTCTTTATGTTGAAGGCTTGAAGCACACCCTATTGAGTGTTGGATAGATGGTGGAAAATGGTTATGATCTTCAGTTCAGAGATGGAAGATGCAAGATATATGGAAGTTCTCGAAATGTAATTGCTTTAGGTAAATAGAAAAAAGGTAATATTTTTCACCTGAATGCTTCCAGTGAAAGGTGTTTAATTGATCAAGTAGATGAAAGCTAGTTATAGCATAGAAGGTTATGTCATGTGAATTTTGACAACATTGTCAAAATAAGTGCCACTCAAGCAATAAGAGATCTACCTAAGCTAGTGAAGCCTGCTAGCACAATTTGCAAGGAGTGTTAGATGGGAAAACAAAATAGAGTTTCTTTTCGGAGAAAACAACATCATTCAAATGGATTATTATAGCTTTTGCATACTAATCTATGTGGTCCTTCCAGAGTCAGATGTCTCCATGGTGAAAGTGACTTTATGTTGCTTATTGATGATTATTCTAGAATGATATGGGTTGCTTTCTTAAGAGAAAAATGTGAAGCATTAGAGAAGTTAAAAATTTTCAAAGCTATGGCAGAAAATGAGAAAGGTATGAAAATCAAATGCTTAAGGTCAGATAGAGGTGGTGAGTTCACCTCTAGGGATTTTAATTCTTTCTATGAAGAGCATGGAATTAGAAGACAATTATTTTCTCCCCAAACCCCTCAATAGAATGGAGTTATGAAGAGGAAGAACAAATTTTTTTTGATGCTGCTAGAATAATGATGATTGAAGGTAATGTGCCTCACACCTATTGGAGTGAAGTTGTAAGCACTATTGTGTACACATTGAACTAGGTAAATTTAAATCGTAATTCTAGGTTACTTTTCTAGAAGCAAGGCCTACCGGTGCTATAACAAAAGACTGAGAAAAATGGTTGAGAGTGCAAATGTTAGGGTTGATGAGGATTCTACTAAATCGTCTAGATATTATGGATATGATTCATATGAAGGTAATAAAAATAAAGGGAAGAAAGTTCAGACACAAAATCAGCTTCAAATTGTGCCATATGTTCTGGTAAGACAACTTCAATTTGTTCTAGTAAATCAAGATAGTCAGGAAGCAGAGACAAGTGCAAGTGTAGAAGAAAGAATAGAAGAATCAGAAGTTTGAGAGAATCCTAAAACTCTAAGGTATGTAAAGCTAAATAATTCTTAAAATCAAACTATAGGAGACAAGAATAAAGGAGTGCAAACTAGAAGGAAGATTGCAGAAGAGTATTTCTTGATATCCAAAATTGAACCTAAAGATGTTAAAAAAGCCTACAATGATGAACACTAGATGGAAGCTATGAAGGAAGAATTAATGCAAATTGAAAAGAACAATGCATGGGTACTTGATCTAGACCTAAAGATAAGAATGTAATTGGTACTAAATGGGTCTTTCAGAATAAGTTGAATGAACAAGGTGAATTGGTCTAGAATAAAGCAAGACTAGTATGTAAAGGGTATTCACAAATGGAAGTCTATCAAAAGGATGTGAAGTCAACTTTTTTGAATGGTGAGTTAGAAGAAGTATATATTGGATAGCTAGATGAATTTCAACTGACTAACAAAGAAGACATGATTTTCCAATTGAAGAAAGCTCTATATGGAATCAAGAAAGCCCCCCAGATCCTGGTATGCTAGATTGGACAAATACTTACTAAAGCTTGGATTCAATAAAGCGACCGTTGACAACAACTTGTATTTCAAATTGGATCATGATAAAGAATTAATTATTGAGGTCATTGTTGAGGATATTATTTTTGGAGGAGATGATAATCTATGTATGAAGTTTGCTGATGAAATGAAGAATGAATTTGAGATGAGTATGATTGGAGAGATGAAGTTCTTTCTAGGATTGCAAGTTACTCAGTTAGACAAGGGGATCTTCATATCTCAGTCCAAATATGTGAGAGAACTATTGAAGAAGTTTGGCATGGATGATTCAAACCCTATTGATACTCCCATGATAACTAGATTTAAGTTGACATAGAATGATGATTCTCCTAAAGCAAATCAAACAAGATACAGGTCGATGATTGATGGATTGATCTTTTTAACTCAGACCAAACCGGACATTATGAATGTTGTATGTATGGTTACTAGATTTTAGGCTAATCCAAAAGAGTCTCATGTGACTATTGTAAAGAGAATTTTTAGGTATTTGAAAGGAACAGTTGACTTTGGGCTTTGGTATCCTAAGGATGATGATCTTACTTTGAATGCATATACTAATGCGGATTG
>VDFB02000003.1:350321970-350410496 GCA_007258455.2 Sequoia sempervirens
GTTCTTGTTGAACCACTACTCATGAAACATGGGTCAATGAGTTTGACTCGAAACTACACGGTTGAATCCTGATAGCAATATCATAATTTGACACATTGTGGAAAAATACCTCCTACTTATCAATATGTAACATGCTCAATTCTTACTCTTAAGTTTTCACCTATGTTTTAATTCATGGAGTGAATAATTCAAGTTTCCAAAAATAGGGAAATGAAATATTTCTTTTCCAATAACCTAATTACATGCTGCATAAATATGTTCACATAACATTACATGAATTAAATAACATAACATATTTTTAAGTAAATGAAACTCATCTAAGTTTCAAAAATAGATTAAACAATACATTCATGATCATATATTCAATTTCATAACTCACAAGAGATCAAAGTCAAGGTATCCTTATCTTGATTACAATTGTTTTGTTTGACAAGTATTAGCTACTATTTACAAGAAGGATCACATTACCCAAGCACTTTACCTCCAACCACAGATAAGCGGTCCCTTGCACAACTTCCTAATTGGAAGTTGCCCTTCCCTTCAACGAAGATTTTGGTATGGAAACCTCTAGTACTTCCATTTTATTATCTAGTGTTGTGTCCTACATAGCATGTATGGTCATACAACTATGGATTCCTTCCAACTATGCATGATTCTACTAACAAGCTATGGAAACCTGGAGCACGGTGAATTAACAAAGTGCAAGCAATGAATTTTTCACTTATTTTGCCAAATTTTTGATATATATATAATTAATCCACTTTCTAAGGAAGTGATGTGGTAAGTTCTCCCACCTCTAACTCAACTTGGAAATGATATTGACCTATGGCTAACAATTCTCTTTGTTTTGACCCAAAGGTTATCTATCTTAAAAACAATCTCCTTCAATATTATTGAATCTCTAATGTCAATTATTTTCAACCAAATAGGCTTGAATCATTTATCATAAATACCCTATTGCATAATCATAACAATCTAGGTCTAAACAAGTGCCTCTTATTCAAGTTTTTTCTTACTAAGTTGGTAAACAACTTGACTGGTTATCTTCTTCTGAGTAGAATACCCAAGTTACACTCTTCTAATGTTTATGATCTAGGAAACTACCTCTTAGTCAAGACCTTAGTTTTAACCATGGGAGTAGCTAATCTTTTATTTTATACATAATGAGTTAATACCTGATGACACAATGTCATTGACTAGACACATGTAGTCTTAACCTAACAATACCAATAATATGTCGATATGTATAATAATCTAGTATTAAAATTTGTTCAATTCAAGATTAATTCCTGATATTAAGGTTTTATATATCCATCATTTACTCTTATGGATCTTTTCCTTAAGAACTCCTAACCAAATATGGTTAATCTTGAAGTGAACATTATTATACAATCATCTTTTTCATAATAATGGTTCATACTCTTCATTGTCATACCCAATACAATTGCATCCTTCTAGGATGTCATAACCAATCTGGTTATTCATGACATTAAATATCATTTAGTTTTTTTTTATATAAAATATTATATTCATTGTAGAGTTCCTTAATTATTCAACATAATAATCTGTTTACTTTTGATAACTCAATTGAGAACTATCTTACAAATTTGTAGATTCTTCTCAGATTTATTTGACATTTGGGTATGTGCAGGATCATGAGGGGCCAAAAAGTGGCAATATTATGGGTATTTGTAGGGTATGTGGCTGACGATTTTTTTTTACCCAAAATTGATGAAAGAAAAAGGGTTTTTAGGAGGAGATTCTCAGCTTTCCACCACTATAAATTATTCCTTTAATTTGAATTTAATCCAATAATTATTATTTATTTTCTATTAGAATTACTACTAAAGTCCTAATCGAGTAGGCCGATTCAAAACATCTATAACTTTCTAATGGTATCGCATTTTCTTTTTAAATCCAAACATGCATCACATTCTATGCTTCACATACTATAGGATTAAAAAAAAAAATAAAAAATTAAATTTCATGAAGTTTTTGACAAAGCAAGGTGGTCTACATACAAGTTTTATATTTTTTAAAGTTGTAATAAAAAATCATAATTAATTATTTACTTGGAAAAAAATTACAAAAAAATATGCATCACATCTAGACATGAGCCCTCTACTTATATAAAAAATATTATAAAAAAATATTATCATTTTATTATGGTTAGGGTGGTCAGACAGACACCTACTTCTTACTTTTTCCTTGAAATTTAAGTACTACTGCATTGAAATTTCAAATTTTCACCAAATAGATTTTATTTATTTTTAAATAAACCTAGTAGTTTAGAAACTAAATTTAATTTTCTGCAGATTCTATTTTTACATATTTTTGAAATAATATAGATAACTTATTCAATTTTTTACGTCAAGTTGCCTAACACTGATTTTTCTAAATTTTTTGCCACTTAAGGGCCTGTTTTTTCCATGATGATCCTACACATACCCGTTTTCCTTTGTATAATTATATAAATTACTTATGTTTGTCTTTATATAGATAATCTTTATGCATACATTCTCATATATAAATGTATAATAGAAGTATAGCCACATTGGAGAATATTTTCTACTTGAGAGATATCTATGCTTTTGCACCTTAAAATCTCTTCACATTATGTCTTAGGTTTTGATGGGAACGTAAATTCCTCTTCTTAAGATTGAATTACCATGCATAGGTAATAATATAGACTACCAAAATATAAGATAATATCATTCAAAAGATAACTAGGACATCCACACTTCTAATACATTGTCAAACCCACTTGTTCATCACATTATGATTATCAATCATTTTTGTTGGGATAATATCATATTCCGATACTTGGCTTTTATTTGTTACTTTAGTTTAAGAAGTTGGAATATTTTGGTTAAACGCAACTTCCAAGAGAGTTTTAACCTTCTACTAAAGCTGTATTTTTCTCTAATAGATCTATATAAATGTACAACAATTCAAAATCACGTATTGTGAACATGATTTGATAATGTAATCTAAAAGAAAACTATACCCAACTAGTTTCCCTAGTTCTCATTATCTCTTTGAATTTCAAATTATCTCTATTCATAAATAACTAAGCTATTTGTACATGCTCTCATATACTTCTCTAACACCCAAGAATTGCACATAATAATGGCATAAGAAAACTTTGATAAATAAAGAAATTTGATTCAAAATTAGAAAGAGAAGGAAAGAGAGTTATTTTAATCATGCTTGGATTAAAATATCTTGACTTGAATTCTTGACACTCCTTTCTTCCAATCTTTATTGTGACTTTGCTTTATCTTCCTGCCTTCACAATTTCCAACTCTCAACTCTGTAATTGTACTTCTCCCTTGCTTCTAAACTACCTGTAGACACTAAAAATGTCCTAATTAATACTATTCATTTGATTCTAATCCACTAACATCGTTTCTTCATAAATCATCTCAAATTGATCAATTAATTGAATAATCAACATTATTTAATTAAAATTAAAAAATCTAGCTATTAATCAAATAATTAAATTTGTTGAACTATTCACCTTTTTTCTAACTAATTTTCACCATATTTAATTAAATAAAATCATTTAATTAAATCCCTCTAGGTCTTCTTATTTGATTAAAATCAATTGAATCAAATACCCAAAATCCCCTAACCTCTTCCAATTAATTAATCCAAAATCACTCTCAATCATCATTAATCAAATCCTCCAGCTTTTAACTCTTCAAGACTTAAATCAATCATGGTCAATTAACCAGGTTGCACATGAAAATAATTTTAATTAATTATTTAATTCATCTATTTCCCTCACCAAGGAATATTCCTCTCAACAACCTCTCATTCAATTTCCCTCTAAAGGTTTTAAAAAATATATCACATCCTCTTACATTTGCATTTAACTCTCTTACAACCTTTCAAATCCTCTTACATCCTCTCAAATATCATTCAATTCCTCTAACAACAATTTCAAATTCTCAACCAACAATATTTACATCTCTTCCATCCTCCTCCACTCACACATTTCCCAAAATGTGCTCCAACTTCCTCCAATAAAATTGTGACACTTGGCACATTCTCATTGGCTCTCAATTGATCTCACATTCATCAAATCCTCTCATTCTTCAACCCTTGGCTTCTATAAATAGATGACTCCTTTTAATAATATGGATCCATAACTTCATCCATCTTCACTATATCCATTTTAGTTCATAGTTCTTCATCATTTTCATGCACTTTATCTAGATTATATTCAAATTCACTATTGAACCATCTTCAACTTTAAGAACCTTATCAAGGGATTGGGAAAGGACTTCTTTCCACATCAAGAAGCACCAATCCCCCTATGGGATGCTAGTTTGAGAATTTAGAATAGTATTTCATTAGTAGTTGATTTGATATTTTACTTTGTTTTCATGTTCTTATGTTCAAATGAATTTCATAGGGAATTCTTAATTTCTACTTGTTTATTGACTAATGATCACTTTTTTGCTCATTTTTTAGTAGATTTAGGAAGAGCATTCTACATTTGGCGCTAGGAGGGCACAATTTTTGAAATTAATACATTTTTTTCTTCCATTTCTATCATTTTTTCTCTTTTTTGCCTTTCCAGGACGCAATGACGCTGAAAAAGATAAATGATGACATGATTGTTTCATTGTTTCTATATAGCAATGCTTCCTCTATAACCAAAATGAGATGTGTTGATTTTATTGAAGCCTAATTGATCAAACTCCAAAGAGTGATGCTGGTGAATATGGCGATGCAAAAAAAGTCTGTGTTTTTCCACAAAGAGATGCTTTATTTGGTAGAGTGACGTTGAAATCCTCAAATAGCAATGCAACTATGAAAAGTGATGTTGGGTTGGGGTAAAAGATCAGTTTCAAATTTTTTTAGCATGTGGTTTGTATATTGATCTCCTTTTACCATTGACTTGTTTTTTGGCTGAATTTTTTTTTGTAGGGTGATCAAATTTTGCAAGTTAGGTAGAAAAGAAGAAGAGGAAACAAAGAGAAGGTTTCTTATGATACTATTTCATGATTGTAACAAGTGTTTATCAACACTTTGGGGACACCTATAAACCAATCTTTAGAATCTTGTTATCTTTAAGTTTAGGACTCAATTACTTCTCGTTTGGGTTTTAAAAAGAACACACAAAGGGTTAAAAAGAACATTAGAAACTCACTGGATTTGATTTTGGGTATTAAAAATTTAACAATCAACTTTCACACTCAAATTTGGTGCTATAAAAAGAATTCATTTATTTCTTTTGAGGACTAAAAAGAATTTTCACTTATTCCATTTTGTAATATTTTCTACAAACTCTTGTCATTTGAATGTGTATGCACTTCTCTTGTGCTTCATGATGATCTTGATAATCAAAAGAATTTTAGTGATATTAGGTTGTCTAAAAGATTGCCTCCACATTTCAAATTTGGGTTTTTTAAAAATTAAAAAAATCTTGCTAGTGTGAGAAAAGACATTGTATGTGTTCTCTCTTTGTTCATGCAAACAAAGATTGATTGAACTACAGATGTACTTAATCACTATCATTCACCTTTAGAGGGACTACTTTGGTGGGAAAGAGCACTCACCCCATGGGAATGACCCAAGTGGTAACGAGCATAAGCCAAGCTCTGTCAAACTGCTATATAAATTTGTGGTTATGATGAAAATCATAAACAATGGGAAGTAGTGCATGATAACTCTCCCCTAGTGTCTTTATTATGCATAAAGCCCTTTTTCTAAGGGTTGGGAGATCTATCACAAAGAATTTATCATTGCACCCCCTAAACTAGACTCCCTTATTACGAACCTTTGTTTAGAATCCAAAATACCAATATTTGTTGGCATAAGGAGGTCAAACCTCTAGAGCCATCCCGCATATTTATGATTCTTTGTAGAGATGAAAATTTATTCATGGGAGATTCATGAGAACTAAAGCTTGGATGACCCATAGAAATGAGTTTCGTGGAGGGGAGCCAGTGTAGTCAAGCTTCTAATCATTCACTTTGAATAAGTGCACCTGGAGAAATCCATGTGGGAATTCAACAAATATTTTCTTTTCCATCCAAGGTTTGTGCAATATTTGAGTCAGTTAAACACATTGCTTGGATCCAAAATCTTGAAAACAAACATTTAACAAGGTCATCAAATTTCAAACCCTTTAGAAGAAGCAAATACCTTTGAAAAGTCCAAGTATTATTGCTTGTCCCTAGGGATACTATCCTTAGAGGTTTCTAAGTATTTGGACCTATATCTCAATTTTCTCTCTCTAAAGTCAACATTTGGGAACTATTGCCTTGATTCTCTTGATTCCCACATAATGAAGCTTGTGGAATGAAAATAAATTGAGACACAGAAATTTAATTGAAAAACTAAGCAAGAAAGTGTTTGTGGTAAAAAGAATCCATTAAGCAAAGATAAAAGAAAAATTGAAGCCCACACATGTGTCTTCCCAAATTATTTCTCAAAAGATCAAAATCCCAAAACCAAAATTTGTCAATCATAACAAATGTCTTAGTCCAAAAAATCTCAAGAAATGTTAGTCCATGCTTTACGAAGTTAGGGAAAGATTGGTCTATAAATTTTACAAACATGCTTCCAAGGATATTCCCAATTTGTATCCATTCTATTATTATCAAAATCCAAGAATTTTTCAATGTTTTGAGTTTCTCACATAGAAGTATGGCATGTTCTTCAATACCTAGGTCTTGTAAACAAAAGTCTCTCAAAGTTCACTTAGGATCAAAATCAACACTTTCATCCATCCCAAAGCATCAATCAAATCCCATTTCACAAAAAACTCTTAGAATCTTGGAAAAAAATCCTTCATACTAGGCTTTTGGAAAATCCTCCTAAATCAAAATAAAAATCATCTTTTTTGACTAAGTGTGTGTAGATGAATCCTTCTTCACACACTTAGTTAAATTATCACCTCGTGGACAAGTTCATTCCAAGATAACATCTAACATCTTGGAGTTTATAAGTTCATTACCAAAATCCAAATCAAATCCAAAATAAAAATCCCAAAATTCCTAAAGTCTAATATCCCTCCAAGGTTTCTTAAGAGTTCAAAAATTCACATCACACATATTTAATTATCTCATCACCATCATTTTATCCTTAATATCTTATATTTTCTATTTTGTACCTAAAGTTTAGACTAACCTAAGGAGTTAGAGGTTCACCTCCCATATTCTTGAAATTTGATCCTTATTTTATGTTCCAAACTAGATCTCAACAAAAAAATAAATAGGAAAGAAACAAAGAAACGCCCACTTCAAGTGACTTGAGTCAAACCTCACCTAAAATCAACCCAATTGGATATAAGAATCCCACACTCAACCTTCTTCTACTACCACAAGATCTTAAAGAGGGAGGTTTCCAAGTGGAGGATATTACCAACAATGTCCTAGGAATGAATCAAGACGAAACCATGAAGATAATCTAAAATCCATATAACCACAAGATCGTCAATACAATGAGGAGACTTAAACCTTCCTAATATATGTTAGCATTAGCAAAGGAAGGAGATAAAATTCCTTCTAATTATGATGTAAGCACTATTGTGGAAAAACCTCTTAGATTTATGTCAACAGAATGATGAGATTTAATCCTTCACAATACATGTTAGAATTTGCAAAGGAAGGGGCTAAACTCCCTTCTAATTATGATGCAAGCAGTATTATGGAGAAACCTCTTGGGATTATCCCACCAATCTCATTCAAACCTCCATTCCAAACTATCATTCAACCTATTCCATAACCAACATCATCCCATGCTCCAAGTCAACCCATATTTACCAAGGGGAGTTGATTGCTTCATGCTCTTCAAACACATCCCATTGTAAACAACCAAGACTTAGATGTAGACACTATCTTGGGTCAACCAAATACCATCCCTCAAGATCTGAAACACCCATACATTCCACTCATCTTTCATGACACCAACAATCCATCCACTTTCTCTGCATCACCTACATATTCCCTTAACACACAAAACTCTCTCCCCATGACTTCACAAGGAGAAGGGAGACTATTTGGACAAGGGGAAATCTTTTATCCCTCATCATCAGTTTCTCAAGGAAACACACCACTCATATTCCCATCATTTCCCCCTCTACCATTAACATCCACACTAATCCTCAGTTTAGGCAAACCCCCTTTACCAATCCTCAATCAACCAAATAAAAGTAATCCTCTAATCGTGAATCAATTCAACATACCAAATCCTCTGATCATGCCACTAATATCGCAACACTAGGTGGCACCAATATAAAATACAAAATAAATTAATACACCATCTACAACACCTCAAATATGTCAAATGTGGTCTCCCAAGGACCTAACATATCAACTACACCACCCACCACACAATATTCTATCATCAATCCAACAACACCTCCACCACCTCAACAAAAGCTCATCACAACATCTCACACCATTTTGAATCCTCTACCTCCACCACCAAATCCAAACATGGAAAACCAATATAGCATCACCATGCAAGAAACTCAACAAGCCTATCAAAAAGCATTCCAATATTTTTAGGCTCAAAAAACCATGCAAGCTACCCAACAAGCTACTCAACAGGCACAAGCAAAACAAGCTGCACAACAAGCACAACAAGCTGCCCAAGTGCAAGCTCAAGCTTTATTGCAACAAAAACAAGCTTCCCAAGCTGCACATGCTATGCAAGCAATGCAAGCTACATAGGCTTCCCAAGTTGCACAAGCTGCCCAACAAACTCAAGCTCAGGCACAAACTCAATATCAAGCACAACAAGCTCAAGTGCAAGCACAATATCAAGCACATAAAGAAGTGGTTCAACAACAAGCCTATTAGTAGGCTCTACCATAATACCAAGCACAACAACAAGCAGCTCAATTACAAGCCCAAAAACAAGTATTGTTGGCACAATAATAGCAAGTCCAACAAAAATTGTAGGCATACCAACAAGCATTGGTAGCATAAAAAAATGTGCAACAACCTCCCACGAGCATGCAAAAAAACCCACCCATCACTCAAACAACCAAACCACCTAAAAAAAAATTCATCCCACCAATCGATCTACAAAATGATGTGTCTGCACAAATAAAATTTCTCTCAAAACAAGTCCTAGACCTACAATCTAGAAAAATAATAAAAGCCCAAGGGAATTTGTGCCCTTATCCATTCGATAGAAGCATTGTGATGGTTCCATTTCTGAAAGGGTTCAAGATACCTAAATTTGACAAATATCATGGGTCTAGTAACCATGATCACATTAGGGAATTTCATGTCCATTGTATGGAAGTTGAATACAATGACTCTTATCTAATGTGACTATTCCCTCAGAGGTTGGCTAGACCAACAATGGAATGGTTCTCTTGTCTTCTTCCTAGAATAAAAAATTTCCAAGAAATTATGGACTTGTTCATATAGAACTACTCATTCAACATAGGCATGGGCATGATTCTATATGAACTATTTTCTCTCAAACAAGCCAATGGGGAAACATTCACATCCTTCTTGCAAAAAATGGTGATCCAAAGACAATAGAAGCAAGTGGACTATGCTAGAAGAACAATAAATCTGTACTATCATCCCCAATCTTGAAGGAACATTGTCCTTCCATCTAAAAATGTAATGCATCACCACATATGACCAATTGATCCCCAAGGATCTCAACATTGAAAGAGTCCTTATCACACAAGGGGAACACCCACTTATCAAGGCAATTGCCCATCAACCAGTTATAATGAAAACCTCATGCATGGGTGAAGAACATGAATGTTACTAGTGATGGTGTAGTGGAAACCAAAGTTGTTATTCATACCCCAAGGAAAAACACACAATCATATCAACAATCGCAAGTCAACAACCAAAACAACATGAAAGCCAGCACATCATCACAAAAATCCAACAATCAAGCAGTCAATAGCCTGAACAATCAAGGGGGACCACTCCAAAGGAAGTATCCCACCAAACAAAAATACACACCACTTAGGGAACTGATTGAGTCTATCATGTAATGGCTAGTACAAGAAAATCTCATCAAGATCCATTTTTATGATAATTATCAAGAGCCTCAAGTTAAACCACCATGGTATAATGAGAAGCAACTCTGTGATTTCCAAAACAAAATTGACATACGACAGCCAATTTCATGCAACTTTAAAATCTGATTTAGGACCTCATTGATGATAGAATAATAACCATTGAACAACCCGCAAGAAATCAAGATCTAAAGATATACATGAATTTGATGTCAGATCACAATAAAGGGAACAACAATGGTAAGGAAAAGTATAATAATGTGAACCATGTTTATGACCATGTTGTTGCATCCTTAGATGAGTGGTTTGTTGTTAGTATGAAAGGATCCCAAGCTGACTGTGGAGTCACCACACGTGGTGGAAAATTTACCATTTTGTGATAATCCCAACCACCCAAAGAATCCACTACTAATCCAAAGTCAATTCTCGATGTTTATAATGTCCTAGATCAATTGAAGAGGACCCCATCCCAAATCTACATTATGAAGTTGTTGAAAATCTCACCTACACATAGGGAAATCTTAGAAAAAGCATTGGCTTCATCTACTGTCTTGACAAATCTTGATGCAGATCAGTTCCAAGCTATGGTCAAACACATTACCATGCCACATATCCTAACATTTTCTTATTAGGACTTCCCAACTCAGCCATCTCATAACCATGCACTCCATCTCAAAGTCTTAGTCCATAAGAATAAAGTCAAAAGATTCTAGGTGGATGGAGGTGCAGGCTTCAATATCTGTACTCTCAAGCTAATAAATAAGTTAGGATTCTCAGAAGATGTCATTGAGAAAGGTAAGGGTATTACTATCAGGGCATATGATGATTAAGAATGGGTGTCTGAAGGCACCATTCAACACCCTATTCAAGTAGGGCCAACAATCATGGAAACTACATGCCAAGTCCTTTATCTAGAACTACCTTACAATATCCTCTTGGGGCACCCATGGATCCATGGGATGCAAGCTGTCACATCTACCTTCCATCAATGTGTCAAGTTTCCCTATCAAAATAAAGAGGTCATAGTCCATGGAGGTCTTGAACCATTTTATTATTGTAATAATCTAGAAGCCAAGTACTACAAGATCCCTCAAGTCCCAAAGAATTATGAGGGACCCACATCTCCATATATTGACCTATATACCTTAGCATCCACTCCTGAGAAAAAGACATCCTCCATTCTAGAAATTTTTGATATCAAAGTCATTATCCAGGACAATAGGTGTGGGGACTACAAAATGAAAAAGAGTGCCTTTGTAATAGTAGAGTTACCTCAATCTCCTTGGTCTCATGGGCATCCCCAACTGATTGAAACCTGATCTCAAACCTTTAAAAAAAACCCCTCTAGATTCAGATGTTGGGGAGACCTAAGCCAGGAAATGGTTGATGAAAAAGACATATCAAGTCTACTATACCAAGATGAAAGGACCATGCCTGATCTTCCCATGGATGATGACAACAAAGGACTACAGATGATACTTGGCATGGGCTATAACAAGAAAAAGAAACTCAAGAAAAATTATGACTTTCTAGAACCTATTATTCTTGAGAAGCATATAAGGAATCATGGCCTTGGGTGTACCCATCTAAAAATAACCATACTTGGAAAGGGTGCCTCAGTTAGAAAAGTCAAAAAACCTCCTCAGTTACTAGTGTCCACAATTTTTCCCTTAAATAACTACACTTTTGATATAACCAATGTGTGTGACGAGGACCCCATCACCAACCTACTCATGCTATTCGAGGATTCCTCTCTTTTCATGATCAATACCCTATCTTCGAACCAAGTAACCAAA
The DNA here is from genome assembly GCA_007258455.2 of Sequoia sempervirens. Taxonomy (NCBI): domain Eukaryota; kingdom Viridiplantae; phylum Streptophyta; class Pinopsida; order Cupressales; family Cupressaceae; genus Sequoia; species Sequoia sempervirens. The sequence goes on from VDFB02000003.1 coordinate 350,333,782, forward strand.
CCAATGAGCTAAAAACTTTCTACCCACTATTGGAATATGGCTTGTTTGATGGCATGTGGCTTCTAGTGTTGTCATTTATGGCAACCCAAGTCATCCCTCCAGTTTGCAGATCATAATTTATTCATAGCGACAGTAAATGTAGAGAATAGTATTCTACTGGTAGAAAATAGAAAGAACATAGTATCCAGTCAGTTAGTCAATTGGTATGCTTCACCAGATCATAATTTTGTGTTTTGTATCCCCAAGATAGGTTGTTATGCATATATTTTATCTCATTGTCAAGATTTGTGATGTTGCATTAATCGGTATATGAGCTTGGAGATCTGACATGATATTTTTTTGTTATTTGCTCATTGTGGCTGACTTAGTGAATGTCGCATGTTGCAGATGTATAAGGAGTAATTATTTAATTCTTTCTTGTGTTGGTTATTTGGTTTTGATCCTAGCCATATCTTAGCTGAATTTTATGGGTGTGCATTAAATTTAATTTGTGATTTGAGCCGACCATTGAAGGATATTTCATGTTTTGTTAAAGTCGACTCAAAGCGATGAAATCTTTGTTAGCAGATATATATATGAGATCAATAATTCATTTCGTGTGAAAAAAAAGGTGTGTGAAGTGTGTGAATGTGTTTGAAGAGAAGAATAAATGTGTGTGTGAGTATTAGAAGGGTGATTGAGCGATCTATGCATAGTTTTAGAGGGGTAGAAAAATAGAGAAGAGCAAAGCATAATAGAGCAGAAATATAGAACCAATCATAAGGGTTGAAGACCATCTACTGAGCTTCACTAGAACAAAATCCAGGCATTTGGAGATGCTATCCTCTTAGTTCAACCTTTTTTTGTAAACTCAAACATTTTGTAAGGCAATGAGCCTTCCTGTAAGCAGTGTGCTTCTTGAGCAGTGAGCACTATGTAGTGTGCTTGAATGCATGTGCATTCCCTTTTATTCATAATTTCAATAGAGTATAATTGTGGACTAATCTCCACTATGGCTTTTCCCCTAATAGGGTTTCCACGTAAAAATATTGGTGTTATGGTTTTTTGTTTATCTTCTTGTACTTGCAACTTCTCTTTTGTTGAAATTTTGTTAATGGTTTAAGATTTGTATTTAAAGTTTAAATTTGTTGAACTCTAATTCATCCCCCCTCTCAATGTTCCTTGAGTCCAACACCCCCAACTCATCAATTACGACCAACAAGGACCATTGATTTTAGACACGTTAAAAAATGATGAGGCTCTCTCAGAATTCATGGGATTGTGAGATACTCTACCATGTGGAGATCACAAAGCTAAGTTCAACACTGAGCTAGACACACATACATATTATGGGTAAATGATTGAATCCCTCAGTCACAAAAGTGAAAATTTAAGAATAATATCTAGGTCTTTGAGTGAAAACCACATTGTGGAACTCTCTGACCCAAAAATAGTAAAAACAACTTGGACGTATCCAATGGTGAAAACCTCTTCGAGGCACCAAAGGATGAGGGATGAAAAATATTCACCTTAGTGCTATTCATAAAGAAATGTTAGTGGTCTTGAAAAAGATATGTAATCCAGTCAATCTAGGAACTGAGGAAGCACCACATATCACCTTCTATGCAGGATCACTTTTGACAGAAGAACAAGAAATCCTAGCTTCTTTTCTAAGGGAAAGAAGGGTAAAATTTGCATGGACCTATGTTGACATGCCTGGTCTTGATCTAGAAGTTTTGGTTCACCATCTAGCTGTCTATCCAGAGGAAAATCTAGTTGTTACTCATTTTTGTTTCTTGTCAAACTGAGTGAGCTAAAAGGTGTCTACAAACTAAAAATGAAGTGAATTTCTTATCTATCTTCCCTATATTGAATTCATATGTATAAATATAAGAATAAAAAAGACTACAATTTTTAGTAACAAATTATTACATTTATAAAGTGCATACAATATTGAAAATATCTATACAAATATTGTTGAAAGAACTTTATCTTTATTGATTCAAGAGTACAAATTTATTACACAAGCCATGATATTTAGCTTGTTCAATAGAAATAAAGTACAATTTATACATTGATAGATTTAAAGAATGAAAATGCATATATAGGGGAAGGGGCCAGTCATTGCCTGATGACCGGTTAGAGTTTGTGGTCCTGCTTGGTCTCTTGCCTCAAGTTTCCTTGCATCTTTCATAGCCCCTTGTCCCAAGCCCTACACCTAGAAATAATTTTCAACGAGGTTAGAGTAGAGATCTAATAAATAATGGTCTCTTAAATTACATATACATCCACCCACTAGTGTATAAACTATCCTTCACATGCATTAAACAAACAATAAGCTATCTATGCCCAAAGAAAAGAAAAATAGGATCATGAAGCCTCTTGAGCGTATGCACATTTTTTTCTAATTGTTTATTTCATGTGTAGTTACAGGGTATTCATTATTCATCTTAATTGAACATGTGGGGTGAAATGAGGCTCCTACTAGAGTTGATCCCAACATCCTTAAGGAAATGAGATATTCAAGGTGAATCTTTTAGCAATTCATGGGTCAGATTTGTTTGGTAAAGATTGTCAATTTTTGGAGTAACAGTGGATTCAAAATGATTTCTTTCAATAAGCTCTGAAAGGAAACTATATGGTATGGTGACTATTGAAACATAAATGCTTGAAAAGCAACTGAAATGCATGGAAATCACAACATCTATATAGTTACTTTTTAGGAATTGAACAATGAAAGTGAATAATATAGAGACTATTATCTCAACATGTAAGACTATACATAGCACTACAAGAAGAAAAATAGCAGATCATACATGATAGTATTGTCATTAAAGCTTTAAGGAACAACTTGTCTATTCCTGTAAGTGGAGAACTATAATACCAATTAATATGTAAAAGTTCAGTTGTAAATACAATGAGTGTTCAAAGGGTATAGTAGCCTTTTTCACAAGCAAGACAGTCGTGATAAACAATGAAGATAAAACTTGTACAGTAAAACATTTGTAATAGCAAAGGTTAGCCAACTTTATCCATTGATAAGGTAGTAGTGAATCTATAAAGAATAGTGAGATCCTTCAAGAAGGAAGTTACAAGGCATGGTTCTTTAAGCCACAAATGCCAGAGTGAATTTTTCAAAAGATAGTCCACAAATTTTGCAAAAGAGAAGGAGCACATTGGCTGCAATCTATTGATTCATTGAGATAACATTTCACTATTACATCTCTTGATACAGGTGAAATATCGAAAGTCATCTTCTAAGCTTATGATTGTCCTTATCAAATGGGAGAGTAATGATCATAGTTACATGTCTTATGAGGACAACCATGATAGGAATACATAGTAGTCTATGTGACTTTGTGAAGTGACAGGGATAGTTTAATTTAAATGGAAAAAGATGAATGTGATTTCAATTTTGGTGGTCTTCATTCATAGTTGAAGATACTGTCATGAAAATATTAAGGAATGTGAATCCGGAGGAGGGATTTTGACCGTTGGAAAGACAAAATACTCAAATCTATAAGGATAGGTACTCATTAATCATGAAGTGTGTTGCAACCATCTCTCTCAGGTACTTTCCCATTGGCACAATAAATAAATCCTCAATACAATCATGCAAGTATAGTGGCATGAGAGGTCAATATGACCAAATGATAATCATGAGAAATATTGATAGCTCTATGGTGTTTTAACAACATAAATAAAGCATGTGAAATTTAAAAGTAACTGCTACAAAATGCTAAGAGGTTGCCATATTGATATGCAATAATGACAAGATCTAATTAGAAGATTTGAACAAAGTAAAATCTACAAAAGATGTTATCAAAATGTAAATAATTCAATGGAGGTAGGGTATTAGAATTTTGAAGCAGCTTTATATTAAAATGCTATCAATATCTAAAATCTCATGTCTTACATATTAGAATATTACTAAAGTAGTCACCACAGATATGACATAGTTGGTGATCTCCACCTCCTATTTCTAGATCTTCATAATGTTAGAAAGAAAGATGTTGAGGAAGGATCCTTTAGGAGAAGCATAAAAATGGATAGACATAGATCATGTGAAATCAATCGAATAAATGGTAGTACATGATGCTGAATGGTAAATGCTCAAATCATCCAAGCTATATAATAAAAGGGAAGATGGTAGGGTCCAAGTCTTGCAAAGAAAGAGCACAACAATAAGGGTTCAGTGTCTCCCACAATCATGGCATGGGGTTATGACATTTTCCCATGATGAAAGGTGGACAATCTAGTAGGGTAGCCACTCAGAAGGACACATGAAAAAATTATAAGAATATCTATGTGTGTCATGAATTCAAAAGCATATGAGAAGATAGTGTTTATGAGTATCCAACCTTCAATGGACTATTTAAGGAAAGGAGAAAGCCCTCGAGGATATTGTGTTTTTGAATCTTTCATTTCTCAAAAAAAGAAGTGAAGCCCTTTTTCAGTGCTAGGGTTTTGTGAGAAAGGATGAGTTGTGACTTGCTCAAAACATGTGCAAGGGGTGAAGCCAAGAAGCATATTTCATGAAATATCAAGCCCTCAACATCAAAGTGTCTATATATATTATAGAAAAACCTCGGCTTGAAGATGAAACCCTATATTTCAAAAGAGAAGATATGGAGTTCGAGCTATGATACAAAAAGCAAAATAATATACAAAAAACCAAAAGGAATGCAACATTTTTATCAAGCATAGCTTGGTTTCGAGCATATTCTATTTGCAAAGTGGAGTGATATACCAAAGAAGTGTTGAATAGAGCCTACCTAAGGAATTTCATAGTCTTTTGTCTAAGATTTGAGCCTTTGAGATCTCAAAATTCCACCATGGCCAAACTATACAAAAAACCTTGTGTTGGTAGCACAACTTCTTCATGAAGCTTCGAGAAATAATGAGAAGAAGTGTTTCTTCTTTTCTCTATTTTTTTTTTTTGGTTTCAACCCTAGAAATTCTGATGGAGGGAATTTTTCATCTTTATTTTAATCAAACATCAAATATCAAACTAATGAGCTCGCGACACTATTATTGATGTTTGTGCCTTAGGTAGTTTGTGCTTTGTAGTATTTTGAAAACTTCTTAATGTGATGCCTCGTAACATCTTTGTGAGACTTTTGTGACACATGTAATGCCATCTCAACATTTGGGGTCCACCTTAGCTGAAAATTCCATCTCATTATACTTGGAGGATGTGATTTAATTTTCCACATTTTGTATATATGTGCTTATTGTAAAAAAAAAATATTTTAAGGTTCAATTATAAACCTTAAATTGTTTTTGTTATTTTTGAAGAGAAAATGAAAATGGTGGATATTATCAACATTTAGTGGAGGTAGACAAGTGGAGAGAATATTGGAGAAGTTATTTTTAGTTTGGAGGCATGAACCCATAATTCTAGGGTCATTAATGTATTTTGTTGGCTATTTTACTTACCTTGGGTATTTGGTTTGACCAAAATTTCTTCCCCACATGTTGGAGTTGGTTTTGTGAGGAATCCAATACCTCATTTTAAGGATTTTTTATGGCATCTGACCCAAAGTGGTTGCATGCTCCTATTTTGGTGCAACCACTTGGGTTATTTTTATATTAACTTATGTAACTCATTTTTGAGTTTGGTGCTTAATTTATAGATTTCTAGAGATAGTTCTTCATCAGACTACAACATTGTTTTGTAACTCATTCAGTCATGCAAACTATGAGTACCTTGGATGATTAATAGATATAATACACTTTTACCCTCTCATTACTTGCTTGCTTGTGTACATGTTATGGTGATTGACTGATCTACTTGTGAAAAATTGTGGTTTTTCCTTGTATTTCTATCTCATTGAAAGTACCTTCTTGCAAGAAAAATATATGTTATAGGTTATAAGTTGTGTGAACAACACAATAATTCAAGTCATGAAATTTTTATTTTCTTTATAGGGTCTTGTGTAAACACCTTATAAAATACTTGTGCAAACAATATGCATAAATGAGTTGTGTAGAATTTTTATCAATCTATTGACTAAAAAGTGTAACAAAAGTGAGTTTGCATGCCATTTAATCATTTTTGTGCTTCACCATAGGATAGAAATTTAGTTTCATTTCAATATTGAGATTTTATTACCTTTTCCTCAAAAAGAAAAGTAGTAGTTTTAGGTGAGACCAATAAAAAACTAACTTTCTCTAGAGGTCATTTTCTATGATAAGGTCACCACAACCAATGTTACTCATGATTAGTTGTGTCAAATCTTAGCCTAGGTGCAAATCATGGAGATAACACCAGTAAGAAAAAATTAAGAAAGATGCATCCACAAATAGCATTACTAGTCAAACTTGAATTATAGAAGCACCTTGATCTAGTTTCATATGACCAATTGATTATCCAAAGTGGGCTTTAAATCTTGTACCTGTCTCTAAACCCACTAGGGGCATCCAAATTTGCACTGACTTTAGGGACCTGACTAAAGCATTCCCTAAGGATGATTTTCCTCTCCCAACATAGACATGATTTATGTGGATGACATATTGGCCAAGTCAAAGAAATTTTAGGATCACATAATGACACTAAACTCTATCTTCAGAAAGCTAGAAGAATAGAAGGTTAGACTCAATCCAAAAAAGTGTGTCTTTGGTGTACAATTAGGCAAGCTCCTAGGGTACATTGTGTCCATGAGGGGAATTGAGATAGACCCCACCAAATTCAAATAAATTCTTGAGATGGAGGCACCAATAACATTGAAGCAGTTAAGGGGTTTGTAGGGAAGGCTCCAATCCATTCACTGGTTTATAGCACATTTAGTAGATAAGGCTATCTCGTATTCTCATCTACTCCACGAGGGGGTAGCATACAAATGGGATGAGAAATGTGACCAGGAGTTCAACAAAATCAAGGAGTGCATATTGACACCACCAGTCCTTATGCCAACAATTCCAAACAAGCCATTGATCCTATATATATTGGAAACAACAACAACCCTTGGCACTCTCTTAGGTCAACATGATGAAAATGGGAAGGAGAGAGCTATTTACTATATTAGTAGATCCATTGTGGGACATGAGATGAATTACACATTCATTGAAAAGGATTTCCTAGCAATGGTGTTCGAGCACAAAATTTTAGGCACTATATGTTGGATCAAGAGATAAAACTCATTTCCAAGATAGACCCTCTCAAGTATCTACTTTCCAAAGCAATGCTCACAAGATGAAAAACTAAATGGGTCATGATCCTAATAGAATACGACATTGAGTACATAGAGAAGAAGGCCATTAAAGGACAAATAATTGTAGACAAACTAGTAGAGGCACTGATATATTTAGAGAACCCACTTGTATCAGAGTTCCTTGATGAGTCCATATTTAACATAGCATAGTAGATAACTGGAAAGTATATTTTGATGGATCCTACACACAATATGGGTAAGGAGCTAGATTCTTCTTCATTACACCACAAGAAGATTACATACCCAAGTCATATAAGTTGTATTTTCCTTGCACAAACAACATTAAAGAGTATGAGGCTCTGGTTAGAGGACTCAGAATAGTAGTTCAATGACATATCATGGCACTCAAAGTCTATAGAGACTCACAAATGATCATCAATTAGGTAAATGATAAATACCAAACAAAGGATGACAAATTGACTCCATACCAGGAACTGGTGGAAAGCCTCAAAGAATTATTCATTGAAATCGCATTTGAGAAAATACCCAAGGAAAACAACAGAGTAGTGCATGTTATGGAAACAATCGGATTGCTACTAGATATCCCATGCAATGTCCATAAACACGAATTCTTGGTTGAGCAATGTCTCATATCAGCATTTGAGGTACTATAGTTTGAATTCATGAGTGAAATTTTCTATCCCGGTGACCCTTGGTATCATGACATTTACACCTACTTGAAAATAGGAGTCCTCCTCATTGATATAGCCCCTAACCTTAAAAGATCATTTTTCAAAAATTCATCCCATTTTGTTATCTTAGGAGACACCCTATACCATAGGAGTATCAAGGGTACCTTGTTATAATGACTTAATCTTGAGGAAGCTTTGAATACTTTAACTAAGGTATACACAATGGAATTTATGGGTGACATTCGAGTGGTATGACCTTGGATAAGAAAATGCTGAGGACAGGGTACTATTAGCTGAAAATGGAAAAGGAAGCTCACGATTATGTCTGAAAGTGCTTGCAATGTCAATAGCATGGGGATCTCATCCATGCACCAACTTAGGAGCTTCAACTGATCATAACACCTTGGACCTTTTGACAATGGGGGCTCAATCTCATCGGTAAACTCACAACCACTTCATCCAATGGACACAAGTTCATTATCATTTCCACTAAGTACTTCAGGAAGTGGGTAGAGGCCATCCCAATGGCATACATCATAGGGAAGTAGATTTCCAATTTCATCCTGAACTACCTCATTTTCCATTATAGTGTTCCATAAGCCCTTATCTTAGATAATGGGATACCTTTCGAAAACTAGGATGTTCAAGAACTATGCCAAAAATTTAATATCCAACATCACTTTTCTACCCCATACTACCCCTAGGGTAATGACGAAACTGAGGTTACCAATAAAATCATCTTGAAAATCCTAAAGAAAATAGTCAATGAAGCTAGTCGAGACTAGCATTTACAGTTAAATCCCACCTTATGGGCCTATTGAATGACTATCTACACACCTACATGTGTAACACCTTTCTCCCTGGTCTACATATTAGAAGCCATCCTTCCCATTGAGATTGAACTCCCATTCTTAAGAATATCATTGTAGAATCTCATTACTAATGAAGAATATCAGATGTCATGATTGAACGAGCTAGAAATACTAGATGAGTGATGCATAGATTCCTTGAATCACCTACAATTCTATCAAAACCATCTCAAGATGAGCTACAACAAGAAGATTATGAGTCAGACCTTTCAAGTCAGAAGCTCATGTTGAAAGAGAATCAAAAAAATGTACCAAATACAAATAGTAAGGGAAAGTTTGAACGCAACTGATTGTGATCCATCATCATTATGATGAGTTATAAATTATGAGCATATCAGCTATCAACACCCAAAGGTGAGCCTCTACAAGAGCCTATCAATAGCTCCCATCTTAAAAAGTTTTATTCCTAAATTTCCAAGGTATAAATAAAAAATAGAAAAATATAAATCCAAAAGAAATAGAAAAAGGATTGAAAATAGTAAAGAAAAAATTCATCCTCTAGTGAAAACCACTTCGGTGGTGCTTTGGGAAAGTACCTTGGTGTAAACCTAGGAAACATGTGCCTTGTGTAAATAAAGCACTTTCCATCCACCATATATTCTTTGGCTTGTTCTGCATCATTCATCCATCACCCTTCCATTGATCCTTCCATCACCCATCTACATTGGCATCATATCTTGATCCTATGTTTGTATCATGATCCCTCCAAGTACTACTTGGCACCATTCCTAAGGTCAGTTTGTCCTTCCTATATTGAAGCAGTCTATTGCACCATGTTGGGGGCATGTTCTTATATCTATATTGGATCAAATTCATTTATATTCTTGAAGTCTTCCTCAAAATCAAAAAATTCAAAAACATTCACAAAACCAAGAAAAATCCAAAAACATTCAAAACATGTCAAAAATAAAAAAATAGGTCAAAAAATTAGAAATAGTTGAAAAATAGAGTTGTCTTGTTGAACTACGAGTCTATGAGCTCTAAATGTAGGCAAGGAAATCATTGATGTGCCCCTGAGATACCCTAGGTCAGTCCTTTAAAAGTTCGTCATAATAAACTAGCAATCCATTTGTTCATATCTCATCAATAAATGAGTTTGTGTCAGTTGAACTATGTGGTCTCTGCATGTATAACGTAGGCAAGGATAATCTTTGATCAACCCCTGAGGCCCCTATGAAAGGTCTTTAGGTTAGGTTCTTGGTCAAAATCTCATAAAACACAAAAACATTGAAAAATTTAAAAATCAAAACATTTGTAAAACATATTGAAAATACCAAAAAACAACCTCAAAACATTTCAAAACTTCAAAAACATTCAAAAAACCAAAAAAATCCATCCATCCCATTACATAATCACTCGAAATAAACATCCACTCATAATAAGTTATATTCACCCCCAATCTTTAGTGAAACAATCAAAAACAAGTTTAGCAAATTGAAAGTGAAAACTCAAACATCAAGGTCCCAAGTGTAGGTTAGTAGGTAAACAAGTTGGTCAACTCTTGATACTAATAATCCAGCATCTAGTTAGTCCCAAAATCATCTAATAACATCAAGTCCAAGGATGCATCCTTCCTATAATGGACATCAACATCAGGCATCATCGTAGTTTAGTTTTGGCTAGAGGTATGAAGAACACTAGCTTGTTTGTTTACTTGGTCCTTGTCTTGTTGATTTATCTTATTGTGCTCATTCCAATGACCTTTCGATGATGTCTAAAAAAAATGATTTAGAGAGAAAGGAATGGGGCATTGATCATTATCTTTCTATCTATTGTGTTTGTTGGATATTCTTGTAATATAACCTTGGTCATGCTTACTTTGTTTGGTCTATATTGAGGGTGTTTTGGGAATCTTGTTGACCACATGGGAAGGCTTTGAGATTTCTATGTTTTGGTCTGAGATGTCTAAAATATTTGAATTGCATCCTAAATAAGGTTTTGTATGTTAAGTGTGAATAGGGATACTCCTATCTGATTGTCAGGTCAAAGTTTATCACACTAGGTACAACACCATCCTATTTCTTTATACCTTGATACATCATATCTATGCATGTTATCAAAAATAAGGTAAGTAAGCTCTTTATATCCCCAATATCTGATAAGCAATCATCATCATCATTTTTTCTATATCATCTTGAAGCTAAGGGTTGATTTCTCTTTCTTCAATCTTTCTCACATACTAACACTAACATGGTATCATGACATTTAGAAACAAAAAACATCCATATATGCATTCATTCTGCATCCAAAATTTTTTAACATACTACATATCATTCATATCATACATAATAGGAAACATCAAACACCTGACATACATTGCATAATATAGATTGGTTATTCTAAGCATCTCATAAATGGATACATTTGCATAAAATATTCATTACATAATCATATAGGCATCATCACATGTTGCATCATCCATGAATAAATTTGCATCCATCACATAAAATTACATCCACATAGATCCATCATACATCTCATAATCATAACACATCACATCATCCATTTCAGGCATAATATAGATTTGTTATTCTAAGCATCTTAGAATCATTTTCATACCATAAAAATTTTCATCCATACTACAAACATCATCATCATAAAAGTGCACAGAAAATATATAGAAAATAAATGCATCCATAACATTTACATACATGAACATTTGCATAATCATCCATCACATAAAATTTCATAAAATAAGGGCTATGCATGTACATAATATCATATCCATATAGAATCATATTGCATATACATGCAGAACATCAAATGCATCCATACATAACGAATAAATAAAGTGAACATATTACATCATAAATTAGTTGAACCCGTATCATATATATATATATATAAAATCATCACTATCATGGTGCAAAATTTGACTCAAATGTATGTATATCAATCATGATAGAAAGCCCATGAGGCTATCAAAAAATGGAGCCCATGAATATCAAACGAATCAGGCACTAATCCAAATGCACTAGCCCTGATGGCAACTCCCCTCACCCACATGCCTCTCTGGCTAATCAATTTTCCATCGGGCCCTTGTTTGTTGGGAGTAATCTGTCTGTCGAAGAGCCACAAGCATAGCATACTGATAGTGAAACCTATAGTATTCTACCTCCCAAACAAACTTTTTGGGTCTCAAAAATGCAAGTTGCAAATCCTAAGAGGATGCCAAACTCTACGATCAAATTTGCAACGTTCTTGAACCAACTAACAAAGTTAACTAATGTGTTTGGTAACTCCCTACACTTCAAAATTTGCAAACCTAGGTGAGTTTACCTTTATAATGAAGCAAATAAGAAGAATGTATGATTTGGTTGAATTTGTGGATCTATCACATTGGCATAGAGTGTAATAGATGAAAGCTTACTAACTATTCCCATTGAAATTTGAAATGTGAAGGTTTTGAATAATATTTTATGAAATTCTAAAATGGAATTGGTATGACCAGTTCCTACTCTTCTTGGGCTAATGGAGTCAAAAGGTGAAAAATATGTGACTTACTATCTATAATTCTAATTACTTGGCACTTTTTCTTGTTTATACCTTGTATAAACAAGCAAGAATACAATTATCAAGTTCTTCTTACCAATCCCAATGACCATTTCTAGATTATTGTGATTAATTAATAGGAGATTTTAATCCTTGCTTGAAGGAACCAGTTAATCGAATCACACAAAAGCAACAAATGTGCCCTAGTAAATTGAAAATATCCTTGATACATTAATTTAAATAAAAATGAAATGTCAACCTTGGAGACAACCTAACAATATTTTTCAATTAATTCAACAAACAATTGACATAATAATTGGATCACCAAATTTAGTCTTCTTTTTCGTTATATTACTTCAAAATATTTTGCAATACATAACACATTTTTTTGTTTCAACAACTGATCAACCTATCCTACTACCTAACTCATAATTTTAATTCCTTCTTCATGTGATCTCATTTGGCATATATACATTATATTTTCTAGGGCTACAATTCCTCATAGTGTTTCTCTGGTGCAAGTCTTCTTTTTGGTGCATCTCTTCAATTAATTATTCTTAGAAAAATAAAATATTTAATTAGTTTCCTTTGGAAAACTAAAAAATTTAACTTTAATCTCCATTTCTACATCTTCATGAAAAATCAATTTCAGCAATTATCCTTTGCTAGAAACTTTTGTACTTCCACCAATAAATCCTTTAGGTAAAAGTAATTACCCATCTTGCTCATTTGATCAGTTTCAATGAAATTATGTCACTTCCCGATGAAACATTTTATAATATTATTTGGCCCTTGTTTTGGTTATTTCTCTAAATTTCTACTTTTTATATATCACACTCATGCATTTCCACATGAAAATAAAATGTCCCTTTTACAATTGAAAATAATCTTTTGGGTAAAAATAATGACCCACTTAGTGAGCTCTATGGATAAAAGTATTTTATCTCTCAATGAAGATACCCTTTTCTATATTTTACATTGTTGGTAAAAACACATTTCCCCCAAAATAGCTTTTATGCTTTTGCAATGATTTATATTTTTACTCAAAGGTACTCCTCTTTGACAAATTTATCATTTATATTTTACCAAATAATTGTTCAAACTTGGTCTCCCTCTTGAAAGTGTTTTATCTTGTGCATATTCATATCGATATCACAACAAAGTTTTTATTAATACCCTTTTTCATTTTGACCATATGTACTCACATATCGGGGTGACATAGAGCATCGGGAAGACTTATTTTTTCCTCCACTGATCTTGCTTCTTTCACTGATGAAATTCCTTGTTGGGTTATCGGTGGGACCAACTCTATCGGAGAGAATTGTGGGCTTTTTCCCTAATTGTTCATGTCTCTCCGATGGCATTTAGGGCCTTCTTTTATTAACATAGGAAACTATCATTAGTCCTCGTAGACATCTTGAACTAGCTCCATAGATCTCTTAGCAATGTAATTTTCCAATCCTTCAAAATTTTGAAGAATAGTTTGCTCTTGCAAATATTTATCTCTCTATTCAATGACAAATTTATGTTCCTTAGACAAAGAGTCAATTTATAGCCCATCTATGAGAAAGAAAAATTTATACTTCCTTTGAGTGATATTATTTCTCATTGTAATCACACCCTTAGTAATATTTATTTACATTTTTTATTGTTGGGAAGGTGCATTTCACTATGTGGTGATTGTATCAGGGAAACTTTCTTCGAATTTTTCTCTTGATAGAGACATATGCTACAAAAATTATTGCATTTCTTGCTATCTTAATGTTGTTACAGGTTCATGTTCATCTCTTGTGGTTTTTTTGTAGTGCAATGGTTTTTGTTATTGTAAATCATAATTCATCTCTTTCTATAGGAATGGCTCCCACCTAAGATTAGATTTAAATGAGAGTTTGCACAGTAACCCTAAATGATTTTCAGAGATAGTTTTAGCTTTTGATACTTCATTTTATATTCATTTTGTTTGTTACGCCCTATTGGATAAAATTTCTATTGAGACAATCTTGTTAAATTGCTTCCTCGACCACATACATTTTTGTGTTTGAAGAGTTGAAGTTAAACACTTCTACACTGTAACATTAACATCAAAGTGTAATATGTACTCAGATGGTGTCATCATCATTCTAAATGCCTTCTTCAATTTAATCTTCCTACTCTTGTTGTATTGGCCGATATACAACAACCTTTTTTTCTCTTTCATTTTGGCTTGGCTGCTTTCAGTCGACCCTCTGTAGAAGCTAGGTCAATTTGTGTCTGAATGGAGATTTCAATAGCTATTTGGACTTCCCTTTCTAAAATAAAATATGCAATTATTTATTTCAAATCTTTCATATCATTCAATATAAGAGGGAGAGGAAACCTGCATAGCAATTAGGATCAATTTGTACTATCATGGTAACAACAGGTACTCAAATATTACTTGGAAACTTTTGAACTAAATTCACTTATTACATTGTCAAAACTTCTCCATATAGTGCGTAAATATGTAAAAATCATTAGATCCAAGATGAACAAGTGTTTGGGTAATGGTATCAAATGAAAAATCATTCCATTATGTGTACCTCCTTCTCATACAATCTTGCATTAGAATGCTACTCATACTAGATATGTTGTGGATTCTTTTCTCTTTTCATTTTTTGTAATATGTTTCCCTTGAAGTTATTTTGGTTTTTCCTCTATTCTTTCATCTTTGAGCTAGTACTAGAGGCTGATGATTCATCAACAACATACCTACTATGCTTCCATTTTTGAAATACTTTTAACAATATTTGTCCTCATCCTTTTGAATACAATATTTATAGGAATTCATTTGAATAAGTAATATGCTTCGATTACATCAAATCTTGAGTATATTTCAACTTCCTCCTATGAGATTTCCCTTTGGCCACTTAGCACCTTGCCTAGACGAAGTGTAATTTCTTGAAGATTTTTGAAACAAATCTGTATGCCCTGAATATTGTGATCAAGAAATGAGGTGCTGAAATCATATTTTTCACATGGGAACCTAAAATTTAGCATGAAAGTTTAGGCTCCAATAGTGGCTACGTTTGGGGATGTATACCCCTTGTGGGAAAAACAAGAATCCAGGTCTATGGGAGAGCAGACCAAGTGTTTGAGCAATAGATTCAAACCTTTTCTATCATTAACTGATATGGATTTTGAAAAAGCCACACCATAGCTGATAGAACAAGGCCACCAAAAAGGAAAGACCCCTATTTTTCTTTGTAATATTCCTTTTTTTTTTTAGTTAATTAGATTCCTCTTGAAAAAACTCATGCAGACTGTCATAGGAATTATTTTCACTTGCACATGTATCATCTTCTAGCTATATTCCTTGATCAATTTCTCAATACTCATCAGTGTTTTCCCCATCCTCATACCTTTTCTTTTCTATAATACTCATCAATTTTCCTACCTGTTCAAAAGTAACTGGTTTTTGTGATTTAGGCCAATAGATTGAATTAGGCTCATATGCTCTCATAAACTACTCAAAGTACATGGGCTAATCAATCCCATAATCAAGAGGTATTTGTGAAATGATAACATTTATCCAAGTAGAGAGCATCTAGATTCTCCTTTGTGTCTTCTTAAGTTAAAAAATGCATCCAAGGGAAATGTGCAACATTCTAATTTCATGTTAGAGTCTTGATTTGTTTCTTGAGTATATGAAAGTTCATCACCCTCCTCCTCAAATTTTTGATTTTGATATACATCTTGTTGCAAGTTATGATTGACTCTTCCAAGAGGGATGCAATTGTGTCACACATTTTGATATGGCATTTGGTATTGATACGGATAAGGCTCAGGATATTGACTGTGTTGATAATTGTGGTAGCTTACTAGTCTTTGTCCAGAAGGGACAAGATAAGAATTTATTTTTTTCGATGATTGTGGTGAAGAAATGTTCTATTGTCCATGATATGCATTATCTCCATTGCCAAAATTCTCAGTTATATTATATTGTACTTGTGGGTTCAGATGTTTGATTGCATTTGTATATCCATCCTTATTGTAGAATGGTATATTTTGTGATGCATTTAAAACACATTTGAATGCCAATTGTAGCAGTTGTTTGTCTAATTGTAGCAATTGTTTGTAAAATTCTTTACACTTTCCTATTAATTGTTCCCTTTCAAAAAAATTCTTCTGTTCCAAAATGTCTATGAATTCTTCATCAAGTTTTTACCAGAGTCGCCACCTACTTTTCCAAAAGTAGGAAAATGAAATGGACTTTTAAATTTTTCTTGGTTTACCCCAACAGAGTGCCCTTTGAAATTAAGTGAATGAAAGTGTGAATTTTTCATGAATCTATACAACCAAAGGCTTGGATTCAATGTTGATTTTGCTTGGTCCCCAGTGAAGTCACCAAATAGTTGGATCTCAAAAATTCATGTTACAAATCTCAAGAGGATGCCAAACTCTATTATCTAATTTTCAATGTTCTTGAACCAACCAACTAAGTTAAGTTATGTTTTTGGTAACTCCCTCCACTTCATGCTCTGTTAACCTAGGTGGGTATACATTTATAATGAGGCAGATAAGAAGACTTTATGATTTGGTTGAACTTTTGGATCTATCACATTGGGATAAAGTGTAATAGATGAAAGCTTACTAACTATTCCTACTAAAATTTGAAATGTGAATGTTTTGAATAAGATTTTATGAAATTCTAAAATGGAATTGGTATGACCAGTGCCTACTCCTATTGGGTTAATGGAGTGAAAAGGTGAAATATATGTGACTTACTTACTAGCTGTAATTCTAATTGCTTGGCAATTGTGATTGTTTATAACTTGTATAAAAGTGCAAGAATGCAATTATCAAGTTCTTCTCATTGATCCAAATGACCCTTTCAAGATTAGTGTGGTTAATTAATAGGAGATTTTAATCCTTCCTTGAAGGAACTAGTTAACTAAATCACACAAAAGCAGAAAATGTTCCCTAATAAATAAAAAATATCCCTAATTCATCAATTTAAATAAAAAGGAAATTTCAACCTTGGAGAAAACCTGACAATAATTTTCAATTAATTCAACAAACAATTGACACAATAATTGTATCACCAAATGCAGTCTCGTTGACCATTATATTACTTCAAAATATTTTGCAATAGATAGCACAATGTTTTGTTTCAACAACTGATCAACCTATCCTACTACCCAACTCCTAATTCTAATTCCTTCTTCATGTTATCTCATTTGGCATATATATACATTATATCTTCTAGGCTACAATTCTTCACAACGTTCGTCTGGTGCAACTCTTCTTTTCGGTGCAACTCTTTGTTTAATTATTTTTGAAAAAATAAAATATTTAATTAGTTTCTTTTGGAAAATTAAATATTTTAACTTTAATCTCCATTTTTACATATTTGTGAAAAATCAATTTTGATAATTATCCTTTACTGGCCACTTTTGTACTTCCGCCAATAAATCCTTTAGGTAAATGTAATACCAATCTCCCTCATTTGATCAGTGAAATTGTTTCACTTCCCAATGAAATTTTTTATAATAATATTTGGCCCTTGTTGTGGTTATTTCTTGAATTTCTGCTTTTTATATGTCACACTCATATGCATTTCCACTTGAAAATAAAATGTCTCTTTTACAATTGAAAATAATCTTTTAGTTAAAAATAATCACCCACTTAGTAAACTCTGTGGATAAAAGTATTTTATCTCTCAGTGAAGATACCCTTTTTTGTATTTTACATCCTTGGTAAAAATATATTTCCTCCAAAATAGCTTTTATGCTTTTGCAATGATTTATATTTTTACTCAAAGAAACTCTGCTTTGACAAATTTATCATTTATATTTTACTGAATAATTGTTCAAACTTGGTCTCCCTCTTGAAAGTTTTTTATCTTGTGCATATTCATATAGATATCACACTAAATTTTTTATTAATCTCCCTTTCCCTTTTGACCATATGTACTCGCATATCGGGGTGACATAGAGCATTGGGAAGACTTATTTTTTCCTCCATCGATCTTGCTTCTTTCACAGATGAAATTCCTTGTTTGGCTATCGGTGGGACCAACTTTGTTGGAGAGAACTATAGGTTTTACCTGGATTGTTCAAGTTTCTCCAATGGCATTTAGGGCCTTCTTGTATTAACACAGGAAACTATCATTAGTCTTTGCAGACATCTTGAACTGACTCTATAGATCCCTTAGCAATGTAATTTTCCAATCCTTCGAGATTTTGAAGAATGGTTTACTCCTGCGGATATTTATCTCTCTATTCAATAACATATTCATGTTGCTTAGAGAAGGGGTCACTTTATAGCCCATCCGTGAGAATGAAAAATTTATACTTCCTTTGAGTGATATTATTTCTCATTGTAATCACACCCTTATTAATCTTTATTTAAATTTTTAATTGCCGTGAAGGTGCATTTAGCTGTGTGGTGATTGTATCAGGGAGACTTTCCCCGAAGTCCTCATCAGTGAAACCCACTTAATTGAAGGGACTTGAGAAAGTTGCGTCGACAATACATGTCACTATGATGAGTTTAGGGTTTTTATTTTGATGTTCCTCATGTTGATGTAGGAATGGTGAGAGTATTTTTTCCTCCTGTAAAAGGTTTTACAATCTAAGCCATCACTCAAAAAACTTATGCATCTTTTGTGAGTTTCGTAAATCAATCATCTAAAGTTGATTTTCCTTCTGTCAATACCATGAGAGAATCATTGGGCTCTACACTTCAGTGAAAGAAATGATTTATTTAAGTGGGTTCAATTTTTTTCCTTAATTCTTGCAATAAAATGTGAATCTCTATCCGTCTCCTGACAGAGACATTTGTTGCATGAATTATTGCATTGCTTGCTAGCTTAATGTTGCTACAGGCTCATGTTCATCTCTTGTGTTTTTTTTTTTCAAAAGTGCGATGGTTTTTGTTATTGTAAATAATAATCCATCCCTTTCTAGAGGAATGACACCCACCTTTGAACGAATTTAAATGAGAGTCCGCACAGTAACGCTAAATGCTTTTGAGAGATAGTTTTTCCTTTTGAGACTTCATTTTAAATTCATTTTATTTGTTACGCCCTATTGGATAACATTTCTGTTGAGATAATCTTGTCAAATTGCTTCCTTGGCCACATACATTTCTATGTTTGAAGAGTTTAAGTTAAACACTTCTACATTGTAACATTAACATCAACATGTAATATGTATTCTAAGGGCGCCATCATCATTCCAAATGCCTTTTTCAATGTAATCTTCCCACTCTTGTTGTATTGGCTGACATACAACACCCTTTCTTTTTCTCCTTCATTTCGGCTCGACTACTTTCAGTCAACCTTCTGTAGAAGCTAGGTCAATTTGTGTCTTAATGGAGATTTCAATAACTATTTGGGCTTCCCTTTATGAAATTAAATATGCGATTATTTATTTCAAATCTTTCATATCATTCAATATAAGAGGGAGAGGACACCTGCATCGCAATTAGGATCAATTTGCAATATCATGGTAACAACAGGTACTCAGGTATTACTTGGAAACTTCTGAACTAAATTCACTTATTACATTGTCAAAACTTCTCCATATAGTGTGTAAATATGTAAAACTCATTAGATCCAAGAGGAACAAGTGTTTGAATAATTGTATCAAATGAGAAATCATTCCATTATGTGCACCGCCTTGTCATACAATCTAGTTTCATAATGCTACTCATTCTAGATATGTTGTGGATTCTTTTCTCTTTTCATTTTTTGTAATTTGTTGCCCTTAAAGCTATTTTGGTTCATCCTATATTCTTTTGTCTTTGAGCCGGTACTAGAGGCTGATAATTTATCAAGAACATACCTACTATGCTTCCATTTTTGAAATACTTTTAACAATATTTGTAGTCATCCTTTTGAATACAATATTTAGAGGCATTCCTTTGAGTAAGCAATATCCTCTGATTACATCCACTCTCGAGTATATTTCCACTTCCTTCTATGAGATTTCCCTTTTTCCACTTAGCACCCTACCTACCAAGTGTAATTTCTTAGAGATTTATGAATCAAATCTATATGCCCTAAATATTGTGATCAAGACATGAGGTGTTGAAATCATATTTTTCATATGGGAACCTAAAATTTAGCACAAAATTTTAGTCTCCAACAATAACTCCATCTATGGATGTATACCCCTTGTGGGCACAACAAGAATCCAAGTCTCTGGGAGAGTAGACCAAGTGTTTGAGCAGCAGATTCAAACCTTTTCTGTCATGAATTGATATGGTTTTTTGAAAAAAACCATACCACACTGATGGCACAAGGCCACCAAAAAGGAACGACCCCTATTTTCCTCTGTCATACACCTTTTCTTGTTTTGAGTTCATTATATTCCTCTTGAAAACATTCATGCAATCTACCCTGCTACATGTCCAACCATTGGAAACTCTCAAAAAATTATTGTGTTCAACTTGACCCAAGTTCCTTTAACCATTTTGTAGTTCATTATTCCCATCATCATGTGGTAAAAATTTGTTATCCTCATCATACAAAGTGTATTCACATTTAATGCAACATTTCTTATTATTCTGCTCACCATCATGTATTGTAAAATGATCTCCCAGCTGCACTGAACATGCACCATTTGAATGCTTCTCATGTAAGTCTAAATTTTTTGTCACATCAACATATTTTGGAATAATCAGATCTAAAATATTTTCTACTTCATCAATATCACTAATTGGCAATGACACAAATCTCTGACTCATATAGTCATTTTTATGCACATTTGAACCAATTAATGCTAGGGATGAATTTTCTGAATCTTTCTTATGCATGTATTTCTGATACTCTATTGCTAAAAAATCTGAAATTTTCTCACTGTTGAGTGAACATGCCTCTCTATCTATTTCACCATTGATGCACTCTTCACCTTTTTCATCATCATAATGAGGCTCAAGATCATCATAGAAAAAATTAGATGAATTATCAACATAGTCATTTGTTCAAGAAGATGATATATTATCCTGGTTATCTAAAAGTGTTTCTTCCTCATTCTAAAGTGGATTTGAAAACACATAAAATTCATGTTCTAGCACACCTTGGAAAAATGTCATATGATCTTCTATCTTTTCATCATACAATGAATTTGAAAAAGATTGAAAACCATTTTCAAGTGTACGAACCTCTTCCTCATCCAATGTGTCTTCATGGTACCCAACTATAGCTGGACGTATTATTTGCTCACTGCCAAATGAACTTGCATTTTCCATTGCTTCTTCCTCCTGATCTCCATAAATGCAGCAAGTATCCCTTTGTTGTAGATCAAAATCCAAGGGTTCATCTTCACAATTTGAGTATTCAATGGATCCCTCATAACATGCACTATCACAATCTATCATGCAAGAGAGACCTTCTGCATCTTCATACTCATTATGCAGACTATCATAGGAGTTATTTTCACTTGTACATGTCTCATCTTCTAGCTATATTTCTTGGTCAGTTTCTCCATACTCGTCAGTGATTTCCCCATCCTCATACCTTTTCTTTTCTATAATACTCATCAATTTTCCTACCTATTCAAAAGTAACTTGTTTTAGTGATTCAGGCCAATAAATTGAATTGGGCTCATATACACTCATAAACTGCTCAAAGTACATAAGCTAATCAATACCATAATCAAGAGGTATTTGTGTAAGAATAACATTCAACCATCTGAGTAGAGAGCATCCAAATTCTCCTTTGTGTCTTCTTAAGTTAAAAAATGCATCCAAGGTGAGATATGCAACATTCTAATTTCATTTTAGAGTCCTAATTTGTTTCTTGAGTATATGAATTCTCATCACCCTCCTCCTCATATTGTTGATTATGATATACATCTTGTTGCAGGTTTTGACTGACTCTTCCAAGAGGGATGCAATTTTGTAGCATATTTTGATATGGCATTTGGTATTGATATGGATAACACTCAGGACATTGACTATGTTGATAATCTGGTTAGCTTACCTATCTTTGTCCATGAGGGAAAGGATACAAATTTATTTGTTTTGATGATTGTGGTGAAGAAATGTTGTGTTGTGCATGATATGCATTACCTCCATTCCCAAAATTCCCAATTATACTATGTTGCACTTGTGGGGTTGAATATTTACTTGCATATGTATATCCATCCTTATTGTAGAATGGTATATTTTGTGATGCATTTAAAACACATTGATGGCCATGGCCTAAACCCATGTTTTCCACAATAGAAATTGTTGAAGGAGCAGATACCCACGATTGCCAATGGGATTTAAAGCACATAAATTACTGATGAAGCTGGGTGTTGATCTTCATAGATTATGCTTGTATATGGCACCCTTCTGCCATTCCTTCCAAATTGCAACCTCTAGGATGAAAATTGTAGTCAGTTGATAGAAAATTGCCCCAAAATTCTACCATGTGGGTGTTGATTGGCCTCAATGGACAAGACAATGCATGACAATAGATCTTGATGCCCAAGCTCGAGCACCACAAACCCCATGATGGTGTAGATTTGAAATATCAATTTGATGGTAATTTCAACTCAGATATATGCACTAAGATGAATCTTCCACACAATGATGATGCTAAGCTTCACGACTAGCTAAAATGAACAAACAAAACAAATTTATTCAGCTATGGCTTGAAACTATCTCCTTCCTACTCTGATACCATATTAGAAACTATAAATATTTAGGCCATAGAAAACAAGCACAAGAAAAATGTAATATTGTATTTTCTTAGTATTGACAATGAGCTCAAATCCTCATTATAAAGAATGAGGATGAGAAAATACATACCACAAGATTAGGAAATCACATGCCATGGATTGAGGAGAGGACTCCACATCTTGCAGTGGTGGCGAGTTCCTCTCCTTAATGAAAGGGAGAGGTGTCGAGAGGGATTGGACACCTCTCAAGATACCTCAACATCCTTGACACCTCATGGGAAATGAGTCAAGGGTCAACTTCAACACCTAACTAGGCTTAAGTTAGCCTTTAACTAGAGTAGAATACAAAGAGACACTTCAGCACCTAGCTAGGCTTAAGTTAGCCTAACTAGAGTAGAATACACTAACACTTATTAATCTATGCAATTGATGTAATGAAACACAAGTATGCTTTGGTATCTAAGTTTGAATGTGTTGGAGTTACTCACCTCTTTATATGTTGAGACTTATAAGCCTTCTTTCATTGTCATTGTATATTGAAATATACATTATGGTGAAACCCCCTTGTAATGGTTGTCACTCATGAAGTCCTATTTGGTATTCATATACATCTACCAGTATGGTCTTTGTTATTTAGCTTTCTTTAGTTTTCTTTCTTTTCTCCTTTATGTACTTTTTGATTAAAACTACACAAAAACTATGAAAAACCTCCATCATGTGAGGGAGTTTCCCCTCTCAAACATAGAGGAAGATCATTATTTTATAATGATCTCTCTAACTATTAGAGCATATTTGCCACTTTCCATTAGGTGAGTTAAGGTACCATTTCAAGTGTTAATCTGTGTGAGAATCACTAGATCAGAGAGATAATTGACAAGAATAATGAACACATAAACTACATAAGGTTGATCTGGTATTTAGATAGTCAAAGGTCAACATATATAGGATAAATATCCCAGCATAGGTGAAATATCCCAGCATGAGGTGTAGAGGTGTATAGACACCTTTCTAGTCTAGCTCATGAGGAAAATATTAGCCTGCACAATAAATACCTAAGTAGGCTTAGGTTAGCGTATGGATATGCAAGCATTAGGTATACACTGACATCCCCTGTTAAGCATAACTTAGGTGGGCACAAAAAACAATGGCAATTTGAGTCCCGACAACAAGGCCTGATAAGGTACTCATTTACAATGCAAACTCTCAAATAAAGTGGAGAAAGATAGAAACCCCATGGGAAAAAAACTATCCTCCAAAAAGAGAGTAATAATAGACATTTTACAAAACAAGAGAAGTAATATAGTAGTTCATGCAATCACTCAAAGAACATGTCCTTTTGACTTCTCTTTTTCCTTTTTAATGTTTGTAGATGATGGAGATCCATAATTTACAATCTTATTATCCTCAATGATTTGAGTAAGATCGTTTATTTGTTTCCTCATATATTCAAGTTCATTATGCCCCAATTTCTTACAAAAGGAACACTTGACATATTTCTTAGTATTTTCCTCCTTTTGTTATTTTCCCCTTTGTATTTCCTTATCTTTTCTTTCTTCATTTTTGTTTGTCAATCCTTCAAATTTTACACTTTCTACTACTAAAGCGTGTGCCTTGTAGGATACTATGGCCCTCATCTGGATGAGTTTATCTTGTTCTCTGACCAAATCAAAAATAAAGTCATCTATAATTGGCATAGACCAATTAGAACCCAAAGCCCTTTTTGTAGAATAGAATGTTGACACAAAAAATAGAATAAGAATATCCCAACTTGGAAAGAGTTGATAAGATGAGTTGATTATCTTTCTTCTCAATTCCACATTCCTTAAGCTATTGGTGAAGTGACTTAAATTTGGTGAAATATTGTTGTAATGTTGGGTAATTACTTGGACTTAAGTTGATTAATTCATTTTTGAGCTCATCGCCTTTAATATCATCAGCTTTCCCAAATAAATTTTCAAGAGATGACCATACTTCATGTGGGGTTTTCAATGCCTCCACATGAAATAGAAGTTCTTTTGAAAGACATAAACACAAGAATCCAAAGGCTTGGTCACACTTATTGAACCACTTTTCCTTGTCCTTGGCAGCATTTGGTTCCTTTTTAATACCCACTATAATTCTATGCATACCTTTGTTCTTGAGTGTAAGTTGTACATGCAACTTCCACTCATGGTAGTTAAAAGGTGTAAGAGGGTTAATAACTTGATTGGGCTTCATGCTTGATTAGGTTAACAACTTTTTTAGGAACTTGAGAAAATAAATTTGAAGTATTCTAATCACAACTCTCTCTAATATACCTCCCCTTTTAATACTTTTGATTTTTGCCCTTGTTTAGCACTTTATTTTAGTGCATGTATTGCTTATAAAAAGAAGGTGAAAGATGGAACTTTATATTTAGTGCAAAATCACCCAAAAATTGTAAAAGTTTGAAAAAACAAGTACTTTAAAAAGCACTATTATGTTTTCACTTCTTGCAATTTAACACTAACTAAGTTTGCATTTACAAAGGATAGGAAAAAAAATATATTTAAAAAAGGTTTAGAGAGAGGGATAAAGAAAAATTTAAGCCCTCATGGGCTGGAATAAACCAAGGGCCAAAAAACCCCATATGACCAAGGGCAATAGTAAACCCCATATGAGCAAGGGCAATGGTTGCTGCCACAAAAGCCCATAATGAGTAGTACGCCCCTGTTTCTAGTTGAAATTCCATCTCTCACCATAAAAGAGATTCCACATAGTTTGATGTCATATTTCAATCTTCCCCAAACCTCCAGAGAGGTCTTCACAACTACTCCAACTCCTGGTCACTGATTTTAGGGCAGATTTAAATCGCCCTTGACAACAAATATGATTCACCCTTGATTTGTGCCCTCCTTCCATGTTTCAACCACCTCTACAACAAAAGCTGTGACCCCTCCAATAAAGCCACTACCTACAAAAAAAGGATTTATGCCCTGATGATGCTTTTACTCGGCAAAATTGAGCCTTTAATGGTGCTACTACTGCAATCGTTGATTCACCACCGATTTCAGGGTGAAACAGAGACTTACAACACAAAAACAGAGGGGAGAAACATAGAAAGCTAGAGGATACAGAGGATTTACATGTGAATGCATCGACCTAAGTAGAAAGAGGTACAATGTCACTAAACCCGTGGGTCTGTGGCCTGGATCAGCCCCCAAAATAGAGGCATCCACCACAAAAAGTTTCCCTTTGATTAAAAATGATGTGTTTCCTCCATGCACACCCAACTTTGATGAGATTCAACTTACAAACAATAGTCCATCTCAACAGAGGATCGAATTCACATGCCTTTGCATGGGTCAATCATGGCCTGAGAAACAAACAAATGATTTTGAATGCCCAAATAGAGAATTTAATCACTGAAAATGAGATTTTAATCATTGGGTCGAAGACTTCTCCTACAACATGAAATTATCTCCAATGGCTCTGATACCATGTGAGAACCCCTAGATCATAGAGATAATTGACAAGCACAATGAACACATAAACTGCATAAGGTTGATCTGTTATTTAGACTGGCAGAGGTCAACATATATATGATATAAATATTCTAGCATAGGTGAAATGTCCCACCATGAGGTGTAGAAGTGTATAGACACCTCTTCAGTCTAGCTCATGAGGAAAATATTAGCCTGCACAATAAATGTCTAGGTAGGCTTAGGTCAGTCTGTGGATATGCAAGCATTAAGTATACACTGACAATCCACTTACCAACATATTTTTGGTGACTCTACCAGGGAGCAAAGTGTTGGTGCATTTTATTCCTTAGGAATCTAAAGGTTCCTTCCCTAGAATTAAGGTCTCAATGACTCTGTTTGAAAGAGGAATCCAGAATAATTGTTTGGTATAAAGGAATTCAAAGTTGTAACTCATAGTTTCTTGAACTAGAAAGTGATAGTGACAATGATGATGAAGATTATTCTTTTTATATGTATTATAAAAAAAGACAAGTTCTTGAAGAGCTAAAGTATGTTGACTTCTCGAAGAGCTTCTATGGTGGCATGCAGTCTACTTCCAAAAAGATTCATCCCTCATTGCTTCAAACATTGCAAAATATTAAAGAAAAACATGGAAAAGAAACCTATTTTCTTGCTCGTGATCATGAATGCTTACTAGAAAGAAGTTGTACAAGGAGGTTAAAGAAGAATATGTTGAGGAATATCATTTTCCTAAACTAGTAATCGACAACAATAATGAGGAAAATGATCCTTCTCTTGTACCTATTTCTCAAGAAAATTATATTCTTGATGATTCTATGAAAATTCAATTATTGAAAATATTCTATAGTGACATGCAAATTGCTCTTGATAAGGTGCATTCTTCTTTTCTTTAGATGTTGCAAAAGATGAGGAGACTTCTCTTCTTGAAACTTTTGTTCCTCGGGAAGAATCAATTACCAAAATGGATTATTTATATAATGAGAACAACAATATAGAGGATAATTGTTTTCCTAAATATGTGCATCCATTTGGTGAAACACCTTGTAATCAAAGTGCTAAAAATGGTTCATTAAGTAGAAAGGCATAACAAGGGTTGAAACCTTGAAAGTTTGACATAAGAACAACACCTAGAAATTTGAACAACAAAACTCCCCATATTTACACATTTTGAGGTTTTGCAACATCCAACACATTGATAGGCACATGAGGGATGACAAAGAATAAAACTTTAACAATTTTGACAAATAGAATACCCACTTAAACTCTCTCAAATAAAATAATAAATTGTGTGTTAAAATAAGGATTATTGAAATAAGGCTCCAATAAGGAATGTGTGAGATAATAGAGGACATATAATGATGATGTGTGAAGAAAGGTACAAGGTCAAAGCTACCATAGGAGGGAACACATAATAGGATGGCATACATTACAAGGGAGGTATAGTATAAATTAAGGAATGGAGATTATGATTGGTGGCCATAGAAGTAAAGATGGAATGAGGGATAAAAGTGCAAGGTATAATAGATGAGGTAGGTAGAGTAGTGATGTGTAAATGAGAAGATGCAAAAATAATGTCATATCAAATACATGTATGATAAGACATATACCATAGTAAGAAAAATATCAACAAAAAGTGCAAATGAATGTTTATTTCTATGGTGGAGAAATAATTCTATGAGTAACATTAAGGGAAAGAATATGAGTAGTAATAGCCATGGAAGTTTCGGGTTTGAGGTTACAATAAAAATAAGAAGAGGGTTCAGAGGACACACCATTGAAATATACCATTAAATATCATATTCCATGAAGGAAGTCTATGCAAAAAGGATCACCAACCCATGCCTTATGTAAAATACTTTCTAGTTGATGAGGATATTTAACTTGAGTTGGTTCATCAACAATCATTTGTCTAGTAAGGGTAAGATCATGATTAGATGAACATCCCTCATGATTGAAATATTGATGACCATGCATATTGTTCCCAACATGAGCTTTATAAAATATTTAATTGTAATCTGATTGGGTATCCATAGGACTCAGACAAAAAAAACCTTTTTTATAATGAAGCTCAAGATCTCAAGAATCTTGTGCATAAACAAAGCTATATGGCTATGACATATACAAAACAAGGTAATGTAAATTACTCTTAAATTTCAAATATTAGAAAATCAATAATAGAGCATACACAAAAAAAAGAAAAAAAAGAAGAAGCTAAAGATGAATCTAAGGGTATGTATGATGGACAATTTGAACAAGATTACACGATGAGGTTCAAACCTTAAAAGAAAAGAGATAGCTATGAAACACCAACAAAGATGAATATAACCCTAATAATATATGAAAAAATGATAAAGATATATAGACAGATATATAGAAAAAAATCATAAAATATGTATTTGGAAACCCTAATAGAAAGATATATAGACCTTAAGGAAAAAAATATTAGGGGGTGTAGATATGCCCTATTCATCAGAAATAAAATCTAATCTAATAAAAAATACAAATAATTAACTACAATTAACATGGATTAATTTTATATATATATATATATATATATATATATATATATATATATATATATATATATATATATATATATATATATATATATAAAGATGGATACATTTACCTCTAAGAACAATAACAATAATAATAATAATTTCATGCTGAAATCATTTATCACAAACTTAAACTATTCACTTACAACAAATAAAAAATATAATTTACATAGTCATACATTTATCAATATACAATTGTATAATGAATACATTCCCATAAAATAAATCCAAATATAGATGAGAATTAACATGGGTATTATACATTTCATCATTACAACAATAAGAATTCATTTAACATTTGAAATGTTGACCTCTAAATAGGGAAACATTAAATAATTAAAAAATTACCAAGAATTATTTTTAATATTATCCAATTCAATAATAAAAAATAAATTTTTCAATAAAAATAAAACAATTTATTTATCACTCTTTAATATGAAATATAAAATTAATATAATGATCATTTAACTGATATTTATTTAATGTGAAATTTTAATACTTCCCTTCCTTCGGTGCAGGTGAAGAAAATGGATTTATAGCTAATGAAGGGGAAGATCAATGTGAATTGGGGTCGGATGGAGAATGGAGACAAAACGTATACATCACAATAGGTTTAACTTGTTGCAGACGATGAAGATAAAATGAAGAAAAATGTAGGCAGCACTGGTCATCACGAAAAGAAGGCTAGACTGGACTAATAGATATTGTCTGTTAAAAAGATAGATATTGTTGGTTAAAAAGTTTGATTCAGTTGAATATCGCTAAAGCTCAAAATTTAGAAGCCAAGCGTAGAATCTTATGTGGTAGGCTAGCTGTACATCTTAAAGAATTTCTAGTCTGATTCCGACAAGAAGGGACCCGCAATGACTGTAATCTCTGAGCGCACATGATAAGCTGAGCCAACGTAACGCATACGGAATAGCCATGTCTTCGGCAATTAAGCGTTGAAAAACTATCTACGTTTTTTTTATTAGACAATCTTTATGTTTCCATGAAATTTCCTGAAGACAGGACAGAACAATCAGAGAACGTCATTCTCATTGGCAAGTTCATCCTCTCCATTCCAATGGTGGGATGGATAAGCTGGACTTATTCCTATAATAATATGAAATAATACTGTTGACAACAATGTGTCGGTTAGTTAAGTCAGCTATTTCCCTCTCAATCCATCACTTGATTAAAAATTATTACTTCTGTCAAGGTAGAATATTAATGTATTGTAAATATATTTTTTAAAAAAAATTATGTGTAATACAAATTCATTTGGAAGTTTTGTTGTGTTGTATTTTCCAGCATCTCTCGGCTTCTTAAAGTTGAAGTTCAAATAATTTGCTGGAATCTCTCTTGACAACTTACAAATTTGATTGCTATGCTCCAAGATTATTTAGAAACTAATAATGATCTTAAAATATCTATCTACAATGTTCAAGCACAGTTACAGTTGGTTGACGTATAGGCATCTTGCTAAGGAGGCTGCTTCTTTGAGGCTATGGAGAGTATTCTGCCTTTTGGACATTGAGTTGCTTAGACCTTCTTCTAAATGGCTGTTGACTAATGGTTCAAGTTTTGGCTATGAGTGGTATTTTATATTTTCTTCGAAGAGAGATTCTTATTGTATTTGTTGGAGCTACTGCTGTTGTAGCGACACATTTTGCTATTGTAGAACTACGTTTATTATTACACCAGTAGCAGCATGCTACTTGTGTATGACCTAATGGTGGTCTGTTTAGCAATATCTTCTTGCTGATGTAATTTGATTTTTTTCTTCTTTATCCAATAAATAAAATAAAATGTAATGCATTTAATTCATTGAATCTAATTTCAAACCTATTAATGACTTGAATGATATGAACACTATTACATGCATCATAATAAAATTACATTGTTGACTTAGAGGTAGTATTTTCCATATATCATTTAATAATTGGTAAGATTTTCAAAGCCTATTAAATAAATGTGAGTAAACTCAATGCATATTTTATATTTCAATAAAATCTACCCATCTATCTATAATAGATATGAAGTAAAATTTATCTATCTACAATTACTATTTCAATAAAATCTACCCATCTCCATTAAATATTAAGGTAGAGATTTTTAAAAATATATATGTAATAATATAATTTAGCAAGGAAACAATTATATAAACATCACATTATGAAAATGATAAGAAGAAATATAAATATATATATGTGGACTTATTATACTAATATATATTTGTATCTGGTCGAAGACCAGCACAAATCTTTTTGTATATGTATCTTCTACAACAAAAATATGCATATTAAGATGTGCTACTTTCAATCCTGGCATGGAGATAGCTGTCAAAACCATCATCTGTTTGTTGTTATTTTCAAATCCCCGGAAGGTGAGTCACATTTATCTCGCACAGAAGCCCTAAGTGTTGGAATGAACGCTTCATACAAGTAGCAATCTATTGTATTTGAAGAGGTAGCGGCGGTTCTTTTGTAAGGCTTTGCTCCAGCCATGAGTGCCTATGTTTCCTCTGCCTATTGCCTCTGCAGATACCTTCAAATCTGATCTTTTCTAGCATACCTTTTTGTGAACCAATCATGTCAATGAAGAAGGCATGGGAGAAACCCTATTCACGCCCACAAGATTTTCAACGCTCCTCCCTCTACAACATTGTGGGAAGTGGATTAAAGTTAAGCCTAACACCAATTTTAGCTCTCCCTAAACCCAACACAATCATGGAGGAAGAAATTCCTGCATAGTCTTTAGACAGTCACCCCGGCTTGACAAATCCCCAAAATGTTTCTCGGGTAGAGGTGAATGAGCAACCTATTTCTCCTTCAAAAAAATGAATGCCTAGTAGTTGTCCATGGCTTTAGGAAGCAAGCAATGGAGGTAAGACCCTTGAGTGTTTTCTCTTTGATGAAGTCTTATATGTAATTGATGACTGTAGGCAATGAACAATGATTTTATTTTTCTTTCTTGGAGTTCCCTCTGAACAAGACTTTTATAAATGGGCAAAAAAAAATGGGAAAATAGGGGTTGGATGATAAATTCTATTAGCTTGAGCTAGGAAAGGGATACATTTCATGCACATTTTTCTTAGCTGAGCATGCTAAGGCTAATCTTCATTATGGCTCATGGAAAATATATGATCAAATTTGTTATCTTCAGGCATGGGATTTTTCTTTCCACCTTGAAGGAGCCTCCAAGTCTCATAACCCAATGTGGGTAAAATTCCCCTTTCTAAATTTGGTAGTCTGTCCATTCCTTAAAGATATAGCAGCCCAATTAGGAAGAGTTTTATGGTGCCAAAATATTGTTGATAAGTACTCTAGTCTCTGTGTGCATCCTCAAGCATGCATTGAAGTTGATTTAAACCAAACTTTACCTGATACCTTGCAACTAATTAGTCCAGGATTTTTCTTTGCACAACTCATTTCTTACCTCAACAAGCCTAATGCTTGTTTTTACTGCCACAAAGAAGGGCATTTAATCAAAGATTTCCCTATTCATAAATCCAAAACCAATGTCTCCTCCTCTTCAATAATCCCTTCACTAGTCTCATCCCTCTCATAGTTCAAGATCATCACTCTCATGGAGTGACACTGCCTGACACCACTCCCCCTTCTCCACCCTCCTTTCAACCACCACCTACCCCTTCTCCATCTCAAACATGACCCTCCATCTCTACTATAGGTTTTTTACATAATCCTCCCCACTCTTCAGTTCCTAGTTCTCCTTTAGGTAAACCCTCATCTTACAAGGAGGCCTTCCTTGAGGATGGATGGAGGATGATTAAAAAAAGAAAAGAAAGTTTGAATGTAAACTTATATGACTAAAATCATGAGAATCAACCTGCTACTCCTAGAGCCAAATCTCCCTCTTCAAGCTCTCTTAGACAAAGGTCTAGATCCCCTAGCAAGGACCTCTTTAGGGCCTTAATTCCACTTCAACAACAAAACTATTTATGGGAAAACTAGTTCAAAGTTCTAGACTGAAAGGCTATGGACTCCCTACCTCAAATCCAATGAAGTTTTCTATTATATCATGAAATGTTAGGGGTTTATCAATCCCCTCAAGAAAATTTAATGTCAAGAAAGATTTGCAAATGCACAAGTTGGATGTAATTTTTTTGCAAGAAGTTAAAATTGTAGAAACTTGCCTCCAACTTGCTCTTCAATCCTTATGGAGGGATGGCTAGTTTAATTCCACTCTTCATAGTGATGTAAGTGGAGGTGCAGTATTAGGAATTGCACCTTGGTTGGCTAATTTTATCATCTCTTTAGGAGTTGATCACAATAATGATTATGTGTGGTGCTTATTACTACTCCAAGGAAGATCCATTGGTTTTTGCTCCATCTATGCTCCAAATGATTCCCCTTATCGAATCAAACTTTGGGAATGGATAGTTAACAACCTCCCCATGGCTGAATGGATTTGGGAAGGTGATTTCAACATGGTGAAAAATCACTATGATAGAAACGAGCCTCTAGATCAAAATTAATAGGTCTAAGGGGCCTATAAATGCTATTTTGAAGAGAAAATAATGTGAAGGGGTCAAAAGTGGGTCTAATTATCCATGAAATTGTCTCTTTTCTCAAGAGGGTCCAATTTTCTATGGTACACCTTCCTTTACAAGTTTTCTAAGAAAAAAGTTTAATAACAAAACTAGTGGTCGTTATTCTAATAACTATCCTAGTTATGAGAGTCTCTTAGTGCAAGAAGATGAAACCATTAACACATCTTTTAACACAACATTTTCTAGTCTCCATTTACATCCCACTTATGATAATGTTTATAACACCCCTACCATGAGACCCTAGAAGACAACACACTAATGCCATATATGATACATTTTTATTTTTTTAAAGTGCATTAAACATACTGTTGCAATGAAATACTTAACACTAATCTAATTTAAGTCCTCTAGGATTTGTGACTATGTTACATAGTTTTCCCATAATCTAAATTAGAGAGAACTATAAAATATTAAATAAATTATAACATCAAAATGGAAATACATCTTATCATCACAATTAACCATGAATCAATGGGTGATCCCATAATAGTGGTTTACAATTTTTGGCCAAACTGGACACTGAAATTATTATTTTTAACTAAATCTTCATATTCGGGCACCTATAGCGGCTAAACCGTGAGGAATTTGAAGATGGTACAAACTAGAGTCTCATCAAAATTTTTCTGTAGATTCTAAAAATATTTTTTGCAAAATTTTTGGAATCAAATTGCACTTCTTTTTCCATCTCCCACGAAAATTGATTTTTTTCATAAAACAACATTTTTAAAACGTGACGCACACCGTATAACACATAACTTTTTTTCCATGAAGGATAAAATTCTAATTCTTTCAAATTTAGATTTGTAACTCTGATATCTAGTGCTTCCACTTGGTTAGATAGTTTTTTATTGAATATTTTTTCCTTAATCAAGTTTCAAAGTCAAACAAATTACAATTCGACATGACCGTATAACGCGTAACTTTTTGTATATGTCAAAATTTTTTTTTTTTTTTGTTGGATCAAGGACTTCAATATCCTGCACTCATATTTTTCAATTTTTTTTTAATAATCTTCTATTTTTCCACATGTGAAGAACAAAGAAATTCATTTTCGATGAAAAACCTATGTTTAATAAAACTTAAAAAACAAATACATAACAAAACCAAAACATATTAAAATTATATTCATTGGATAGCTTGTTCTGAGGAATACCACAATCATTTCAAATAAATTTTAAATGAATTCATTTGATCCCCCAAAAGCTAAATCAAAAGTGATTTTTTATCAGCATTTTGATAAGTGTAAAGGAGACACATTTATAGGTATGGTTTAAAACTACCGAGGTTCTATCCAAGGGGGTTTGATCTAAGGTGATTTGATGAAACCCTCTTCAATTGGAATCCTTAAAATGGAACTTTTTAAGGCTTAAATCATTATATTTTCTAAAAATATGTGATTTCAGCTAAAATTTGTTCCTCTCAGGAATTGTAAACCACTATTATGACAACACCCTATGCTATGTCCAGAACACTTACTCAAACTAGATCATTGAATCAATTTAGTTAATTACATTTACAATAATATCTGTTACACCATCCATTACATAATAGAATTCAACTTCAATTTACAACATTACATTTATACATCCGAATATCAATATCTCCTTGTATACATGTGTGAGGATTGTACATCATGTATGATACAATACAAGAGTGATGATCCACATAAACTGATACAATGTAGAAGTCTTCAATCTAGGAGAAGTCACCACAATCAAAAACATGAAGAGGGAACCTAATGGAGAATGATGAACTTTCCACCCAACCATGTGGAACCCAAAGGTCTACCCCCCATGATAAGAGATAGCAAAGGGTCCCACCATCACAATCTAACAAAAGGCAATAGACAACACAAGGCTAAAAATAAAATGACATAAAAAGACTATAAGGGATTCCAACAATAAAAGAATAACATAACACAACACAACAATAACATTGCTTCCAGAGGAACTCACAAACATAAAATGAAAATACAAGTCCAGAGAATACAAGATTGTAGCTAGGGAGAGTTTCATTGCATGGTCCAAGCATGGGTTGTCTTGATAGACTAGATGCTAGCCATCCTAATAACCTAGATGTCAGTCCCCATCTATGGTTGTCCTGACAACCTCTCACTAGGCACCGGCCCCATAGGGTGACAGATGTGGCACCAATTATCCTTTTGTAGGGACAAGGATATTGTTCTTTCTAGCCAAGCCTTCCCAACCCATCCTTAGCCTAAATGAGCACTACAAAAATGGGTGAGGCATCCACTTATCTTAGTTAAGGTGTAATTCTACCCATTCCCCCTAGTTAATTATTTTTGCATTGGCTTCCATTGAGAGCCACTCCCCCTTCTACAACTAAAAACCCCAACACAATCGATAGGGTAGATCCAACTTCCATGAATCACCAAAACATAAGAATGTATACATAAGGCGAGGTATTAACCATCTCGCACACCAAATTAATCCATAAAGATAAGTAAACTGTGCAATGGCCAATTCCCTTCTAATAACAAATGATCAAGATCACAACAACCAATTAATGGTACAATGTACACATTTACCCAATCACAATTCTTGATCCTTTGGAAGAATACTATTATTCACTTCCCAAACAACTAAAGACTATCATAGAACAACAACAATAATTTTTTTCCCACAATATTTCGATCTCAAAATAAGACACTATGACCAATTAATACCAATCAACATTACACTTAGAGAGACATTGTCTCAATGATATTTATTCTATTCTATATCCAAATACAAGATAGTTTACAATTCAACTAATACCTATTTACAAAAGGACTCAATATTCTATATAAAGCTACAAAATTAGTCTAGCTCATTTATTTAATGTAGCCTTTCAATTGTCCAATTATATTAACCAATTCTCATATTTACATTTTCATAAATTTACAAACATAAAACACATAGTATCCTTAACCAAAATACACACTATATAATATGTGTATGTATATATATATATATATATATATATATATACAAATGTGGAGATCCATATATATATATATATATATATATATATATATATCCAGGTATTTATATTTATGTATTTAGCAATAAGGTGGAAACAATGTAGACATACCTAATTAAGGCATATATATATTCTGAATATAGTTACTCAAAGATTACAACCATAGTGCATGTATGGTGCAAGACATAATGAAGGATAGCAAACAACCTTACCACCAACAAATATAACACATCCAAAGAGTTCCAAACAAATATTACTCAAAACTAAAACAATGAGTTAAATTCATATAAACAACAATACATATACATATTTTTGAAGTTGACACAAGCCAATTTAAACAACAGCGAACTCAATATATACAAAATCAAATCTCACAATCTATCAGTCCCAATTATTAACACTAGCAAAATTCTTATGATTTCCTTTTACTAATTTCGATATGAGATGTTGCCTGCCCTAGTGTAATTAAATCTAAAATCATTTTCTTCTCATTTTGATTTATTTTAATCAAGGAGGATGATGTTCTAGTGTTAAACCAAATAAAAATGAATTTATTTAATTTAAATGGATGACTTTAGAGATTAATTAAATAAAGTGAATTATTTAATTAAAAGAGGGATGTTAGGATTAGACTAAATAGAATTGATTTATTTAATCAAAGAGGTATGTGAAGATTAAATTAAATAAAGTTAATTTATTTAATTAGAGGAATTTAATTGACTAAATTGCTTTATTTGATTAACATAAGAAATTGATGTTAATTAGTTAGATTTAGGTGCATGATGTTGATTTTGCATGTCTACACTACCAACAGAGAACACATGTTACCAACTATGCAAATTGAAGTTTACTCTAGATTTATCACATCCAAAATTGCATGCCAACAGGTGCTATCAAAATCTACAGAGAGATTAGAAGGATGAGTATGCTAGTGCATCGACCAAACCATCCCACAGGTAATATCATAAACATTAGTAATTTCACTCAATTGATGATCATGAAAGGGGTGAAAAGAGAGGGATATTCTTGATCGAAGAATAATGAAATCTATAGAATGCATAAGAAGGTAAATACATCTTGGTGAATAAGGCAATAGGGTATATCTATTTCATCTCCAAGATTCTTGCAAGAGAAATTTTTTGAGAGATGTGAACCATTGCTTCAATGAAATAGACACATTAAGCTTACAAAGATTATTGGTGATGCTAAATGAAACAATATGAAAGATAGGCTTGTATAACGCCCCTAACTAGAATCAACCTATTACCTTCCAGACATCTTAATTTAGTATACATTTATTTCAAAACTACAAAGGAACCACAATACAAAGGCATTCCTATTGAATTAGGTAATTTGATTGAGATCCAATGAGTTTACATGATTCACACAAAGGAATAGGGCAATAGAGCTCTAAGAAAATCTAGGTGATTGTTATAGAAGCCTACAGTTCACAAGATTCAACCTTTACCAGGCATAGAGACGTGGTCAAGAGAAGATTAATAGCAATGTAAAACACACAATCTTGGGGAGGACAAAGCCAACCAAACTCGTTTTCTATACAATACAAATTTTGTATACAAACATCTATCCAATGATACAAGGGAAAACACCAGACAAATTCACTGAATCTTCACACGATTGAATGCCAAGGTAACATTCCTATCGATACCTAATGTTTATAGGGTAATTGAATACTATCACAGTTAATTTTCCATGCCATGTAGACAGCTTCAAAACCCACGAGGGTGGTCTGAACATAATTCCAAAGTATAGAATGTAATACTTACCCAATGTAACAAAATTAAGAAGGGGATACCAACATGCAAGAACTCAAAAGAAGATGCCATACAAAAAACCTAAAAAATCTATATCAACTCAAGTAGGAAAGTCAAATGAAAAATAGAGTATTCCCAAAGAGAATATGAAAAGAGAAGAGATGAAAAAAAACTCACACAAGAATACAATGACTACTAGGTAAAAAAAAAATCATCTATTAATAATTTACAAACTATGTACAAACAAATGATTTGAAAACGTTTTGCAAGCAATTCTTTCAGAATTCATCTGTTATAATTTATTTCATTATCCAAATTAGACAAAGATGTAAATTAATAAACAATGGAACCTAGATAAATTCGTTCAGTTGATTGAATATTGATGCAAAGCTCGATACTTCCAAATTGCAGCTTCAAAGCCCTATGTAAAGCCCCAATTCCAAAAACCTCCAAGATCAAGAACCAAATTATCCGAACTAGAAACAAGCTCCGAGAACCCCCACAAGAAACTCCCATACACCCAGAATACAAGAATTAGTTTTTTTCCCCAGAAAATAATCCAATTTCCCCTCTATTAGTTAACTTCCACTACCTTATTAATTTATTCCCTCTATAACTGTCTTCCAATCCATAAAACTAATTAATTTATTTTCTTTTATATTTTCCCCATTATGCACAATTTATCCAACTTGTTTTAATTTTATAACTTTTAAATCATCACTTGCAATTGCACACACTTGATTAATATTTTTTTTAATATATTTAGTTTATTAATTTAATTTCTCATACAATTTTCTTTCACAATCCCATTAAATTAATATGTTTATTTAAATAATTCATTTTAAATAATAAAGTGTAATTTATTTAATCAAGCCATAAACTATATAAAAGCTTTTATTTAATTGGTCCAAAGCCTTTTAAATTTCTGACAATATTTATAAACAAAATAATCAAACAAGGTACAATCATTAAAATTACTCCAAGAACATACTCTCAAGAAAAGTCAAACTATACAACAAAACGGGAACAAAACAACAACCACAATGACAACACAACTTGAATTGACCTTATAGACAAGGTGTGACATCAAACACTCATCCTCGATGAGGATGATGGCTTAATGTGGGGGGCCCGATGCGACCTCTAAATAAACAACCTCCATTGGGATTTAGGCACACTCAAACCTAGCAATTTAGTTGAAGTCGATGCTTGGTACCTTCAACCAGCAACAAATCACACGGTCGAATATGTGCATAGGGAAAATCATCAATCACATCATGAAGGCAAAATCGTAGTGTAGTAGGGAACTCGCAAGTGAGTGATTTGACCTTATTCCCCTTCACCAATACATTGAAACACAATAACATATATCAAATAATGATTGAATACACATCCAATAAACACATAATCTCCATATCAATGATAACTCACATAAACAATTAAACTAATCTACCAACCATGATATAAGCATGAAACATCAATCATAAGAGTATCATCAATATCATCATAACTAGGAATCAAAGTGTCACAATATCCAAGTGTCATCAACAATATCATAAAGTCCAATTACATCTAAGTCACTGTCCAAAACCAAAGCAAACTGAGGGGCACTACAATGTTTTAATGCAAGAGAAAAGAACTACAGATAATCTTGACAATAATAAAGATTCTTCTCCCAAGACTCCCCTCTCTTGTGATGAAAGTGTTGTAGTCTTAGAAGAACCAAATATTGAATTCCATGAGAGTTTTATTTGTGAATCTTTTGAAGATATCTGAGCTCAAGAGGATGATATCATAGATACATTTCTTAAAATTACTTTTCCCTACATCCAATCATCCTTAAATACCCCTTTCACTTGTGGAAGTGATGTGACAAAACAAGAGACAATTATTGATAACCATATTTCTCTTCTCACATCCTCTTCTTCTAAAGGAAAGGCCTTGATGTTAGGAGATACAATTGATGACCATCATGACAATCCTCTTCATCATCATCTTTTAATCAATCAATTATAAAACCAAAGAAGAAAGTGCATAAGCATTCCAAATCTGAGAAAAAAAAAGTGTGATGCTCTTGAATACCTAGATTCCCTATTAAAGATATCCAAGACTAAGAATTATTTTTACACTCTTTTACATTGGGGATTAATCAAATTACTACCTAAACCTAAAAAATTAATAAAAAAACAAGGTGATCAAAATGGACGATATTGTGCATATTATAGAATATTTGGACATCATACTAATGATTTTAATGATTTACAAGAACTACTAAGAAAATTTGAAAAGAATCCAAATTGACTAAAATGCATGCACTTTGCTCCTTTCCATGTGATATTTGTAGGATCATAGCATACTCACTATTACATGCTTTTTATTAATTGCAAATCATTTTCTATATTTGAAGGAGCTCATTATCACCAATTATCTTGACTCATCCTTGTACTGCACTTAGTGGGGAAAAGGAGTTAGATAGCCTTCTCCTAGTTTGGCACTTGGCATTGTCCCTTTGGCTAATTTTCCACCTTCTACATATGATGAACAAGATTGGGATGCGAATGAATTGCTAAAGGTTGACTCACATGTACATAATGTGATTCTTCAAACTATATATTCGACATGTCTTTATGTTCATTCCTCTATTTGTACATGTAGAGATATAAAATTGACTTAATACCTATCACACACTTTAAATGAAAATTTCACATCATTGATACCATTATTATCAAACATCACTACATTTCACATCAATTGCATCAAAAACCCTAATTTCCCCTATTGATTGAATAATATGGTCCATTATTTAATTAATTCACTTTTCTACCATTTTTTGAAAAATTAAATAAATTTATTTATTTAATAAATCCCTAAAAACCTTATTTCTACTATTAATTGGGTAATACAACATTATTTAATTATTTTATGTTTCATCAATTTCGACAACTTAAATAAATTACATTTATTTAATAAATTCCTAATCCAATCTTATTTCATCTTGATTATTTAAATAACACCAACTATTTCATTATGAATCACTAAATCATTTTAGTCCCCTAAGTCAATTAATTTATTAAATCATAATAATTTAATTAACTCACTTTCCCTCCAAATTTGAATATTTAAATAAAACTATTGAAATCATTATCAAAAATCAAATCAAACTAATGCAACTTTATTTGCAAAAGTCAAATTTGATTTACATGTTCAACTCGAAAATGAATTAATTAAAGCATTCCCAACCACTTTTCTGATTAAGTAAATTACAATTTTCAAATTGAGCAATCTAAACCTAACAGATCAATCTATTCCTGATTGAGAAAATTATGATCTCTTGACTAATCAATCTATTCCTAATTGATCAATCTATTTCTCAATCACACTGATTATTCAATCTATTTCTTCAATCACACAAATTGAGTAATCTATTTTGCACAATTTATTCATGCCTATTTCCTCTCAACATCTTTCGACTGTTGGTCTTGATTCAACATTGTTTAATCTTGATCATCCATTTTGAATCAAATTTTGTATATAACAAACCTCTTTCCTCACAAAAAGGGATCAAAGAATCAACCTATTTAGATAACAAAGTAAGGCCAAAACACCATTGATAGAGCTTCAACATTCCATCGATCAACCAACATGCAATGCATCATTCTTCAATCGTTCACACACAAACTATGGAGGCTTCACAATGATACAAGCAACCACATCCTTACGAATACACTCCAATATGGGATGGTAACCTCTCTTTATTTTGAATTCAATTTGGTAATCATAGGATTTCACAATATTTTTTTCAATAGCTTAGAAAGTCATTTCATAAGTGTAGTAATAGATCTTAGATTTGTGTTCTTGATCTTAGATTAGATTATATTTCAAGTACGTTTATCTTGTTTATGCCTATGATTTTCCCCCTCACACATTACCTACATTCTTCTATATGTCATAAACCTTTATATTTTCTTTTGTCTTGAGTTTTCCTTTTGGGGATGATCCAAGGCTCATGACATTTAGGTCTCTTCTATTGGGATTATGGTTTCCCAACCACATATTCCTAATATTGATTTACTTAATGTATTATTATATTTATTTGTATTATTTTATTGTTTATGGTGTCATGTCATAAATTGGGACTCACCAATTGGGTGGCATCCCAGCTGGAGGTGATTGGATGACACATAATCATTCCAAGTGGACATAGGCATCCCACTTTGGAATCTTTGACCTATGATAGATTCTGTGACATGTCATAAAAGCATCTTGTTGCATGGAGAAAGTTGGCACCCAAGTTGGGTTATGACAGACTATAAGAGAATCATCTATTCTTGGTCAATTATGATAGATTCTCTTACAGCTATAAGTGTTGTCAAGAATGCATAGAATCCTCCACACATTCTTGAGTGTAATGGTGGCCTCTCCTGTAGGTAAATGGAATGAAGATGTCTCTAAATGCCACCACTCCATGAGCGCAGTCATAATTGTTGTATGAGTCCAAATGGGAGGCATGGGTATGTGTAGGATAATCATAGAAAAAAAAGGCCCTTAAGTCACAAAAATTTGAGAAAAATTAGAGTTAGGAAACTTGAATAAAAATTTGAATAAGTTATCTATATTATTTTAAAAATATATAAGAATAGAATATGTAGCAAATTGAATGTACTTTCTAAACTACTAGGTTTTTTAATATTTGGTGACAATTTGAAATTTCAATGCAGTAGTACTTAAATTTCAAGGAAAAAATAAGAAGTAGGTGGTTGTTTGACCACCCTAACCACAATAAAATAATAATATTTTTTATAAGATTTTAGATATAAGTAGAGGACTCATGTCCCAATGTAATGCATTCTTTTTTTAATTTTTTAGATATAAAAAACTTGTATGTCTGACCACCTTAACTTGGTCAAAACTTCATGCAATTCAATTTTTCTTTTTTTATCCTATAGTATGCGAAGCATAGAATGTGACACATGTTTTGGATTCAAAAAATGTGATACCGTTTGAAATCTATAGATATTTTTCAATCAACCTATCAATCAGGACTTTATTCGTAATTCAAATAGAAAATGAATAATAATTAATTATTAAATTCAAAGTAAAGAATAATTTATATTGGTGGAAATCTAAGAATGTCCTTTAAAAACCCTTTTTATTTCATCAATTTTGGGTAAAAAAAAAGTCGTCAGCCACATACCCATCATATTGCCACTTTTTGGCCCATCATGATCCTGCACATACCACATGTAATAAATATGATGAAGCCTAACCACATCTAGGAAATATCTCTCCAAAACATCAAAATGGGAAATTGGATCAAATAGATACCAAGGTCATCTCTCTCTCAACTACAATGGTTTAAGGACCACCTGAAATCATTTTAACCCATGATGTTAGGGTTGTTGGCCTTGTCATTGCACCAAAAGTTTGACCTATCAATGCCTGATACAATTGTCAGTTGAGATCTACAAGAGGCGGTTAGACCATGTCATAAACCCAAGTGCCAAATGAAACAAAAAATGACAAAAGAACAAGACTTAGGATGCCAAATAGACAAAAGCAAGAAAAAATTAGAAAAAGTGAGGACACAATAGAAAAAGTGATAGAAAGGGGCAAGTGCACTAGTTTAGGTCAAGTGTGCCAGAATCAAAAGCAAGGACATTTGTCAACTGCGCAAGTTTAAACAAAATGCACATAAACTATCCATGAGCAATAGAAAGCACAATTTTAGAGAAAAAGCACAAAACAAAAGTGAAAACTTATGTCAAAGCTACAAGTATGAAGCAAGTACATAGGTTTAGAGCAAGTGCGAGCTTCCTAAACTAGCAAATGTGTTGAAATGATGTAAAAGCACTAAGAACATGAAAACCTCGATATTGACCTATGAAACTTTATACACGAATTACAAGAACATGAGAAAATGAAAACAAGAAGAGAGAGGGTACATACCAAGCCACTAACACTTGTGGTCCATCCAAACTTTTGAACTAGGTTTGAAAATGTGGGGCT
Source organism: Sequoia sempervirens (assembly GCA_007258455.2). Lineage (NCBI taxonomy): Eukaryota > Viridiplantae > Streptophyta > Pinopsida > Cupressales > Cupressaceae > Sequoia > Sequoia sempervirens. Next base: position 350,377,939 of record VDFB02000003.1, read on the forward strand.
CCCTAAATCCTAAGCATTGTTCCTCGACAACTGATAGAATGGAAAATCTAGAGACAAGATTACACTATAGGATCAAAGCATAAATCAAGAAATTAGAAACCTAATTATCCATTTTAAACCTCAAAAAACCTATTATTTACCTAGGAAACCCTAAATTTTAATTATGGAACCTTCCTACATTCGACTTAGGACTTCCCAGAAACATTAGAATGAGCAATGAGGGACCTATAGATCTTATTTTTCATCCTAAACACATCTAAATAGAAATAGAACAGTGTCATGAGCCTGACCTCAAAATACAAAAATATGTGGCCAACCTCTCAAGAGGGTAGCACAAAGTCCTACCATCATTCTACTAACTGCTAGGGCACAGTGGGGCATAGTTTTTTCTTAAATCTTGATCTTAACATTGAATCTTTGAAACAAAGCGACTAGTACTTTGTAGCAAAGAGAGGCAAAATGTAGACATATAAAATTGACTTAATAGCTACCACACACCTTAAATGACATTTTCACATCAACATCATTATTATCAAACATCACTAAATTTCACATCAATTGCATCAAAAACCCTAATTTCCCCTATTAATTTAATAAAATGAAATTATTTAATTAATTCACCTTTCTACCATTTTTTGACAAATTAAATAAATTTCATTTATTTAATAAAGTCCTAAAAACCCTAATCTTACTATTAATTGGATAATTCAACATTATTTAATTAATTCTCATTTCATTAATTTGAGAAATGATAAAGTCTTAATCCAATATTATTTCATCTTGATTAGTTAAATAGCACCAATTATTTAATTATGTCACTAAATTACTTTATTCCCCTAAGTCAATTAAATTATTAAATAATAATAATTTAATTAACTCACTTTGCCCCCAAATTCAAATATTTGAATAAAACTATTCAAATCATTATCAAAAAAACAAATCAAACTAATACGACTTTATTTGAAAAAGTCAAACTTTATTTGCACGTTCAACTCCAAAATGAATGAATTAATTAAATCATTCCCAACCACTTTTCTGATTAAGTAAATTATGATTTCCTAACGGAGCAATCTAAACCTGCCAAATCAATCTATTCTTGATTAAGAAAATTACAATCTCCTAATTGATCAATCTATTCCTAACTAATCAATCTATTTCTCTATCACACTAATTATTCAATCCATTTCTTTAATCACATAAATTGTGTAATCTATTTTGCACATTTTATTCATTTCTATTTCCAGTCAACATCTTTCGATTGCCGATCTTGATTCAACATTTTTTAATCATGGTCATCCATTTTGAATCATATTTTATATAACAAATCTCTTTCCTCATAAAAAGGAATGACAAATCAACCTATTCAGACAACAAGTAATGCCAAAACACCATTGATAGAGCTTCAAAATTTCTTCGATCAACCAATATGCAACACATCATTCTTCAAGCCTTCATAGATGAACTATGGAGGCTACACAGTGATATGAGCAACCACATCCTCATGAATACATTCATGTCTTATTATTTAGCATAGGGAATTCCAAATAAGCTCTCATGTCTTATTGTTTTGAATAGGAATTTCCAAATAAGATCTCATATCTTATTGTTTAGCATTGATCATTTGCTACTTTAAATTAATTTCTCATGGCATGGTGTTTACTGTTCAACAATTTCTTTAAAGTGGGGGCATACATTAGAATTATCATTTCGACTTTTTTAACTATAACTTATGTTTTATAGTGTAGTCTTCTTACTTCATGCAATGTGTCATCTTCTTGGTGGTGTCATTTAGTTTAATGTCCTCCAATATTATGATATTTATGAGAATATGTTATTCCTTTAAGTGGTAATGCTACATGTTGCATTCCCCAAGTTGCAAATCTTTTATCTTCAACTTGTCCTCTCTTACAGAAATTAGGAATGATGTTCCCTAAGAGGAGACCTTACATGAACTAATAAAAACCACTTTGAGCATGTCCTATCCTATTTCATTTCTTTTCATAAGTGATTAGCATAATGCAACTTTCTAACCTTTTGAAGCTCAAAGTTACAACCTTTTTCATGGTCATCAAGCATAATACACCTCGCTTGCTAGTGGGGCCCTGTTTGTTCAGGAGTGCTTACCATAACAAAAATTATTAAGCATTATGAAGCTTGAACTTCATATTGTGTGGAGCCTTATCCAAGTTATTAAGATTTATAACTTTGGTATGTGAACCAACAATTTTAAGTGTGTCTATGTACTTCTTTTACACTCTTAGGATCTTTCACCTAAAAGGAGAGAGATAGAACCCCAAAATTGAAGTGGTTTACTCAAACTAAGGAATGTAAGATAGAATTGAGACTAAATGAAATGATATAAATGAAACTAGATGATGAAATTGATATATTATTAATTCAAAACTAATGAAATATGCAATGTTTGAAAACACAATGAGGTATGCAAAACACCTAGAAATGAATGCAAATTGCAACAAAAATGGATGAAACTAAAAGTGTTCCCCTAAGATCTTGATGGAGACTAGAAATGACTTCTAGAATGCTACTGATCCTAATTTTTAGGCCTTGTGGGACTCATTCACCATTTTGGGTGAATCAATCCTAGTTCTAGAAAACTACATTGGAGCCTATTTCAGATGAATGTGTATCCAAAACTATAGAAAACCCTATTTAGACCTGGTTGTGGGACTCATTTTCCATCCATGGTGAATCATTCAAATTTTTAATTTCTAAAAAACCAAAATTGGAAACTGTAGTCTCCATTCTGCACTTTGGTTCCAAACAAGTGTCTGCCTTCAAAAGTATGATTTTTGGACCTAAAAGTAAACTTTTTTGATATTTTGTCTTAGCTAATGAAGAGATGACTTGAAAAACTTTGTAACTTGATTCTTAATGATTTCCAAGCCTTCAATATACCTAAATATGCAAACACAAAAGAAGAGAAGGAGAAAATATTGATTGTTAGGACATGAGGGTTTTCCTTAGTCAAACCGCTTTTTAGGTAATTAAACCAAAATGAGAAAAGAATGTAATGAAGCATGAAATAATGGAGTTATTACCTTTCCATGATGATTGATCTTGAAATTTTATAGCAAAATATGAAGAATTTGGGCCCTTGAATGTCTTTGGAAACTATCTTGGTGACTTAGGATGTAAAAAACCTAACTTGCTTGACTTGAAGGAGAATATAGATGATGAGTTTGATGATAAGAGATGTGTGAATGAGTTAATAGATGCAAATTAGGTTTTAGAGACTTGATTTTATAGGAAATTTACCTTATTTTCCTCTAAATTGGATCCCCAAGGTTGACATGAAGAAATATTAAACTTAAAACCTAATTTTTCATACTCAAAAGCCAAAATTGACCCAAATGGGACTCATTTTCCACCTTGGGAAAATCAGTCCCACCTAGTAGGGACTCATTTGCTAGAGATGGAAAATTATTCCTAGAGGGGTCCATTTTCCAACTGGGTTGTTGGGGAATGAATAAATTAGGTTTATATGATGACTTTGTCAGTTATTTGTTCAAATTATGCCTCAAGATGCACAATATGGGGTAATAGGGGCCTATTAATAATTATGTAAAGGTCAATTAGGGATTTGGACACAAAATACAATGTGAAAGTGTGATTAAATACACTTTACAACACTAAAATGAGGTCCACTTAGCCTAGAAAGGTACAACACCCAATGTGAATGTGTAAAACACATTACAAAACTAGATTAATATTAAGTTTATTTTACAATCCCTCATTAAATGCATTCTATAATGTTGAATTAAGGGAAAATGGGTTCATTAAGTCTAGAGAGGCATGAAAGTATTTTACAACACCTTTAGAAGACATCATTAAAAACACACTTTGTTTAGTTTGCAAGGGTCCAAGACCTAGTGTGGATGTGTAAAACACCTCACAACACCAGATCAAGGCCTCATTAAGTCCAGTTTTTTGTCAATTATTCCCAAATCAAGTAAGTTGCCTTTTTTTATGGTACAATATGGTTATGGGATCCTAATAAGATTGTCTCATTAGCCACTTCTGGAGGCTCACCTAGTTGACAATGGATTTCACTAGCCCGTGTGAGCATGTATTTTTTTTGCATAGTGGACAGTGGATTTCACTTGTAAACATTTTTGGACAAAGATCTGAAGCTTGATCAACCCCTTTTTGCTTTTCCTTTCTTTTAGTATTTGACATTGCATATTTGTGTATCTAGTCTTGCTACTTTCTATTATACATCTTATGTCTATTCCTTTGTTCTTATGTTGGTTTTCCATGGGATCTTGATCCTGGGGGCTTGGCCACCTTATTGATCTTTGTCATCCTATCTTACTAATATTGGTAAACATGGACCCCCTCTTGGTGCATATTTGTCTACTTTAGTGTGAGTTTGATGCAAGGTCATCCTCTCACTAAAGTGGGGGCTAAATGTAGGGTAGAAAAGTGTACTCCTTTAAAGTTTCACACTTTTTTTGGGCCATCTTAATTAAAATGGACTTAATTATTCCTTAATAAGCCCTATTTTGCATCTACAAGCCTGATAAATTACATTTTTCGAAGGGGAAACATGACAATAATTAATGTCAACACATAAAACTTTACCTTGAGAAATGTGTGTTAGAGGAATAGGGATATGGGGCGAATGAGTCCAACCTAGGACTTTGATCCTAAATTTAAATTATATTTTTTGTGGTATTTTAATGCATCCAAATTCAAATTTTAATGTTGGCATGTAATATTTAATTTTCAGGAAATTAAGGATACATAACTATAAATACAAGGTTATTTTATCAAATCAACTAGAGAACTTTTATGAGATTTCAAGTGCAATTTTACAATAGAAAAGTTTATGATCAATGGAATTCAAGAGTAGATTTATTTGTGATCTATCGCAACAATCAAGATCTCAAGTATCAAGATCCACATCCATTGAAGCCATTTCATGCAAGATGAAGATCAATATTATAGAAATCCAAAGGTTTATTCAAGGGTTTGGTGAGTTCCAACATTACATTGTTTATTAACCATTCATTTTCACATTTCATTTTTTCAATTCAAGGTTGAATTACCCAAATAGGGTTTGACCAATGGAAAACCCCAATTCACCAAAAAAAAGAAAACAAATTTTCCCTCATGTGTTTGTGTTGTAGAGTTTAGATTGAAGAAGGATTGAAGATATTTTAAAGATTAAGACTAGAAAAGTTGTCAAATTTACAAAAAAGATCAAATTTTATGTCAAGCCACATAAACACACCTGCATATCTAATTTTTGACTTTCTGACACTACAATTGGGATCAAACAAAAGCTATAGATTGACATCAAAGTCTCCTAAAAAATTTTCTAAAATCCCTAAGTAGAGACCCATTTGCCCATGGGTGAATGAGTCCCAAACAACCTTTTGAAAGTGCTTTTGGTGACTAGTACATGTTGGAAATATGGAGCAAACACCTATTTGAAGCTGCAATTGTCAATGGATCACCAAGAAGAAAGACATCCACATGAACAAGAAAGTAGTGCACTATGAGCAAGAAAAGAACTTGATAAAATGATGATCTATGATGAATTGATCTAGAATGCTTTACAAATGTATAAGAGCCTTTCTTATATAGGCAAGGTGAGAGGAAGTTGGATAACATCCTTGGTTGCAAACATTAAATGACTAGATAACTATATACTAGTTTCTAGAATGTGACCTAGGAAACTAACTCCTAAGTAAACTTATTAATGATATGAATAGGTCCAACTAATAACTAGTTAGGAAATAATTCCATTCACACTAACACCCTCCCATAAGTGCAACTTGGGAATGTAGTTATGATTTAAATTATGCAATGATGATGGTTCTTGACTACTAGGCCATGTTAAGTACCCATGTACAAATGATAATGCAATCTCTTACAAATGAAGAAAAGGAGAAAACCTCATGGAAAAAAAACTTATCCCCAAAATAGAGATATAATGCAAAATATATGATAATCATGTACATGTAATGGAAGTGATGATGGAGATCTCAACATCAATACCCACTTAGAACTATATCCATCACTAGAATATAATACAAGAATTACTACATTGAAAGAATACATGGAGACTAGATCCCCCCCTAAATGAAGTGTCCTCAAAGCCACTGAATGAAGTATGAAGCCAAAATAGTATCCAATGATGAAAAACCACATGTCTCCCACTAGGAAGAAACTCCAACTCCATGATGAAGTGAGAGGGAAGAAGCCTCCTATATGATATCTATGAAAAGGAATCAAGTTCCTCCAAGGATGTCTCACCAAGATTAGGATCCCCAATCAAGGTCAAAACAATGGAATATGGAGAGTCAAGAAAACTCTTCAAAGTAGAATCTCCATAGAGGAGAGATATCCCCTCAAGAATCTCAATGGAATATGGAGAGTCAAGAAAACTCTTCAAAGTAGAATCTCCATAGAATATGGAATATGTAATATGCATGTTTGAGCTTTGACTGAGGATGGCGCAATAGATCTTGATGCCCAAGCTTGAGCACCACAAACCCCACGATGGTGCAGATTTGAAATATCAATTCGATGGTAATTTCAACTCAGATATATGCACTAAGATGAATCTTCCACATGACGATGATGTGAAGCTTCACAAATGGCTGAAATTAACAAACATAACAAATTTGTTTAGCTATGGCTTGAAACTATCTCCTTCCTACTCTGATACCATATTAGAAACTAGAAAATCCTAAGAGATAGAAAACAAGCACATGAACAATGTAATATTGTATTTGCTTAGTATTGACAATGGGCTCAAAACCTCATTATAAAGAATGAGGATGAGCAAATACATGCGATTGAGGAGAGGACTAAATGAGGATGAGCAAACACATGCCATGGATTGAGGAGAGGACTCATCATCCTACAGTGGTGGCAAGTTGCTCTTCTTAATGCAAGGGAGAGGTGTCGAGAGGGATTGGACACCTCTCAAGATACCTCAACATCCTTGATGCCTTATGGGAAATGAGTCAAGGGTCAACTCCAACACCTAACTAGGCTTAAGGTAGCCTAACTTGAGTAGAATACAAAGAGACACTTCAACACCTAGCTAGGTTTAAGTTAGCCTAACTAGAGTAGAATACACTAACACTTATTAATCTATGCAATTGATGTAATGAAACACAAGTAGGCTTTGGTATCTAAGTTTGAATGTGTTGGAGTTACTCACCTCTTTGTATGTCGAGATTTATAAGCCTTCTTTCATTGTCATTGTATATTGAAATATACATTATGGTGAAACTCCCTTGTAATGGTTGTCACTCATGAAATCCTATTGGGTATTTTTATGTCTACCAGTATGGTCTTTGTTATTTAGATTTCTTTAGTTTTATTCCTTTTCTCCTTTATGTACTTTGGGATTAAAAGTACACAAAAACTATGAAAAAACTCCATCATATGAGAGAGTTCCCCTCTCAAACATAGAGGAAGATTGTTATTTTATAATGATCTCTCCAATTGTTGGATCATATTTTCCACTTTCCATTAGGTGAGTTGAGGTATCATTTCAAGTGTTAATCCACATACCAATAGATTTTTGGCGACTCTACTAGGGAGAAAAGTGTTGGTGCATTTTATTCCTTAGGAATCTAAAGGTTCCTTCCCTAAAATGAAGGTCTTAATGACTCTATTTGAAAGAAGAATCTAGAATAATTATTTCCAGTATAAGGGAATTCAAAGTTATAACTAACAGTTTCTTGAACTAGAAAGTGATAGTGACAATGATGAGGAAGATTATTCTTTTTCTATGTATTACAAAACAAGACAAGTTCTTGAAGATACCAAGCATGTTGAATTCTTGAAGAGCTTCTATGATGGCATGTAGTCTACTTCCAATAAAATTCATCCCTCTTTGCTTCAAACTTTGCAAAATATTAAAGAAAAATATGGAAAAGAAACCTATTTTCTTGCTCGTGACCAAGAATGCTTACTAGAAAGAAGTTCTACATAGAGGTTAAAGAAGAATCTGTTGAGGAATATCATCTTCCTAAACTAGTAATCAACAACAATAATGAGGAAAATGATCCTTCTCTTGTACCTATTTCTCAAGAAAATAAAATTCTTGATGATTCTAAGAAAATTCAATTTTTGAAAATATTCTATGATGACATGCAATTTGCTCTCGATAAGGTGCATTCTTCTTTTCTTCAGATGTTGCAAAAAATGAGGAGACTTGTCTTTTTGAAACTTCTATTCCTTGGGAAGAATCAATTACAAAAATGAATTATTTATATAATGAGAACAACAATATAGGGGATAATTTTTTTCTTAAATATGTGCATTCATTTGTCAAAACACCTTGTAATCAAAGTGCTAAAAAAGGTTCATTAAGTAGAAAGGCATAACAAGAATTGAAACCTTGAAAGTTTGACATAAGAACAATACCTAGAAATTTGAACAACAAAACTCCACATATTTACACCTTTTGAGATTTTGCAACATCCAATATATTGATAGGAACATGGGGGATGACAAAGAATAACACTTTGGAAACTTTGACAAATAGAATACCCACTTAGAATCTCTCAAATAAAATAATAAATTATGGGTTAAAATAAGGATTATTGAAATAAGGCTCCAATAAGGAATGTGTGAGATAATAGAGGACATATAATGATGATGTGTGAGGAAAGGTACAAGGTTGAATCTATCATAGGAGGGAACATATAATAGGATGGAATACAAATAGATTACGAGCGAGGTATAGTATAAATTAAGGAATGGGGATAATGGTTGGTGGCCATAGAAGTAGAGATGGCATGAGGGATAGAAGTGCAAGGTATAATAGATGAGGTAGGTAGAGTAATGATGTGTAAATGAGAAGATGCACAAATAATGTCACATCAAAAACATGTATGATAAGACATATACCATAGTGACAAAAATATCAACAAAAAGTGCAAATGAATGTCTATTTCTATGGTGGGGAAATAATTCTATGAGTAACATTAAGGGAAAGAATATGAGTAGTAATAGCCAGTGAAGTTTTGGGTTTGAGGTTATGATAAAAATAAGAAGAGGGTTAAGAGGACACACTATTTAAATATACCATTAAATATCCTATTCCATGAAGGAGGTCAATGCTAAAAGGATCACCAACCCATGCCTTATGAAAAATACTTTCTAGTTGATGAGGATATTTAACTTTAGTTCATCAACAATCATTTGTCTAGTAAGGGTAAGATCATGATTAGATGAATATCCCTCATGATTGAAATATTGTTGACCATCCATATTGTTCCCAACATGAGCTTTATAAATATTTCATTTCCATTTGATTGGGTATCCATAGGAGGACTAAGACAAAAAAATCCTTTTTTATAATGAAGGTCAAGATCTAAAGAATCTTGTGCATAAAAAAGGCTATATGGTTATGACATATACAAAACAAGGTAATGTAAATTACTCTTATATTTCAAATATTAGAAAATCAATAACAGGGCATACACAAAAAAGAAAAAAAGAAAAAAAAAAGAAGCTAAAGATGAATCTGAGGGTAGGTATGATGGACAATTTGAACAAGATTACACAATGAGGTTCAAACCTTAAAAAAAAAGAGATAACTATTAAACATCAACAAAGATGAATATAACCCTAATAATATATGAAAAAATGATAAAGAATTCATAAAATATGTATTTGGAAACCCTAATAGAAAGATATATAGACCTTAAGGAAAAAATATTAGAGGGCACAGATATGCCCTATTCATCAGAAATAAAATCTAATCTAATAAAAAATACAAATAATTAACTACAATTAATATGGATTGATTTTAGAAAAAAATAAATATAAAGATTGATACGTTTATCTCTAAAAACAATGATAATAATAATAATTTCATGCTGAAATCATTTATCACAAGCTAAAACTATTAATTTAACACAAATAAATAATATAATTCACAAAATCGTACACTTATCAATATGCAATTGTATAATGAATACATTCCCATAAAATAAATCCAAATCTAAATGAGAATTAACATGGGTATTATACATTTCATATTTACAATAATAAGAGTTTATTTAACATTTGAAATGTTGACCTCTAAATAGTAAAACATCCAAATAATTGAAAAAATTTCAAAAATTATTTTTAATATTAATCCAATTCAATAATCAAAAATATTTTTTCCCACAGAAATAAAACAATTTATTTATCACTCTTTAATAAGAATGAAATATAAAATTAATATAATGACCATTAAACTGATATTTATTTAATGTGAAATTTTAATAATTTCCTTCCTTTGGTGCAGGTGAAGAAAATAGATTTATAGCTAATGAAGGGGCAGAGCAATGTGAATTGGGGTCGAACGGAGAATGGAAATAAAGCGTATACATTACAACAGGTTTAACTTGTTGCAAACGATGAAGAAAAAATGAAGAAAAATGTAAGCAGCACCGGCCATCACGAAAAGAAGGCTGGACTGGACTAATAGATATTGTCGGTTAAAAAGTCTGATTTAGTTGAATATCCCTAAAGCTCAAAATTTTCAAGCTAAACGTAGAATCTTATGTGGTAGCTGTACATCTTAAAGAATTTCTAGTCTGATTCCAACGATAAGGGACCCGCAATGACTGTAATCTCTGAGCGCGCATGATAAGCCGAGCCAACGTAACGCATACGAAATAGCCATGTCTTTGCCAATTAAGCGTTGAAAAGCTATCTGCGTTTGTTTTATTAGACAATCTTTATTTTTCGATGAAATTTCCTGAAGACAGGACATAATAATCAGAGAACGTCATTCTCATTGGCAAGTTCATCCTCTCACTCCAATGGTCGGATGGATAAGCTGGACTTATTCCTATCTAATTATATGAAAAAATACTGTTGACAACAATGTGTCGGTTAGTTAAGTGTCACAAGGAAATTCAAAACGAATACACCAGACAATTTTTCCAGCTATTTCCCTTTCCGTCCATCACTTGATTAAACATTATTGGATCTGTGAATGTAGAATAGTATTCATGTGATGTAGTCTCTCATTGGGACCTCATATAACTCTTGGTTGCATATTTGTACAAGTATTTAAATTGACGCTTACAAATACAACTGTCCTTCATTGTCATCTGTCGAGTGCATCAAACCATATCAAAAAATTTATTCAATGCTTACCCTATTAACGTTATTTCTACAGCTTGATGCTTCCTTAGTTAAGATGCTTATCTAACTAGGTAGTTTTAACTAAACTCATTGAATTCAAATCCTATAATATATATATATATATATATATATATATATATATATATATATATATATATATATATATATATATATATATAGTATAATAGTTATGTGCAATGTAATTCATTGAATCAAATTTCAAATTTATTAATGACTTGAATGAAATGAGTACTATTATCTACATCATAATAAAATTACATTGTTGATTTAGAGGTAGTCTTTTCCATATATCATTTAATAATTAGTAAGATTATCAAAGCACATTAAATAAATGTGAGTACACTCAATGCATATTTTATATTTCAATAAAATCCACCCATTTATCTATAATAGATACCAAGTAAAATTTATCTATCTACAATTACAATTTCAATAAAATCTACCCATCTCCATTAAGTATTAAAGTAGAGATTTTTAAAAATATACATATAATAATATAATTTAGCAAGACAAAAATTATATAAACATCACATTATGAAAATTATAAGAAGAAATATAAGCATATATATATGTGGAGTTATTATACTAATATATATTTGTATTAGATCGAGGTGTTCGACGTGAGCACAAAACATTTTGTATCTGTATCTTCTACAACAAAAATCTGCATATTAAGGTGTGCTACTTTCAATCTTGGCATGGAGATAGTTGTCAAAGCCTTCATCTGCTCACTATTCTTTTCAAATCCACAGAAGGTGAGGCACATTTATCTCGCATATCTGCATATTAAGGTGTGCTGCTTTCAATCTTGGCATGGAGATAGTTGTCAAAGCCTTCATCTGCTCACTATTCTTTTCAAATCCACAGAAGGTGAGGCACATTTATCTCGCATAGAAGCTCTCAGTGCTGGAATGAATGCTTCATACAAGCAACAATCTGTTGTATTTGAAGAGATAGCAACGGTTCTTTTGTAAGGCTTTGCTCCAGCTATGAGTGAGCCTCTGTTTCCTCTGCCTAGTGCCTCTGTAGATTACCTTCAAATATGATATTTTCCAGCATACCCTTCTGTGAACCAATCATGTTGATGAAGAAAAAGGCACGAGAGAAACCCTATTCATGCCTAGAAGATTTTCAGCGCCCCTCCCTCTACAACATTGTGGGAAGTGGATCAAAGTCAAGCCCAACACCAATTTTAACTCTCCCTAAACCGAATGCAATCACGGAGGAAGAAATTCCTGCATAGTCTTCAGAAAGTCACCCCGGCCTGATAAATCCCCAAAATGTTTCTTAGGAAGAGGTGAATGAGCAGCCTATTTCTCCTTCAAAAAAAGGAATTCCTAGTAGTCATCCACAACTTTAGGAAGCACGCAATGAAGGTAAGACCCTTGAGTGTTTTCTCCCCGATGAAGTCTTAGATGTAATCGATGACTGTAGGCAACGAACAATCATTTTATTTTTCCTTCGTGGAGTTTTATAAATGGGTAGAAACACATTGGGAAAACAGGGGTTGGATGATAAAGTCTATTAAAGGGCTAGGGAAAGGCTACATTTCATGCCCATTTTTCTTAGTTGAGCATGCTCAGGATACTCTGCAATATGGTTCTTGGACAATATATAGTCAAATTTGTTATCTTTAGGCATGTGATTTTGATTTCCACCCTGAAGGACCCTCCAAGTCTCATTACCCAATGTGGGTAAAATTCCCATTTCTAAATTTGGTAGTCTATTCGTTCCTCAAAGACATAACAACCTAATCAGGCAGAGTTTTATGGTGCAAAAATACTGTTGATAAGTACTCTAGTCTCTATGTTCACCCTCAGGCATGCATTGAAGTTCATTTAAACCAAACTTTACCTGATACCCTACAACTAATCAGTCCAATATTTTTCTTTGCACAACCCATTTCTTACCTCAACAAGCCTAATTCTTGTTTTTACTACCACAAAGAAGGGCATTTAATTAGAGATTTCCCTGTTCATAAATCCAAAACCAATGTCTCCTCCTCTTCAATAACCGCTTCACTAGTCTCATCCCCTCTCGTAGTTCAAGATCATCACTCTCACAGAGTCTCACCCCCTGACAACACTCCCTCTTCTCCGCCCTCATTTCAGCCATCACCTACCCCTTCTCCATCTCTACTACAGGTTTTTTACATAATCCTCCCCATTCTTCAGTTCCCAGTTCTCCTTCAAGTAAACCCTCATCTTACAAGGAGGTTATCCTTGAGGATGGATGGAGGATGACTAAAAAAAGAAAAGAAAGTTTGAATTTGCACTTGTATGACTAAAATCATGAGAATCAACCTGTTGCTTCTAGAGCCAAATCTCCCTCTCCAAGCTCTCTAAGACAAAGTTCTAGATCTCCTAGCGAGGACGTATTTAGGTCATTAATTCCACTTCAGCAACAAGACTATTTATGGGAAAACCAGTTCAAATTTGTAGACTTAGAGGCTATGGACTCCCTACCTCAAATCTAATGAAGTTTTCTGTTATGTCATGGAATGTTAGGGGTTTATCAATCTCCTCAAGAAAAGTTCATGTGAAGAAAGCTTTACAAATGCATAAGTTGGATGTAATTTTTTAACAAAGAAGTTAAAATTGTAGAAACTCGCCTCCAACTTGCTCTTCAATCTTTATGGAGGGATGGCTAGTTTAATTCCACTCTTCATAGTGACATAAGTGGAGGTGCAGTGTTAGGAATTGCACCTGGGTTGTGTAATTTTATCATCTCTTCAGGAGTTTTTCCCAATAATAATTATGTGTGGTGCTTATTGACTACTAGATTTTTGGGTAGGGCTTATAGGCTACTCTTTCACTCTTAGGATGTTTCACCTGAAAGGAGAGAGATAAACCCTAGACTCAAAAGATCTAGCTAGGTTCACTCAAATTATGCAATGTGTAATGTTATTTAGACTAAATGAGACGATCTCAATGCAACTAAATGAACTAATTAACTGATTATGAATGCAAAACCTAAACATTATGCAATGTTAGAAAACACAATGTGATATGCAAATATGAGCTATGAATGAACAAATGCAAAACAAAAAGGGAGAAGGTTGATTCATAGTGCATTTGGGAAGAGAATGGAGAATCTGGAATATTTTAAATGTTGTATGAGATCATTGAAAAATCACCAGTGGGACTCATTCACCACTAATGGCAAAACAGGCCTGCTTCTAATGAAAACTGCTTGGAAACTGGTTTTTGAGTGTCGAGATCTAGAATCTGACAAAATATGGATTTCTAATCTTAAGGTGTGACTCATTTGCTAGTGATGGTGAATCAGTCCTCTCCCAAAATTCTATGAAATTTGGAGACAATTATGCAACACCATAGCTGAGGTTGTCTACTTGTCGTGTTGACGAAGTTAATTCTGCAGAAAACAAACAAAATGTCTTCTCCAAACTTGAAATGAGGTTGATTTGACTTGAAGCACATTGTTGACTTGTTGACCACTCTTCAACACCTAATTGCTTGTCAAATCTTCATACACAAGTCTGCAAATACACATGAAAAAGGGGGAAAATGGTTGAGGGTTAGAGAATAGGGGTTTTGCTTGGTCAAACCCCACTTTGGTAATCAAACCCTTAATGAAATAATGAAATGTAAGAGAATGATAAAAAATAAGATGCAAACGCTATCAACTTACCAGACCCTTATTGAAGAAAATCTGAAGAATATTTCAATGGCTCTTCCAAGATGTTTCATTGATGCTTGATTTGATGATGCAAAGTGCTTGAATGCTTGAATGAGTGGATGAATTAATGAGCTTGATGAATGCTTGAATGAATGGGGGGTTGAAATGGATGAGAAAAAACTTATTTATACACTCTTGTGCCTTAGTAACCCATTGATACCTCATCACAGGCCAACATCAAGTGATTTTGAATAAAAGCTTCAAAGAAAATTTGAAAATTTTGAATTTAGAGCCAAGAGGGACTCATTCGCCACCCATGCTGAATGAATCCCACCTTGGACCTAAAAGTGGGTGTCAGTAATTAAGTCACATTTAATGTTAATTGTCGGGTTTACATTAAAAAATACACTTAAGGCTTATACGGGCATAAAGGGGTCAAATAATTCATAGAAAAGGTGTAAATAGTGAAATTATGCCTAGAAAAGCATGAAATTTTGTTAAAAGATTTTACAACACTTCAAAATAGGACTTTATTAATGATGAAAAGGTTACTTTTAGGTGAATTGTAATGAATAGAGTCTAGAAAAGTGTAGAAATGTTTTACAACATTTCACAACACCTTCATAAGATGTCATAATTTGAATTTTAAGGACCTAATGTGAATGTTCAAGCCACATTACAACATAAAATAAAAGTAAAATGGATCAAGAATCATGAAGAAAGACCTAAAAGGCCATGAAAATGACAAGGGGCCATTTTTCTAGGACACATTTAGCCCCCACTTTAGTGATAAAACAAACTTGTTTCAAAATCACACTAAAGTAGCCATGCATATTGAGAAGAGGGTTCAAATGCATTTATGTTAGCATGATGGAATGACAACGATCAAGAGGGGTGATCAAGCCCTCAAGATGAAGATCCCATGGCAAACTAAACCTAAGAAAAAAGGAACACACATGTGTTGAAATGAAAGAAAAGAAAGTTGAATGCAAGCAATCGTTTGTCCAACTAGTTGCTGGAATTAGATCTAAGTTTTTATTTTAGAAAAGTGAATACATACTCACTTTGGAGGTGAAGTAGGAAACTCCTAGTGGTTTTAGGAGTGAGAAAAGACCAAAAGGTAAGATGCTCGCTAGTTGGTACACTGCAACACCAGGAGACTAGCTATGGGGAAAGTCGTGCTACTGAATGGGCTTCTTTCTCAACCATATCAAATTTATACCTCCTGATAACTTAAAAAAGGTGCCATAAAGGAAAATGTCAGTTCATGCTTCATGAGACAAGCAAAGATTCGTATACTTAGAACTCATGAACAAAGAAGAAGGTACCATAGGCATGCAAGTTGTGTTATGCATGGTGGAAAAACTTCAAAATGTAAAAATGCAAAAATGGAAAATGGAAAATGTGTTGAAAATGGAAAATGTGTTGAAAGGAGTCTTGTTAAGTTTATGTGAGATCTATCACTTAGGGGACATTGTGTCTAATGTCTCCAAGAGAGGACCAATCAAAGAATAATATATTCACAACTTAGGGAATGCAGTGTGTCGCACAGGCCACCAAGAGGAATGCAATATGCTAAGATAGATCTCACTTTTGAAGGACATCATACCCAATGTCATCCACAAAGTGACAAACACATCATATGAAATGACAGGGTATGTGCAGGATCATGATGGGCCAAAAAGTGGCAATATGATGGGTATATAGCTGACGGCCTTTTTTTTACCCAAAAATGGTGAAACGAAAAGGGTTTTTAAAGGAGATTCTCAGCTTTCCACCCATATAAATTATGCTTTACTTTGAATTTAATAAGTAATTATTATTCATTTTCTATTTAAATTATGACTAAAGTCTTGATTGATAGGCTGATTGAAAAAAATCTATAGCTTTCAAATGATATCACATTTTTTGAATCCAAAACATGCATCACATTATATTCTTCACATACTATAGGATTAAAAAAAGAAAAAATGAATTTCATGAAGTTTTGACCAAGTTATGGTGGTCAGACATGTATGAGTTTTTTATATTTTTTAAAAGTTGTAATAAAAAATTCATAATTAATTATTTACTTGGAAAAAAATTACAAAAAAATATGCATCACATTGGGACATGAGTCCTCTAATTATATCTAAAATATTATAAAAAAATATTATCATTTATTGTCATTAAGGTGGTCAGATAGACACCTACTTCTTATTTTTTCCCTAAAATTTAAGTACTACTACATTGAAATTTCAAATTTTCACCAAATAGATTTTTTTTTTTTAAACAAACCTACTAGTTCAAAAACTACATTCTATTTTCTATAGATTCTATTTTTACATATTTTTGAAATAATATAGATAACTTATTCAAATTTTTATGTCAAGTTGCCTAACTCTGATTTTTCTGAATTTTTTGCCACTTAAGGGCCTGTTTTTTCCATGATGATCCTGCACATACCTGACAAGGTTGCACTAAGAACCAAGAATGCAAATTAATTATGGTAATGTATGCACCCCATTTTAAAAGAATTGCTATAGACCATTCTATGAGAAATTACTTTAAAGTAGCAAAGGGAAAAATGCAAAATGAAAATAAGACATGAGAGCGAATTCGGAAAGCCCTTGCCAAGTCATATGTTTCTGAGTTAGGCTGTGTCATGTATATGAAAAGGAGAAATGGAAGAAAAGGGATGTTCGCCCCCAAAAAGGAACACACCCAACAAATAAGGGATCTATGGATTTGGGGTCAGTATGTTTGTTGCTACAATGTTTTTATTAAAGAGCTCAAAACTGTCATCATTCCCCAAAGCAAATAGAACTAGAATAATGACACAAAGAGACCAAAGAAAAAGAAAAACAAAGTCCATTTTGGGTCAACATGGAAGAGACATTGTGGTCTCAATGCTTTGATCATCCCTAGAAAGAAAACATGAGTGAAAAAAGAAGAGAAAAAGGACCTTTTGGGTCAACATGGAAGAGACATGGGGAATCTCCATGCTTTGTATCATCTCCAAAAGGAAAACACAAAAAAAAAGTGCAAAATAAAAAGGACCTTTTGGGTCAACATGGAAGAGACAGGGTGTCTATGCTTTGCGTCATCCCCAAAAGGATTTAAACACAAAACAAAGATGAAAAGGGAAAGGACCTTTTGGGTTAACATGGAAGAGACATAGGGTGTCTCTACACTTTGCATAATCCCCAAAAGGAAAATACAAAACAAAAAAGGGAAAAAAGGAAATATAAAGTACAAAATATAGAAGAATAGAGATACAAATAGAGGAAGTGTACAAAGAGAGAGAATACATCAAACAGACAATACGGGGGAACACAATGCACACATACAATCAAAGAAAAAGGAAAATGAATATAAAAGGATAGGAAGGTGAATGCAAATCAACCATCTAACAAGTCATCTGCCTCCCAATCATGTTTGGTATTTTGTGAGAGAAATTGACTATCCAAAGGAAGAATTGCAAGTTTCGAACTAGATGTACCAAGTTCCTCACTTGGCTAAGAAGATTTATCATTGAAGCTCATGGTAAATGAAAATAATGATTTTAGATCGTTATGTACGTCTTCATCTATTTTTGAAATCTCTTCATCATCATCATCATCAAGATTAATTACGACAGGAGGAAAAAGAGTTATTTCTAAGGAAGGATGTATCAAGAGTTATGGCTACTGGATTTGTTCATTTTGTTGTGAGGGTTGGATTGTACTATCTTATGGTGGGTTAGGAGGAAGAGGGTGATTGTCTATTGCTTCTGCCAAGGGTAGAGTTTGGTTTTCTTTGTTTTATTCCATTCATGATTGACGAGCAAGGAGATGATGATGATGCCTATGTTCCCTAGCACCGCGGTTTCATTTTATTCTATTTTGAAGTTGTTGATGTGTAAGAGTGGATTGAGTCATTGTAGGTTCATTTTTTTCTAAAGGGGGAAGAATAGAAGAAACTAAAGAGGATGGGTCAATCACTTTCTCTTTAGCTTTATACACTTGTTTAATGTGAGGAGGAATGACAAGATTGGTTTCAATATCTTTGGGTCATTTAAACAATGAAGGTGAAGTGTTTGTTTTTTATTGTTCAGGAGGTTGTTGTAAATTTTTGTTAGGAGGTGCAACCGACTTATTTCCTTGATCATTAACACCCACAATGGATAAATGTCTTGAATCAATGAGGTCTTGAACTAAGTTTTTTAGACTCTTACATTGTTCATTATCATGTCCATTTTGGCAATGAAAGTGACAATAAACATTGGGTTTGAAGGTGGGTGGTAAAGGTTTGGTGATATCAAGTGGTTTAACAGTAGGCAAAGTGATCATTTTTTGTTGAAGAAATTGATTTATTATATTATGGAGGGTGTCGGGTAAGGGAGTGAATTGTCTCTTTGGCCCCCCATTGGTATAAGGCACCACTACTTTAACAGCTACCACTTGACTTTGAATAGGTTGGGTTTGCAGTTGAGGAGGCGGATTGAACTGCAAAAAGGCTCTATTTGGTTTATGCAAATTTTGTGTGTTGTTTTGTTTTTGTGGTTTAGATTTCTCAGCTTGGTTAGAAGTGAACTTTGAATCACAACTAGAAACTGAGTTGTGATAAGCACATAGTGTTGTGCATAAATACACGAATGAAGGAAATTTCATCATGGTTAACTTATCCTAAAGATTTGTGTGCATCAGGAATTTTGACATCAACTTGAGCATATAACGACCGATAATGTAAAATGAAGTTAGTTACTTTTTCATCGACATTTTGTTTATAGCGCATTAGATCAACCATTTTCTTTTTAGGATTCATGTGAACTTGGAAGTGACTTATAAAGACATCCACCAACTCATTAAATGATTGAATGGAATGATTAGGTAAGTTTGAAAACCACTCTAATGTAGTATCTTTTAGGTTCCTAGGAAAAAGTTTGGCTAAGAGTTTATCATCAAGGACAAAATCACTGCATAAAGTTGTATAAACATTGACATGGTTAATAGGGTTGCCTTTGCCTTCGTACTTCTCAAACCTAGGAATTTCTATCCCTTGTGGCATCAGAGTGTGTAATATTTCTAAGGATAAGGGGATACTACGAACATGATATGTGGGTGGAGCATTTTGACCTTGACTAATGGTGGAAAATTGTTGTTGCATGGATGAGAAAGTGTTAAGGAACTGTGTAATGATAGGGTAGGGGTAAGTGGTTTGAGGTGGAAGAGAAAATGGTGATGGAGTGTATGTAATGTTAGGGGAAGTGAAAGGAACAGTAAGAGGGGTGAAGGTGGTAGAGGGGGTTTTTGATGCCACAATAGAACTAGGAATGCTAGTTGGAATTGCAAAAGAAGGAGCCACATGACTAACCTGTTGCATAGTTGTTGTAACCTGAGGAGTGGTATAAGTTGCTATGGTTGAAGGGGGAGGAATGTGAGGTCCTCCTTGGAATGCAACTATGTTTGCTAATTGAGAATTAGAAGAAGCATGTTTATTATAAATATCAACAATTGTTTTCATAACTTGTCCTAGGCCATCATCACTTTCAATCAAATGATGAAGGTTTTCTATGGCTGGTATGGTAGTGGTGGAAATTTTCTCAAGGGACAAGTCTTGTTGTAAGTGTGCAAAATCCTCATGAATACTAATGACTTTTTATAGCGATATGACATTATTTTGTGTGTCAACATTCATTGGATCGAAAGGTGAGGGGATATAAGTGGTATTGTCCATGCCTAATGCACCATTGTCCATACTAGGAGTAGGAGCTCTTGAGATCCTAAGGTCCATAATGAAGGTGCTATTGCGGGAAGCTAGTTGCACCCACAAAAGGATATGAAAATCATGGCAAAACCTATCTTGGGAATTGGACATTCCAGCAGGTGACTAATATCTCTTCATGGACGTTCATTTACTTGTCAAACTAGGGAACGTATACTCTGAATGGAGCAGCACTATATGTGTACTAAGAACTAGCTTCAGTCACAACTTAATGGGAAATAAATACTTGAAAAGAGATTCTACCTATGCTATAGGAAGGTAATGCAAAGTTCTCTTAACTCAACCATAATTTAACCAAAGCAAAAATCATAATAGCTACGACTGAGAAACAAACTATGAACTGGCCTTATGCTGCTGGAACAGACACAGGGATGGATTCTCAATGTTGCAGGAACAATATAAGACTGAGTTTGCATAGAAACTTCAAAGATGAAATCTAACTGATGATCAATAGAAAAGGAACAACTAACTAACTAACTACTAATACTTACTAAGTGGTCCCCCTTAGCAAGCATCAACTAATTATGCAAATGCTGAACTCAGAACTTCATCAAACTTTATTCATAAACTCATAATGGTATACATTGTTCTATTCACGTGAAAACTAACAACAAACTCTATCTCTTGTCACATAGATTCTACTTTATATTATCATACTAACTCTTACATGATACCCTTCCTATCACTATGCTTCTATGCTTGCTCACTCGTGTAGGAGGAGCAATTATTTAAAATCAGGAAAACAATTAACTAACCCTAACAAAGAAAGACGTGGATATGAAATGTATCTTAAAATCGAGGAACATACTTCATAAATAAGCTTATCCGTTCAACCCGATCCAGAGAGAATCTAGTGCTCCACTCTTTCCAGATTGACTAACATTTACAATCCTTCACAATAGTTTCAGTCAAAGTCTTTGCCAGAGCTTCTTCAAAGTCCTGCAGCAAATGGAATTTACTGCAAGGCCGAGATCGGCTGCTCTTGACTCGATCATACTTTCTTCAACAACCGGCGAAGCACAAGGTAACAAATGCGAAAGAAAAGGTGCATGGAACATACACAATATCTGTTAATTAATCACATATTTAAATCTATTTCATCATTCAAAAACTACATGTGTTATACCAATCATTTAGGGAGTCAAACGGGGTAATAAATATAGACATGTTAACATGATAGGCTGCAGGAATCATGAAAGTGTATTGCTATAGGATATCCCTAATAAAAGGTTTCTTAAAGAGTTTAAACAACCATAAAAAACAAAAATGAGGGTAGTAAAAGTACACCAAGATATCCAAATTGTGAGCATATTTTGGGCTCATCATTTGCCCCCTACTTAACCCAATGCTGGTCCTCCAGCATTACACTTTTTGATGGTCTCTCTGAAATTAGTGGTTGCGGCATGACTCTGAAATGGAGTTCCAAATTGGTAACAAAAACCTCTGAAACTCTGCCACATTTCATACCTATGAGCTTTAGTATCTTCATTGATATTTGTAGCTTGGTAAGGATAAAGGGGCCACATTAGCACAGGAGGTCTAAATGTCAATGGCAACCATAATTCAAACCTCTTTTGAAGTCCCAGTTGTATGTATCTACTTGATCATTTGAGAGTTGTTGTAAAATTCAGGGGATTGTAAGGCTCGGACCTTCTTAGCCCAACAATTAATCTTTCCCACCTTTTCTCAATTCTAGTGTATGACAGCCTCCAAAACAAGTATGGTTGTTCCCTAAACTCATCATATACCTATTTTCTAAGATCAAATATTTTCATCCTGGCTGTATCATTATTAAAGCCATATGCCAGAGTAAACCAGGTTTTCAACATTACACGGGGGTCTAAACTCTCAGGGCGCAATGGAACAGGCTCATTCCTTTTGGCTTCTTCATATGTTTCCCATTGCCTGCCATAATTTACTTCATTTGCTGCCCAAGACATAAGGGATCTCAAATGGATATCACCAATGTACAACAGGGGATTCCACTCTATTTCAAATGGAATTATAAAGTCATGTAAATGGAATTCTTCACTTTAATCCACTCATAGACAAGACACCTTTCTACTATGTCCAATCAACTATAACATTTTGTAAAGATCCACTATGAAAGACCAAAATTTACTATAATTTTGAAGAGTACATAGAATAAAATAAATTGTCACTCTCGTTTCTTCTTAATTTCTCGAATTTATTTTATAAAAAAATAAAATAAAATCATTTCTTGATTAAATACATAGATATAAATAATTGATTGTTGTCAACTATATCTATTGATCAATTATATTTATAAATTTCAATATTAACAAATATTTGTCCTTTACAAATAAATTTTTAATAAAGTAATATTCAAATTTATATGTTATTATTTCCCATGCTTCACGTAAATTGAGGAGAAAAGATAATTATTGTAGCAATTTCATATGATCTGTAATGCCTATTAATTAATTTTGCTTATATACCATCAAAGATTAATAATTTCGAGGTTGGTATTGAAAGGAATGAAATAGCTAGCAGGGATAAAGATGTATTTCATCCCAATGGCATACATTATGAACACTTCATCGTCGAGTTTGTTGGCATCTATTATGAACCAACGGACGGAGCAGATTAAGCGGCAAATACCACTCGATCTAATCTGAGCCGCAGATGTCAACATCTAACGGTAGAATTTGGTCGAACCTTACCCACATAAGAATAGCTACAGCACTACCGGCATAACCACAAAGGGCATGGCAAGGTAGTTTACAATGCAATCCTAATTATCAGCCAAAGACCGATGATACTCTGCTGCATAAGGTTGAATTTCAATTTTTTCTTTATGCCATAGTCCACCACGCTTACAAATGGGAAAATCTAATTATCTTTAAGAGATAAATGGTTGAAAACCCTGCAATATGTGAGTGGTCAAGCCATCTCATAGCTTGCAAGATGGATGCACAGAATTCTGCATTTAAGATGCAAAAACTCCTAAAATGCAAAGCTTATCCTTTGTCTATGCAGGAATAAGTTGAAACAAAGGTGAAAACCTATTGCACGATCTCCATGGTCGCACAAGATAGCCTAAAGCTCTGAGTTTCTTGCAGACTTTTCTAGCGATGGGGTTGCCATCTTACTATTTTTCCTCTCTACAGTTTTACTGCTTCAGAATTTCCATCTGTAGAGCTTTTCCATTGTAGTTTCTTTTTCTGCTCTAACTGCAGAGAGCTTAACGGCCTTTTAATGGGCAGTTAAAGCGAACATTAGCTCCTGTTCCTCATGTGGAGACAGGGATACTCGCTTTCGCGGTTTGATATTGTGTTCTTCCGGATAAAGGAAGAAAAAGGTGGTACGAGTAATTGCATGGTCCCTTAGGTGCGGAGAGACTGCAGAATGTTGAGTAGCCCTAGCATATACATTAGCGCCTGCAGAAAGTGTAGGAGCCATAGCATATAAATTAGCGCCTCCCTTTTCATCCGTTTTCTTCGGATTAAGAGCATCATCCAGCTCTTTCTCCTGTTCTGGCGTGAGAGGGTTTTTGGCCATGTATTCCTTCCATATCTTTACCACCTCCTCATCACTCATGCCGTCGGTGTTGGTACCGAGTTCTATTAGCCTATCTCTCATATGCTTCAATCCAGATTTTCGCATCCCTTCTGCAATGTCCCATGCTTTGTCATAGACATAGTCTTTCAGTGTGGGTTTCAGATTAAAGACTCTCAGGGCAAAATCTTCGACTTTGTCCCAGAGATTTATAAAGAAATCTTTTACACTCTTCACCATATCTTTGATGCCTTCGATTACAGTGGATACGAAGGTCTTAACCTCCTGACAAAGCCAGTTCACAAAGGTGTTTACTCCATGAACCACAGCGGTCCATGCTTCTTTTGCAGCATCATAGGCTGTCACACTGAAAAAATCACTGAATGCTTGTCCCATTGTTTTCAACTGGTTTGCTTGCTATTTGTATTCTAACTATGAGCCAGAAAACTTATAAACTAAAGTTGTGTTCGTACTTCCTGGTTTCTGTTTACTTATTCGTTACTGGTTGCTAAGGTTGTCAAGCTAATTCTTAATCCCCCAAAATGATCCTTCCTCCCAAAATAATAGCTTACTCCCAAAAACAACGGATACCCTCCTAAATAACGGGATTCACTAGCTATCAAGATATTTCATTAATATACCGGTTCTAAAACATCAGAGCGCTGGTAGGAAAAAGAACCGTAGAGAAATCCTGCAGTCTAGCTCATTCAGGCTTTACAACTTCATAAAACAAAACTTACTTGAAAGCTTTTTCTCCTAGATGCTCATAGATGCAAGCTCCATGCCCGAATGCTAGAGAAAGCTTGATTCCCCGATATTCGATGCCTAGAACGGATACATAGAGCCCTATTTATATGCAATGTTGAACCAACGGACGGACCAGATTAAGCGACAATTACCACTCAAGATCTAATCTCAACCGTAGATGTCAACATCTTACTTACCAGTCTTTTTCGGATTGCAAACCTTAACTTACAGATGTCACTCATCCGAGTGATTCAAATAGTCAATCGGATTGATGCCACGCTGTTTAAGATTACAAAATTCATCGCGTGCTAGGTAAGTACAGTTCATATGGACTAAAATAATCCCTATTTTATCAAGTGAAGCCTTCTGATCTCTGCCGACTATACGCTGAAGAATTCATTAAATATAAATAGAAGGGCTCATCTGGACTGAAATAATCACTATTTTATCAAGTGAAGCCTTCTGCAGTATACGCTGAAGAATTCATTAAATAATAGCTATCGCACGTCCTTTATTTATTTTTTTACTTGATAAGATTCGATCTCAGCACCATGCAGGTGCCTACAACATGGCTGTGCCCTTAAATTAAATCAAGCGTTCTTCAGCAGCAATCGTATCGTCGTGTGCAATGGGTATACCGAAGATTTGTGGAAGGTATAAGAGGGATAAATGTGGTATAGTTGTGAGAATTGTAAAACATATAACTTAATGTATTTTGCATTTTGTAAATCAATTGAATGCATAATATTTTGTATATAAAAGGAAATGGAGAAAGTTGTATTATCACATTTTATTTTATTTTGGAAATAACTAAAGTTGTATTATTGCATTTTGTAAAACCTAAGTTTGACTGTTTATATAGCCCGTTACACAGTAGCTTAAGTGTGAGCATAGGCTCACATGGCCGTTTGGAGGTTTCTTTCATCATGAGGTGTTTTCTGCTCTCTTCTAGTATGGTTGTGATTTAACTTGGCAAGGTCACGTTGTATGGAAACCTGTCTAAAGTTTCCAAATCTGCCAATAACTTGCACCACGAATTTTTAATGACTTGCTTTTTGGTGGTCAGGTGGAGCAATCAAAGCAAGATTAGAGCAATCAAACTAAGATTCCAAAAGTGCATAAAATAGGCCCTTTTTTCAAATTTGCGCAATTTTTACAAATGAAGTCCATTTTGAACAAACAAGCTACCGTCAAAAAGCTGCTTCAATGATCTTCACTATGGATGAGGCGTTTTTTACAAATTATTTCATTTTATTCCATTTTTGCTAGCATGAAGTTGTAAGTTCTTGTTATTGTATCTCTTGGAAAATTTCGTGTTTGGGAATTGTAAAATAAGTTTTTATCTATTCTAGGTAGGGTGTATCTTGCTTTTAGTCCTTTTTGTACGCTTGTATATCATGTCAGAACCTAGGATTGATTTTCTCACTCCGCGCAACTATCACACATGGAAGCTCAAGATGTCAAAACTGTTGCAATCTCGGGGTCTTTGGCAATTGTTGGATACCGACCAACCCGAATTCACTAAAACATTTGAGAAATTTGTTCATAGAAAAAATGGATGAGGCTAAAGGACTCATAGGTCTTCATGTGTCTGATAATTTGTTGTTTCATATTGCTAAGTTTAAAAAACCTAAAGAGGAGTGCGATAAACTTGCTCAATTGTATGGTAAGGTCAATCAGTTTAGGATCTTGCAACTTGAAGCCAATCTCACTTATGTCTCTCCAGAAGCTTTTCCCTCCATTAAGGATTTCCTTGCATAGTTTAAGTTGATTTTGTCTCGATGAAAAGGATGTGGTCATGCCAAAGAAGATAAGGAGTGAAATTTATTGATCCTATCTAAGCTTATAGGTCATTTTTAAGTGTTTTCCTTTACTTTCTATTCTACTATAGATGCTATGGGGAAGATGATAACATGCCTTATTTTGAGCAGTTTTGTGATTGATTGACTAAGGAGTAGGCCAAGTTAATACAAATGGATGATCTTCCTCATATTCATGCTTGAATGGATCAATCTTCCAATGGGAAGGGTAAGAATAAGAATAATCCCAAGATAGATTCGTCTTTAGGTGGTGAGACTCCCTCCAAGCCTAAGGTGAAGACTGATTAGAAGAATAATCCTTCACCTCTTCCTCCTTCTAACTCAAGCGAGTCATCTTCCAAGTCGAAGAAGTAGAAGGAGAACGATTCATTCTTTGGAAAATCTGGGCATAATGATGCACATTCTTTTATGAGGCTAGCAGCATTAGATGAAGCTATGAGGAAGCATAATCTTGCAATGCCTAAGTCTTCTTCTTCAGGAAAAGGGAAAGCCATCTTAGCTGTGGCTTTGTCCTCTACTAGTTCTAGTTGGATTGTTGATTCTAGTGCTTCTCATCACATGATTCATACTATGGATCTTCTTGAGTCTCTTTCTGATAGTCTTACTTCACATATTGTTGTTTGGAACTCTTCTCAAATTCTAGTTTTGGGAATAGGCTCAGTGCATATGTAGGATAGTAGCATTGATGATGTTCTTCTTCTTCTTGATATTTTACAGAATCTTCTTTTTGTCTATCAGATTTGTAATCATGGTGATCAAAGGTTTGTTGAGTTCTCTCCTACTGATGTGACTATTCGAGAGATGCAGGATCCTAAGAAGGTCATTGATACAGAAACAGTTGATTGTGCGGCCTCTTTGTATAGGTTTGATGGATTTGATTCTTCACCGAGATCATCCCTTATTGCTCATACAGATTCTATGAGTAAGCTTTAGCATGAAAGGTTTGGGCACCTAAATTACAAATATCTTCAAAAAATGAACACACAAAATTTGGTAATTGGTCCACCTCAAATCTCTTGTTTAGATGGATTTTTTCAAGGTTGTGTTCTTTCCAAGCATCATAGGGATCCTTTCCTAAGTGTATGGCAACATGTGCTTCAACACCCCTTGAGTTGGTGCATCCTGACCTCTTGTTCTTCTCCACTCCTTTTTTAGGGGCCAAGTATGCGCTCACCTTCATTGATGATTTTTCTAGGTGCACTTGGGTGTATTTTGTAAATTATTAGTATGAGGTTATTCAACATTACATGACCTTACTTGCATTTGTGGAGAAGCAATCAAGACATTCCCTTCAGAAGATTCACACAAATAATTGGGGGGGGGATTATGTCAATCAGGTCTTTCAAGAATTCTACTGTA
Source organism: Sequoia sempervirens (assembly GCA_007258455.2). Classification (NCBI taxonomy): domain Eukaryota; kingdom Viridiplantae; phylum Streptophyta; class Pinopsida; order Cupressales; family Cupressaceae; genus Sequoia; species Sequoia sempervirens. The sequence continues at coordinate 350,405,925 of VDFB02000003.1, forward strand.
TTAAGGGTATTCTTCATCAACACACAATGCCATACACTCCTCAGTAGAATGGTGTAGCCAATGGAAGAATAGAAATATATGGGAGACAACCAATTGTATGCTCTAGTCTAGATCCATGGCTCCTTCCTTTTGGGCAACGGTTATCAATTGTCCCAACTACATTCAAAACCATATGTCCTACAAGGCAGTGAAGAATATGACTCTCGAGGAGGCTTGGTCTCATATCAAGCCCAAGGTTTCCTACTTTATATTATTTTGGATTCATGTATGGGCATTCATTCTAGATGTCATGTGCAAGGAAATGGAGAAGAAAAATCAATGGTTCATTTTTGTTGGCTACTGTGAGGATGTGAAGTGTTATCGGTTGTTTGATCTTGTCATTTGAGAGGTTCATTTTCATCGTGATGTTCAATTTGATGAGTATTTTACTCTAAAGGATTCTTCATTACAAGTCTCTTCCTCTCTTCTTCCTGTGACATAGATTTTAGGAACCCAAAAATGCTTAGCTTTCTTCCTAGCATTTTTCACCTAGAAAGAAAGAGATATGGGCTCCTATAATACTTATGCACATTTAAATAAGTATCTATGCAATATGAAGTTATGTAAATGAAATAATCTAAGTGCAATTGATTGATTAAAATGATAAAAAATGAATGCAAAGGTGCAATTTATGTTGTGTTTTAAAACACAGTGTGATATGCAAATAACTATGAAATGTGAAGAAATAGAAACAAATATGCAGAACATAATGTATAGGGTCAAATTTGAGTGCACCAAGAAATTGTGTGATTTTTCTGGAGTGTCTAGAATGCTGATAATTTTTTTTTATTTTCATAATGGGATTAATGCCTTTAAGATTAATGAATGATCCCTTTTTTCATGATTCATGATAGAACTTACTCAAACTATGAACGCACTTATTAAAACATTTTCTTTCAGTGTCATAATTCTCAGAATCTGAAGAAAGCCAGTGCACTCATGCCCATTAAATGTTGTATTGATGATATCAAATTATAATTGTTATATTTTGCAAAGATAATCCCGAAACAAATTTGATGTATGTTGACCCCACTCTTTGGTTGTCTTCAGGCTGTCGTTCACTTTGAAACCTCGTATTTTTGTGAAGACTGTTGGGTCCCCATGTGGGTTCAAATTAAAAAAAAAAAATTCAAGAAACTTTTAGGCTCAAAATGATCTAAGATAACCTTTGAATGCATTTGGAGTGAAAACATGAAATGGGTATTCATTAAAATCTCCTTTTTGGCACCTTTGGGAAATGGTGAGAAATGGATATGTTAAAACTTACAGGCTTGTATCCATTGTTTCGAAGAATTAAATGAAAAATACGGATCGAAAAAAGGAGTCACAAGGAAGAAGTTATTAATTGGAAAAGTTACCCTCTCGAACTTTCTGCAACAGACAATTGTTTTGAACCAATTAAAACTAACCCAATCACTAATTTGGAAATATACCAAATCAACTCCTGACAAGCTGCCACTGGACATAGTAGCTAATTTTGGCACCATAAACATGTGTGCAAAAGGAATTAGATTGAATATTCTCTCATCAAAAGGTATTGAAGGTCAACACTAACCTCTCAAAAAGATTGTCAGAAATGCAAATAGAAAACTGAATAAATTGTATTTGGTTTGGATATGCTAAAAATAGAAAATCAACTTGTATGGCTCTAAAAATTGACATGTGAGAACATTTTGGTATGGGAAATAAAAAGAAACAATATTTTTGGCATCAGGATCATCCGGTTGCAAAATGAAAGCTCAAACGCGAGGCTACTTTACAGAACTGAAAATTTGCGAACAACATAAAAGTGACAAAACCCTCGAGCTTCACTTTTTGAAACCTCATCAAAAAGGATCATGGGAAGCTAAAAATTGGTGTGCATACTCACATAAGACACATGAGTGAACTTGCAAAGGTATTTAGCTTGGATATCAACGAGCTCCAAAATATGACCCTCCAAAGTAGGTCACTCAGGCAAGTTCTTCAGGTGCACTTCTAAGAGTGCTGAGGCAATATTTTTGATATAGGCATCTCAAATTTGCAAAATTTGAGAGCGCCATTAGAATGAACAATAGGTTTAATGTCTCTAATGAATGAAAATCTACTTTAGTTGTTCAAAATAATTCAAATGAACATAAGAATTGTATTTCTTCACTCAGCCCCATCTGTGATGTTTAAGGGGTAGCATGTCGAGCTCTACCCTTGTGGGAGCCCATTTTTCACCACATGCTTGGTCTTTATAAGATAATCATCTTCATGATTTCTCCTATACCTTCATAGGAAACACATAATGTTAGCAATAAAAAACATGTATGATGATGATGTTGCCCTTTTCAGCTCATGTTTCTACTTTTTCCTTTAGTTGATTCTGTGCATTCCAAAGATTGAATTATATTTTTGTTAGTGGGGCATGTAGTATAGTTCATATCCTTACCTCTTAATTGACACCTTTATTAATATTTTTTAGGTACAGTCGAGAGCAGGAAAAGGATGGAGCAAGCGACAAGGCATCGATCGAAGATCAACCCTGGCAATGACGGATATGTCCTATGTTATTTGTCACTTTCTTTCAGTTGTATATCTCCTTTCTTGTAAGGAATAGAACCAGCCAAAACCACAGCTTGTGTGAATATTTTAATTTTTTCTTTCGTATTCTTTGTAGAGGAAATGCATCGAAATGTAAAGTTTCTACCATCATTTGTATTCTTATAATCAAATGAAAACATGTAATGTGAATAGAATCATGAAATAAAATAAAGCACTCTAGTATGCTCTAACCATTTGTATACTGAATTTTGTACTACATTTGATTTGTAAAGCATTTGAGCATTACTTCTGAAAGTAAGTTTTCTTAAAACATTTGAAAAACTAGTTCTTGATACTTGATAAATACAGTGTGAACACCTCTTAAGCACATGCATAAATAACCATGCTTTCACTTTCAAATAAAAAAAAAATTAATTAGCTCCACCAATTAAGCTGTAGTGAAAAATCGCTAACAGTTCTATTTTTGGGTTTTTCTTCACTGCTTCAAATTTTTGTTCAAGTTGGTCTTCTTCTTGCTCTTCGGACAGAGGCATCTACTTGTTATGCTCGGGGATTTTATTTTGTTCCTCAATTGGAGGCTCGGTTCCTTCCTCCATTTTCTTGTCTATATTCTTTTCTTTATCAGAGAGTTTTTATTCTACTTCTTCCTCCACTTTCTTGAGTTTCTGAGCCAACTCCTCTTCAAGCTTAGGGTCAAAAGTTTCCAAAATATATTTTGTATTGGGCTCCTCAATGTCTTCCTCAAATGACTACGTTTCTTCCTCCTCTCCTTCACACACCACTTTATCAATCACTAGATGCTAGTACTCAGGGTGCTCATGGTAGTCATCTACCTCTTCTTCCATCTCCTTGGTAGCTTCCCTTTCTTGTGTCTCCAAACATTCTCATATTTGCATCTTCGATTTCATCATGGGTGGTTCAGTTGGAGGACGAGGGACAGGGAGATTAGCAACAATTTGTGCCAAGGTAGCTTGTATTTCTGAGTTAATCAACACTCGAGACAACTACGTTGGGATATTTTTTATGTGAGGGTTGAAATATTTTGGGAGTGAGAGAGTGAGCATAGGAATTGTTGCAGTAGCCAATGGAAGAGATAATGATAGATACATGGAGGAAGATACGGGAGAAGTAGTGGTAGGGGAAGAATCTATTACCATCACTTGCGGAATAGGTGGGGTGGAAGCAAGGTGTGTTGATATATCCACTACGGGTTGAGAAGTGGCAACCATTGCCTGAGACACAGTTTTAGGAAAAATAGTAGTGGCAATCACAACAGTGGCGATTATAAGAGTGGAGGTAGTAGGTGGGGAGTTTGGTTGTTTAGCCTCTTGTTCATCTCCTTCATGGAGTGGATCTTCTTGGATGGTGGGAATTTTTGTGAAACTGCCTTACTTCTTTGGCTTCTTGGAAGGCTCACCATCCGATACTTTCCTTGAATATAATTTTTGCTTAGGTTGTCTTTTACCAGTATTTTTTGTTTTATTGGATCAGCTGGTAGGAGGAGATGTTGAAGTTTCTCCTATTGGGGTAGCAGTGGGAGAGGCACTATCAGTCTCACTTCCAAGTGGTTCCTTGAGCTCACCATATGTTAGGGTGACTCCCTGCAGCTTCAATTGTGTTATTTGTTTGTCGTCCCACTCCTTGGTCCTCGCCTCAATTGATTTCACAAAAGTTTTGAGGTCATTGACCTCATGTTCATTCCAGTCGATTAATGAATGTGGAAAGTTGGAAACAACATCATATCTTGGATCTACCACTGTAATTTCTTCTTCAATAACCTGGTCTGGCACTTGGAATAGGTTCAAGATTTTGATGAAGTATGTCGTCATATGTATGTAGTGCCTCATGTGTACTTCTTTTTCATCCCTATAATTGGCCTAGAAGTCCTCCTCATTATGATTATGGGAACATTCTAATCTGACCACCTTCCTCAACTTGTCATACAGATCGATCCGCAGCCTAGAAGTATGGAATTCTAAGTTGTACTCGTTTAATTCTTTATCA
>VDFB02000003.1:350410596-350465048 GCA_007258455.2 Sequoia sempervirens
ACTTAAGCCCCTTTTTTGGGAACCATCTTGGTGCACTTACCCTAAAGCATAATTTATATGGGTGGAAAGTTGAGAATCTCCTTTAAAAACCCTTTTCGTTTCATCAATTTTGGGTAAAAAAAAGGTCGTCAGCTATATACCCATCATATTGCCACTTTTTGATGACATTGGGTATGATGTCCTTCAAAAGTGAGATCTATCTTAGCATATTACATTCCTCTTGGTGGCCTGTGCGACACACTACATTCCCTAAGTTGTGAATATATTATTCTTTGATTGGTCCTCTCTTGGAGACATTAGACACAATGTCCCCTAAGTGATAGATCTCACATAAACTTAACAAGACTCCTTTCAACACATTTTCCATTTTCCATTTTTGCATTTTTACATTTTGAAGTTTTTCCACCATGCATAACACAACTTGCATGCCTATGGTACCTTCTTCTTTGTTCATGAGTTCTAAGTATACGAATCTTTGCTTGTCTCATGAAGCATGAACTGACATTTTCCTTTATGGCACCTTTTTTAAGTTATCAGGAGGTATAAATTTGATATGGTTGAGAAAGAAGCCCATTCAGTAGCACGACTTTCCCCATAGCCACCTTTATGTTTGTGAGTTCATACCAACTAGCGTATGTATCTTACCTTTTGGTATTTCTCACTCCAAAAACCACTAGGAGTTCTATCACCCCAAAGTGAGTATGCATTCACTTTTTCAAATAAAAAGCCTAGATCTAATCCACAACTAGTTGGATAAACGATTGAAGCTACATTCAACTTCTTTTCTTTCATTTCAACACTTGTGCATTCCTTTTTTCTTATGTTTAGTTTGCCATGGGATCTTCATCTTGAGGGCTTGATCACCCCTCTTGATCGTTGTCATTCCATCATGCTAACATAAATGCATTTGAACCCTCTTCTCAATATGCATGGCTACTTTAGTGTGATTTTGAAACAAGTTTGTTCTATCACTAAAGTGGGGGCTAAATGTGTCCTAGAAAAATGGCCCCTTGTCATTTTCATGGCCTTTTAGGTCTTTCTTCATGATGCTTGATCCATTTTTCTTTTATTTAATGTTGTAATGTGGCTTGAACATTCACATTAGGTCCTTAAAATTCAAATTATGACATCTTATGAAGGTGTTGTGAAATGTTGTAAAACATTTCTACACTTTTCTAGACTCTATTCATTACAATTCACCTAAAAATAACCTTTTCATCACTAATAAAGTCCTATTTTGAAGTGTTGTAAAATCTTTTAACAAAATTTCATGCTTTTCTAGGCATAATTTCACTATTTACACCTTTCCTATGAATTATTTGATCCCTTTATGCCCGTATAAGCCTTAAGTGTATTTTTTAATGTAAACCCGACAATTAACATTAAATGTGACTTAATTACTAACACCCACTTTTAGGTCCAAGGTGGGATTCATTCAGCATGGGTGGCAAATGAGTCCCTCTTGGCTCTAAATTCAAAATTTTCAAATTTTCTTTCAAGATTTTATTCAAAATCACTTGATGTTGGCCTGTGATGAGGTATCAATGGGTTACTAAGGCACAAGAGTGTATAAATAAGTTTTTTCTCATCCATTTCAACCCCCCATTCATTCAAGCATTCATCAAGCTCATTAATTCATCCACTCATTCAAGCATTCAAGCACTTTGCATCATCAAATCAAGCATCAATGAAACATCTTGGAAGAGCCATTGAAATATTCTTCAGATTTTCTTCAATAAGGGTCTGGTAAGTTGATAGCATTTGCATCTTATTTTTTATCATTCTCTTACATTTCATTATTTCATTAAGGGTTTGATTACCAAAGTGGGGTTTGACCAAGCAAAACCCCTATTCTCTAACCCTCAACCATTTTCCCCCTTTTTCATGTGTATTTGCAGACTTGTGTATGAAGATTTGACAAGCAATTAGGTGTTGAAGAGTGGTCAACAAGTCAACAATGTGCTTCAAGTCAAATCAACCTCATTTCAAGTTTGGAGAAGACATTTTGTTTATTTTCTGCAGAATTAACTTCGTCAACACGACAAGTAGACAACCTCAGCTATGGTGTTGCAGAATTGTCTCCAAATTTCATAGAATTTTGGGAGAGGACTGATTCACCATCACTAGCGAATGAGTCACACCTTAAGATTAAAAATCCATATTTTGTCAGATTCTAGATCTCAACACTCAAAAACCAGTTTCCAAGCAGTTTTCATCAGAAGCAGGCCTATTTTGCCATTAGTGGTGAATAAGTCCCACTGGTGATTTTTCAGTGATCTCATACAACATTCAAAATATTCCAGATTCTCCATTCTCTTCCCAAATTCACTATGAATCAACCTTATCCCTTTTTGTTTTGCATTTGTTCATTCATAGCTCATATTTGCATATCACATTGTGTTTTCAAACATTGCATAATGTTTAGGTTTTGCATTCATAATCATTTAATTAGTTCATTTAGTTGCATTGAGATCATCTCATTAAGTCTAAATAACATTACACATTGCATGATTTGAGTGAACCTAGCTAGATCTTTTGAGTCTAGGGTTTATCTCTCTCCTTTTAGGTGAAACATCCTAAGAGTGCAAGAGTAGCCTATAAGCCCTACCCGAAAATCTAGTATTCAATAAGCACCACACATAATTATTATTGGGAAAAACTCCTAAAGAGATGATAAAATTACACAACCCAGGTGCAATTCCTAACACTGCACCTCCACTAATGTCACTATGAAGAGTGGAATTAAACTAGCCATCCCTCCATAAAGATTGAAGACAAAGTTGGAGGCGAGTTTCTACAATTTTAACTTCTTTGTTAAAAAATTACATCCAACTTATGCATTTGTAAAGCTTTCTTCACATGAACTTTTCTTGAGGAGATTGATAAACCCCTAACATTCCATGACATAATAGAAAACTTCATTGGATTTGAGGTAGGGAGTCCATAGCCTCTAAGTCTACAAATTTGAACTGGTTTTCCCATAAATAGTCTTGTTGCTGAAGTGGAATTAATGACCTAAATAGGTCCTCGCTAGGAGATCTAGAACTTTTTCTTAGAGAGCTTGGAGAGGGAGATTTGGCTCTAGGAGCAACAGGTTGATTCTCATGATTTTAGTCATACAAGTGCAAATTCAAACTTTCTTTTCTTTTTTTAATCATCCTCGATCCATCCTCAAGGATAACCTCCTTGTAAGATGAGGGTTTACTTGAAGGAGAACTGGGAACTGAAGAATGGGGAGGATTATGTAAAAAACCTGTAGTAGAGATGGAGAAGGGGTAGGTGATGGCTGAAATGAGGGCGGAGAAGAGGGAGTGTTGTCAGGGGGTGAGACTCTGTGAGAGTGATGATCTTGAACTACAAGAGGGGATGAGACTAGTGAAGGGGTTATTGAAGAGGAGGAGACATTGGTTTTGGATTTATGAATAGGGAAATCTCTAATTAAATGCCCTTCTTTGTGGTAGTAAAAACAAGAATTAGGCTTGTTGAGGTAAGAAATGGGTTGTGCAAAGAAAAATCATGGATTGATTAGTTGTAGGGTATCAAGTAAAGTTTGGTTTAAATGAACTTCAATGCATGCCTGAGGGTGAACATAGAGACTAGAGTACTTATCAACAGTATTTTTGCACCATAAAACTCTACCTGATTAGGTTGTTATGTCTTTGAGGAACGAATAGACTACCAAATTTAGAAATGGGAATTTTACCCACATTGGGTAATGAGACTTGGAGGGTCCTTCAGGGTGGAAATCAAAATCACATGCCTAAAGATAACAAATTTGACCATATATTGTCCAAGAACCATATTGCAGAGTATCCTGAGCATGCTCAACTAAGAAAAATGGGCATGAAATGTAGCCTTTCCCTAGCCCTTTAATAGACTTTATCATCCAACCCCTGTTTTCCCAATGTGTTTCTACCCATTTATAAAACTCCACGAAGGAAAAATAAAATGATTGTTCGTTGCCTACAGTCATCGATTACATCTAAGACTTCATCGGGGAGAAAACACTCAAGGGTCTTACCTTCATTGCGTGCTTCCTAAAGTTGTGGATGACTACTAGGAATTCCTTTTTTTGAAGGAGAAATAGGCTGCTCATTCACCTCTTCCTAAGAAACATTTTGGGGATTTATCAGGCCGGGGTGACTTTCTGAAGACTATGCAGGAATTTCTTCCTCCGTGATTGCATTCGGTTTAGGGAGAGTTAAAATTGGTGTTGGGCTTGACTTTGATCCACTTCCCACAATGTTGTAGAGGGAGGGGCGCTGAAAATCTTCTAGGCATGAATAGGGTTTCTCTCGTGCCTTTTTCTTCATCAAAATGATTGGTTCACAGAAGGGTATGCTGGAAAATATCAGATTTGAAGGTAATCTACAGAGGCACTAGGCAGAGGAAACAGAGGCTCACTCATAGCTGGAGCAAAGCCTTACAAAAGAACCGTTGCTATCTCTTCAAATACAACAGATTGTTGCTTGTATGAAGCATTCATTCCGGCACTGAGAGCTTCTATGCGAGATAAATGTGCCTCACCTTCTGTGGATGTGAAAAGAATAGTGAGCAGATGAAGGCTTTGACAACTATCTCCATGCCAAGATTGAAAGCAGCACGCCTTAATATGCAGATATGCGAGATAAATGTGCCTCACCTTCTGTGGATTTGAAAAGAATATTGAGCAGATGAAGGCTTTGACAACTATCTCCATGCCAAGATTGAAAGCAGCACACCTTAATATGCAGATTTTTGTTGTAGAAGATACAGATACAAAATGTTTTGTGCTCACGTCGAACACCTCGATCTAATACAAATATATATTAGTATAATAACTCCACATATCTATATGCTTATATTTCTTCTTATAATTTTCATAATGTGTGTTTATATAATTTTTGTCTTGCTAAATTATATTATTATATGTATATTTTTAAAAATCTCTACTTTAATACTTAATGGAGATGGGTAGATTTTATTGAAATTGTAATTGTAGATAGATAAATTTTACTTGGTATCTATTATAGATAAATGAGTGGATTTTATTGAAATATAAAATATGCATTGAGTGTACTCACATTTATTTAATGCACTTTGATAATCTTATTAATTATTAAATGATATATGGAAAAGATTACCTCTAAATCAACAATGTAATTTTATTATGATGTAGGAAATAATAGTCATTAATAGATTTGAAATTTGATTCAATGAATTACATTGCACATAACTTTATATATATATATATATATATATATATATATATATATATATATATATATATATATATATATATATATATATATATATATATATATAAAATACATTACTATTCTACCTTCACAGATCCAAATATATATATATATTTACAATACATTACTATTCTACCTTCACAGATCCAAAAATTGTCTGGTGTATTCGTTTTGAATTTTCTTGTAACGCTTAACTAACCGACACATTGTTGTCAATAGTATTATTTCATATAATTAGATAGGAATAAGTCCAGCTTATCCATCCCACCATTGGAGTGGAGAGGATGAACTTGCCAATGAGAATATGATGTTCTCTGATTATTTTGTCCCGTCTTTAGGAAATTTCATGGAGAAATAAAGATTGTCCAATAAAACAAATGTAGATAGCTTTTCAACGCTTAATTGGCAAAGACATGGCTATTCCGTATGCGTTACGTTGGCTCGGCTTATCATGCGCGCTCAGAGATTAGTCATTGCGGGTCCCTTATCGTTGGAATCAGAATAGAAATTCTTTAAGATGTACGGCTACCACATAAGATTCTACGCTTGGCTTGAAAATTTTGAGCTTTAGGGATATTCAACTAAATCAGACTTTTTAACCGACAATATCTATCTTTTTAACCGACAATATCTATTAGTCCAATACAGCCTTCTTTTCGTGATGGCCGGTGTTGCTTACATTTTTCTTCATTTTTTCTTCATCGTCTGCAACAAGTTAAACCTGTTGTAATGTATACGCTTTATTTCCGTTCTCCGTTCGACCCCAATTCACATTGCTCTGCCCCTTCATTAGCTATAAATCTATTTTCTTCACCTGCACCAAAGGAAGGAAATTATTAAAATTTCACATTAAATAAATATCAGTTTAATGGTCATTATATTAATTTTATATTTCATTCTTATTAAAGAGTGATAAATAAATTGTTTTATTTCTGTAGGAAAAAATATTTTTGATTATTGAATTGGATTAATATTAAAAATAATTCTTGAATTTTTTTCAATTATTTGGATGTTTTACTATTTAGAGGTCAACATTTCAAATGTTAAATAAACTCTTATTATTGTAAATATGAAATGTATAATACCCATGTTAATTATCATTTAGATTTGGATTTATTTTATGGGAATGTATTCATTATACAATTGTATATTGATAAGTGTACGATTTTGTGAATTATATTATTTATTTGTGTTAAATGAATAGTTTTAGCTTGTAATAAATGATTTCAGCATGAAATTATTATTATTATCATTGTTTTTAGAGGTAAATGTATCAATCTTTATATTTATTTTTTTCTAAAATCAATCCATATTAATTGTAGTTAATTATTTGTATTTTTTATTAGATTAGATTTTATTTCTGATGAATAGGGCATATCTGTGCCCTCTAATATTTTTTCCTTAAGGTCTATATATCTTTCTATTAGGGTTTCCAAATACATATTTTATGAATTCTTTATCATTTTTTCATATATTATTAGGGTTATATTCATCTTTGTTGGTGTTTAATAGTTCTCTTTTTTTTTAAGGTTTGAACCTCATCTTGTAATCTTGTTCAAATTGTCCATCATACCTACCCTTAGATTCATCTTTAGCTTCTTCTTCTTCTTTTGTGTATGCTCTATTATTGATTTTCTAATATTTGAAATATAAGAGTAATTTACATTACCTTGCTTTGTATATGTCATAACCATATACCCTTTTTTATGCACAAGATTCTTTAGATCTTGACCTTCATTATAAAAAAGGATTTTTTTGTCTTAGGCCTCCTATGGATACCCAATCAAATGGCAATGAAATATTTTATAAAGCTCATGTTGGGAACAATATGGATGGTCAATAATATTTCAATCATGAGGGATATTCATCTAATCATGATCTTACCCTTACTAGACAAATGATTGTTGATGAACTCAAGTTAAATATCCTCATCAACTAGAAAGTATTTTTCATAAGGCATGGGTTGGTGATCCTTTTAGCATTGACTTCCTTCATGGAATAGGATATTTAATGGTATATTTCAATGGTGTGTCCTCTTAACCCTCTTCTTATTTTTATCGTAACCTCGAACCCAAAACTTCCATGGCTATTACTACTCATATTCTTTCCCTTAATGTTACTCATAGAATTATTTCCCCACCATAGAAATAGACATTCATTTGCACTTTTTGTTGATATTTTTGTTACTATGGTATATGTCTTATCATACATGTTTTTGATGTGACATTATTTGTGCATCTTCTCATTTACACATCATTACTCTACCTACCTCATCTATTATACCTTGCACTTCTATTGCTCATGCCATCTCTACTTCTATGGCCACCAACCATTATCCCCATTCCTTAATTTATACTATACCTCCCTCGTAATCTATTTGTATGTCATCCTATTATCTGTTCCCTCCTATGATAGCTTTGACCTTGTACCTTTCCTCACACATCATCATTATATGTCCTCTATTATCTCACACATTCCTTATTGGAGCCTTATTTCAATAATCCTTATTTTAACCCATAATTTATTATTTTATTTGAGAGATTCTAAGTGGGTATTCTATTTGTCAAAATTTCCAAAGTGTTATTCTTTGTCATCCCCCATGTTCCTATCAATATATTGGATGTTGCAAAATCTCAAAAGGTGTAAATATGTGGAGTTTCGTTCAAATTTCTAGGTATTGTTCTTATGTCAAACTTTCAAGGTTTCAATTCTTGTTATGCCTTTCTACTTAATGAACCTTTTTTAGCACTTTTATTACAAGGTGTTTTGACAAATGGATGCACATATTTAAGAAAAAAATTATCCCCTATATTGTTGTTCTCATTATATAAATAATTCATTTTTGTAATTGATTCTTCATAAGGAAAAGAAGTTTCAAAAAGACAAGTCTCCTCATTTTTTGCAACATTTGAAGGAAAGAAGAATGCACCTTATCGAGAGCAAATTGCATGTCATCATAGAATATTTTCAAAAATTGAATTTTCTTAGAATCATCAAGAATTTTATTTTCTTGAGAAATAGGTACAAGAGAAGGATCATTTTCCTCATTATTGTTGTTGATTACTAGTTTAGGAAAATGATATTCCTCAACAGATTCTTCTTTAACCTCTATGTAGAACTTCTTTCTAGTAAGCATTCTTGGTCACGAGCAAGAAAATAGGTTTCTTTTCCATATTTTTATTTAATATTTTGCAAAGTTTAAAGCAAAGAGGGATGAATTTTATTGGAAGTAGACAACATGCCACCACAGAAGCTCTTCAAGAAGTCAACATGCTTGGTATCTTCAAGAACTTGTCTTGTTTTGTAATACATAGAAAAAGAATAATCTTCATCATCAATGTCACTATCACTTTCTAGTTCAAGAAACTATGAGTTATAACTTTGAATTCCTTTATACCAAATAATTATTCTGGATTCTTCTTTCAAATAGAGTCATTGAGACCTTCATTCTAGGGAAGGAACCTTTAGATTCCTAATGAATAAAATGCACCAACACTTTGCTCCCTAGTAGAGCCGCCAAAAATCTACTGGTATGTGGATTAACACTTGAAATGATACCTCAACTCACCTAATGGAAAGTGGAAAATATGATCCAACAATTGAAGAGATAATTATAAAATAACGATCTTCCTCTATGTTTGAGAGATGAAACTCCTTCATATGATGGAGGTTTTTCATAGTTTTTGTGTACTTTTAATCCCAAAGTACATAAAGGAGAAAAGAAAGAAAACTAAAGAAATCTAAATAACAAAGACCATACTGGTAGACATAAAAAATACCCAATAGGATTTCATGAGTGACAACCATTACAAGGGAGTTTCACCATAATGTATATTTCAATATACAATGACAATGAAAGAAGGGTTATAAATCTCAACATACAAAGAGGTGAGTAACTCCAACACATTCAAACTTAGATACCAAATCCTACTTGTGTTTCATTACATCAATTGCATAGATTAATAAGTGTTAGTGTATTTTACTCTAGTTAGGCTAACTTAAGCCTAGCTAGGTGTTGAAGTGTCTCTTTGTATTCTACTCAAGTTAGGCTACCTTAAGCCTAGTTAGGTGTTGGAGTTGACCCTTGACTCATTTCCCATAAGGCGTCAAGGATGTTGAGGTATCTTGAGAGGTGTCCAATCCCTCTCGACACCTCTCCCTTGCATTAAGAAGAGCAACTTGCCACCACTGCAGGATGATGAGTCCTCTCCTCAATCCATGGCATGTGTTTGCTCATCCTCATTCAGTCCTCTCCTCAATCGCATGTATTTTCTCATCCTCATTCTTTATAATGAGGGTTTGAGCCCATTTTCAATAATAAGAAAATACAATATTACATTGTTCATGTGCTTGTTTTCTATCTCTTAGATCTTTCTACTTTCTAATATGGTATCAGAGCAGGAAGGAGATAGTTTCAAGCCATAGCTGAACAAATTTGTTGTGATTGTTAATTTCAGCCATTCGTGAAGCTTCACATCATCGCCATGTGGAAGATTCATCTTAGTGCATATATCTAAGTTGAAATTACCATCGAATCAATATTTCAAATCTGCACCATCGTGGGGTTTGTGGTGCTTAAGCTTGGGCATCAAGATCTGTTGCGCCATCCTCAGTCAAAGCTCAAACATGCATATTCCATATTCCATATTCTATGGAGATTCTACTTTGAAGAGTTTTCTTGACTCTCCATATTCCATTGAGATTCTTGAGGGGATATCTCTCCTCTATGGAGATTCTACTTTGAAGATTTTTCTTGACTCTCCATATTCCATTGTTTTGACCTTGATTGGGGATCCTAATCTTGGTGAGACATCCTTGGAGGAACTTGATTCCTTTTCATAGATATCATATATGAGGCTTCTTCCCTCTCACTTCATCATGGAGTTGGAGTTTCTTCCTAGAGGGAGACATGTGGTTTTTCATCATTGGATAGTCTTTTGGCTTCATACTTCATTCAATGGCTTTGAGGACACTTCATTTGGGGGGGGATCTAGTCTCCATGTATTCTTTCAGTGGAGTAATTCTTGTATTATATTCTAGTGATGGATGTAGTTCTAAGTGGGTATTGATGTTGAGACCTCCATCATCACTTCCATTACATGTACATGATTAGCATATATTTTGCATTATATCTCTATTTTGGGGATGAGTTTTTTCCCATGAGGTTTTATCATTTTCTCCATTTGTAAGAGATTGCATTATCATTTGTACATGGGTACTTAACATGGCCTAGTAGCCAAGAACCATCATCATTGCATAATTTTCATCATAACTACATTCCCAAGTTGCGCTTATGGGAGGGTGTTAGTGTGAATGGAATTATTTCCTAACTAGTTATTAGTTGGACCTATTCACATCATTAATAAGTTTACTTAGGAGTTAGTTTCCTAGGTGGCATTCTAGAAACTAGTATATGGTTATCTAGTCATTTAATGTTTGCAACCAAGGATGTTATCCAACTTCCTCTCACCTTTCCTATATAAGAAAGGATCTTATACATTTGTAAAGCATTCTAGATCAATTCATCATAGATCATCATTTTATCAAGTTCTTTTCTTGCTCATAGTGCACTACTTTCTTGTTCATGTGGATGTCTTTCTTCTTGGTGATCCATTGACAATTGCAGCTTCAAATGGGTGTTTGCTCCATATTTCCAACATGTACTAGTCACCAAAAAGCACTTTTAGAAGGTTGTTTGGGACTCATTCACCCATGGGCGAATGGTTCTCTACTTAGGGTTTTTAGAAAAATTTCAGGAGACTTTGATGTCAATCTATAGCTTTTGTTTGATCCCAATTGTAGTGTTAGCAAGTAAAAAATCAGATATGCAGGTGTGTTTATGTGGCTTGACATTAACTTTGATCTTTTTTGTAAATTTGACAACTTTTCTAGTCTCACTCTTCAAAATATCTTCAATCCTTCTTCAATCTAAACTCTACAACACAAACACATGAGGGAAAATTTGTTTTCCTTTTTTTGGTGAATTGGGGTTTTTCATTGGTCAAACCCTGTTTGGGTATTTAAACCTTGAATTGAAAAAATGAAATGTGAAAATGAATGGTTAATGAAAACTGTAATGTTGCAACTCACCAAACCCTTGAATAAACCTTTGGATTTATATAATATTGATATTGATCTTGCATGAAATGGCTTCAATGGATGTGGATCTTGATACTTGAGATCTTGATTGTTGTGATAGATCACTTATAAATCTACTCTTGAATTCCATTGATCATAAACTTTTCTATTGTAAACTTGCACTTGAAATCTCATAAAAGTTCTCTAGTTGATTTGATAAAATAACATTGTATTTATAGTTATGTATCCTTAATTTCCTAAAAATTAAATATTACAAGCCAACATTAAAATTTGAATTTGGATGCATTAAAATACCACAAAAAACATAATTTAAATTTAGGATCAAAGTCCTAGGTTGGACTCATTCACCCCATATCCCTATTCCTCTAACACACATTTCTCAAGGTAAAGTTTTATGTGTTGGCATTAATTATTGTCATGTTTCCCCTTCGAAAAATGTAATTTATCAGGCTTGTAGATGCAAAATAGGGCTTATTAAGGAATAATTAAGTCCATTTAAATTAAGAGGGCCAAAACAAAGTGTGAAACTTTAAAGGAGTACACTTTTCTACCCTACATTTAGCCCCCACTTTAGTGAGAGGATGACCTTGCATCAAACTCACACTAAAGTAGAAAAATATGCACCAAGAGGGGGTCCATGTTTACCAATATTATTGAGATAGGATGACAAAGATCAAGGAGGTGGCCAAGCCCCCAGGATCAAGATCCCATGGAAAACCAACATAAGAACAAAGGAATAGACATAAGATGTATAATAGAATGTAGCAAGAAAAGATACACAAATATTCAATGTCAAATACTAAAAGAAAGGAAAAGCAAAAAGGGGTGGATCAAGCCTCAGATGTTTGTCCAAAAATGTTTACAAGTGAAATCCACTATCCACTATGCAAAAAAAAATACATGCTCACACGGGCTAATGAAATCCATTGTCAACTAGGTGAGCCTCCAGAAGTGGCTAATGAGAGAATCTTATTAGGATCCCATAACCATACTGTACCATAAAAAAGGCAGCTTGCTTGATTTGGGAATAATTGACAAAAAATTGGACTTAATGAGGCCTTGATCTAGTGTTGTGAGGTGTTTTACACATCCACACTAGGTCTTGGACCCTTGCAAACTAAACAAAGTGTGTTTTTAATGATGTCTTGTAAAGGTGTTGTAAAATACTTTCATTCCTCTCTAGACTTAATCAGCCCATTTTCCCTTAATTCAACATTATAGAATGTATTTAATGAGGGATTGTAAAATAAACTTAATATTAATCTAGTTTTGTAATGTGTTTTACACATTCACATTGGATGTTGTGCCTTTCTAGGCTAAGTGGACCTCATTTTAGTGTTGTAAAGTGTATTTAATCACACTTTCACATTGTATTTTGTGTCCAAATCCCTAATTGACCTTTACATAATTATTAATAGGCCCCTATTACCCCATATTGTGCATCTTGAGGCATAATTTGAACAAATAACTAACAAAGTCATCATATAAACCTAATTTATTCATTCCCCAACAACCCAGTTGGAAAATGGACCCCTCTAGGAATAATTTTCCATCTCTAGCAAATGAGTCCCTACTAGGTGGTACTGATTCGCCCAAGGTGGCAAATTATTCCCATTTGGGTTAATTTTGACTTTTGAGTGGGAAAAATTAGGTTTTAAGTTTAATATTTCTTCATGTCAACATTGGGGATGCAATTTAGAGGAAAATAAGGTAAATTGCCTATAAAATCAAGTCTCTAAAACCTAATTTTCATCTATTAACTCATTCACACATCTCTTATCATCAAATTCATCATCTATATTCTCCTTCAAGTCAAGCAAGTTAGGGTTTTTACATTCTATGTCACCAAGATAGTTTCCAAAGACATTCAAGGGCCCAAATTCTTCATGTTTTGCTATAAAATTTCAAGATCAATCATCATGGAAAGGTAATAACTCCATTATTTCATGCTTCATTACATTCTTTTCTCATTTTTGTTTAATTACCTAAAAAGCGGTTTGACTAAGGAAAACCCCCATGTCCTAACAATCAATATTTTCTCCTTCTCTTCTTGTGTGTTTGCATATTTAGGTATATTGAAGGCTTGGAAATCATTAAGAATCAAGTTACAAAGTTTTTCAAGTCATCTCTTCATTAGCTAAGACAAAATATCAAAAAAAGTTTACTTTCAGGTCCAGAAATCAGACTTTTGAAGGCAGACACTTGTTTGGAACCAAAGTGCAGAATGAAGACTATAGTTTCCACTTTTCGATTTTTAGAAGTTAAAAAGTGGAATGATTCACCATGGATGGGAAATGAGTCCCATGACCAGGTCTGAACAAGGTTTTCTATAGTTTTGGATACACATTCATCTGAAACAAGCTCCAATGTAGTTTTCTAGAATTGGGACTAATTCGCCCAAAATGGTGAATGAGTCCCACCAGGCCTAAAAATTAGGATCAGTAGCATTCTAGAAGTCATTTCTAGTCTCCATCAAGATCTTAGGGGAACACTTTTAGTTTCATCCATTTTTGTTGCAATTTGCATTCATTTCTAGGTGTTTTGCATACCTCATTGTGTTTTCAAACATTGCATATTTCATTAGTTTTGAATTAATAATCTATCAATTTCATCATCTAGTTTCATTTATATCATTTAATTTAGTCTCAATTCTATCTTACATTCCTTAGTTTGAGTAAACCACTTCAATTTTGGGGTTCTATCTCTCTCCTTTTAGGTGAAAGATCCTAAGAGTGTAAAAGTACATAGACACACTTAAAATTGTTGGTTCACATACCAAAGTTATAAATATTGATAACTTGGATAAGGCTCCACACAATATGAAGTTCAAGCTTCATAATGCTTAATAATTTTTGTTATGATAAGCACTCCTGAACAAACAGGGCCCCACTAGCAAGCAAGGTGTATTATGCTTGATGACCATGAAAAAGGTTGTAACTTTGAGCTTCAAAACATTAGAAAGTTGCATTATGCTAATCACTTATGAAAAAAAATGAAAATAGGATAGGACATGCTCAAAGTGGTTTTTATTAGTTCATGTAAGGTATCCTCTTAGGGAACATCATTCCTAATGTCTGTAAGAGAGGACAAGTTGAAGATAAAATATTTGCAACTTGGGGAATGCAACATGTAGCATTACCACTAAAAGGAATGACATATTCTCATAAAGATCATAATATTGGAGGACATTAAACCAAACGACACCACCAAGAAGAAGACACATCGCATGAAGTAAGAAGACTGCACTATAAAACATAAGTTATAGTAAAAAAAGTTGAAATGATAATTCTAATGTATGCCCCCACTTTAAAGAAATTGTTGAACAGTAAACACCATGCTATGAGAAATTACTTTAAAGTAGAAAATGATCAATGCTAAACAATAAGACATGAGATCTTATTTGGAAATTCCTATTCAAAACAATAAGACATGAGAGCTTATTTGGAAATCCCTATGCTAAATAATAAGACATGAATGTATTCATGAGGATGTGGTTGCTCGTATCACTGTGTAGCCTCCATAGTTCATTTGTGAAAGCTTGAAGAATGATGTGTTGCATATTGGTTGATCGAAGAAATTTTGAAGCTCTATCAATGGTGTTTTGGCATTTCTTGTTGTCTGAATAGTTTGATTTGCCAATCCTTTTTATGAGGAAAGAGATTTGTTATATAAAATATGATTCAAAATGGATGACCATGATTAAACAATGTTGAATCAAGATCGGCAGTCAAAAGATGTTGACTAGAAATAGAAATGAATAAATTGTGTGAAATAGATTACACAATTTATGTGATTAAAGAAATGGATTAAATAATTAGTGTGATAGAGAAATAGATTGATTAGTCATGAATAGATTGATCAATTAGGAGATTGTAATTTTCTTAATCAAGAATAGATTGATTTGGCAGGTTTAGATTGCTCCATTAGGAAATCATAATTTACTCAATCAGAAAAGTGGTTGGGAATGATTTAATTAATTCATTCATTTTGGAGTTGAACATGCAAATAAAGTTTGACTTTTTCAAATAAAGTCGTATTAGTTTGATTTGTTTTTTGATAATGATTTGAATAGTTTTATTCAAATATTTGATTTTGGGGGCAAAGTGAGTTAATTAAATTATTATTATTTAATAATTTAATTGACTTAGGGGAATAAAGTAATTTAGTGACGTAATTAAATAATTGGTGTTATTTAACTAATCAAGATGAAATAAGATTGGATTAAGACTTTATCATTTCTGAAACTAATGAAATGAGAATTAATTAAATAATGTTGAATTATACAATTAATAGTAAAATTACGGCATTTAGGACTTTATTAAATAAATGAAATTTATTTAATTTGTCATAAAATGGTAGAAAGGTGAATTAATTAAATAATTTCATTTTATTCAATTAATAGGGGAAATTAGGTTTTTTGATGCAATTGATGTGAAATACAGTGATGTTTGATAATAATGATGTTGATGTGAAAATGTCATTTAAGGTGTGTGATAGCTATTAAGTCAATTTTATATGTTTAAATTTTTCCCCTCTTTGCTACAAAGTACTAGTCGCTTTGTTTCAAAGATTCAATGTTAAGATCAAGATTTAAGAAAAAACTATGCCCCACCGTGCCCTAGCAGTTAGTAGAATGATGGTAGGAATTTGTGCTACCCTCTCGAGAGGTTGGCCACAAATTTTGATTTTGAGGTCAGGCTCATGACACCATTCTATTTCTATTTAGATGTGTTTAGGATGAAAAATAAGATCTATAGGTCCCTCATTGCTCATTCTGATGTTTTTGGGAAGTCCTAAGTTGAATGTAGGAAGCTTCCATAATTAAAATTTAGGGTTTCCTAGGTAAATAATAGGTTTTTTGAGGTTTAAAATGGATAATTAGGTTTCTAATTTCTTGATTTATGCTTTGATCCTATAGTGTAATCTTGTCTCTAGATTTTCCATTCTGTCAGTTGTCGAGGAACAATGCTTAGGATTTAGGGAGCCCCACATTTTCAAACCTAGTTCAAAAGTTTGGATGGACCACAAGTGTTAGTGGGTTGGTATGTGCCCTCCCTCTTCTTGTTTTCATTTTCTCATGTTCTCGTAATTCGTGTATAAAGTTTCATAGGTCAATAGCAAGGTTTTCATGTTCTTAGTGCTTTTACATCATTTCAACACATTTTCTAGTTTAGGAAGCTTGCACTTGCTCTAAACCTATGTACTTGCTTCATACTTGTAGCTTTGACATAAGTTTTCACTTTTGTTTTGTGCTTTTGCTCTAAAATTGTGCTTTCGATTGCTCAGGGATAGTTTATGTGCATTTTGTTTAAACTTGCACACTTGAAAAATCTCCTTGCTTTTGATTCTAGCACACTTGACCTAAACTAGTGCACTTGCTCCTTTCTATCACTTTTTCTAATTTTTTCTTGCTTTTGTCTATTTGGCATCCTAAGTCTTGTTCTTTTGTCATTTTTTGTTTCATTTGGCACTTGGGTTTATGACATGGTCTAACCGCCTCTTGTAGATCTTAACTAACAATTGTATTAGGCATTGATAGGTAAACCTTTTGGTGCAATGACAAGGCCAACAACCCTAATATCATGGGTTAAAATGATTGTAGGTGGTCCTTCAACCATTGTAGTTGAGAGAGATATGACCTTGGTATCTATTTGATCCAATTTCCCATTTTGATGTTTTGGAGAGATATTTCCTAGATGTGGTTAGGCTTCATCATATTTATTACATGTGGTATTTGCAAGATCATGATGGGCCAAAAAGTGGCAATATGATGGGTATGTGGCTGACGACTTTTTTTTACCCAAAATTGATGAAATAAAAAGGGTTTTTAAAGGACATTCTCAAATTTCCACCAATATAAATTATTCTTTACTTTGAATTTAATAAGTAATTATTATTCATTTTCTATTTGAATTAAATAAAGTCCTAATTGATAGGTTGATTGAAAAATATCTATAGATTTCAAACGATATCACATTTTTTTAATCCAAAACATGTGTCACATTCTATGATTCGCATACTATAGGATTAAAAAAGAAAAATGAATTTCATGAAGTTTTGACCAAGTTAAGGTGGTCAGACATACAAGTTTTTATATCTAATTTTTTTTAAAAAAAATGTATTACATTGGGACATGAGTCGTCTACTTATATCTAAAATCTTATAAAAAAATATTATTATTTTATTGTGGTTAGGGTGGTCAGACAACCACCTACTTCTTATTTTTTCCTTGAAATTTAAGTACTACTGCATTGAAATTTCAAATTGTCACCAAATATTTAAAAAAAAAAAAAAAAACCTAGTAGTTTAGAAATTACATTCAATTTGCTATAGATTCTATTCTTATATATTTTTAAAATAATATAGATAACTTATTCAAATTTTTATGTCAAGTTTCCTAACTCTAATTTTTCTCAAATTTTTGGGACTTAAGGGCCTTTTTTTTCTATGATTATCCTACAAATACCCATTCCTCCCATTTGGGCTCATAAAAAAATTATGACTCCACTCATGGAGTGGTGGCATTTAGAGACATCTTCATTCCATTTACCTATAGGAGAGGCCACCGTTACACTCAAGAATGTGTGGAGGATTCTATGCATTCTTGACAACACTTATAGATGTAAGAGAATCTATCATAATTGACCAAGAATAGATGATTCTCTTATAGTCCATCATAACCCAACTTGGGTGCCAACTTTCTCCATGCAACAAGATGCTTTTATGACATTTCATAGAATCTATCATAGGTCAAAGATTCCAAAGTGGGATTCCTATGTCCACTTGGAATGATTATGTGTCATCCAATCACTTCCAACTAGGATGCTACCCAATTGGTGAGTCCCAATTTATGACATGACACAATAAACAATTAAATAATACAAATAAATATAATAATACATTAAGTAAATCAATATCAGGAATATGTGGTTGGGACACCATAATCCCAATAGAAGAGACCTAAATGTCGTGAGCCTTGGATCATCCCCAAAAGGAAAACTCAAGACAAAAGAAAATATAAAGGTTTATGACATATAGAAGAATGTAGGTAATGTGTGGGGGAAAATCATAGGCATAAACAAGATAAATGTACTTGAAATATAATCTAATCTAAGATCAAGAACACAAATCTAAGATCTATTACTACACTTATGAAATTACTTTCTAAGCTATTGAAAAAAATATTGTGAAATCCTATGATTACCAAATTGAATTCAAAATAAAGAGAGGTTACCATCCCATATTGGAGTGTATTCGGAAGGATGTGGTTGCTTCTATCATTGTGAAGCCTCCATAGTTTGTGTGTGAACAATTGAAGAATGATGCATTGCATGTTGGTTGATCGAAGGAATGTTGAATCTCTATCAATGGTGTTTTGGCCTTACTTTGTTATCTAAATAGGTTGATTCTCTTATCCCTTTTGTGAGGAAAGAGGTTTTTTATATACAAAATTTGATTCAAAATGGATGATCAGGATTAAACAATGTTGAATCAAGACCGATGGTCGAAAGATGTTGAGAGGAAATAGGCATGAATAAATTGTGCAAAATAGATTACTCAATTTGTGTGATTGAAGAAATAGATTGAATAATCAGTGTGATTGAGAAACATATTGATCCATCAGGAATAGATTGATTAGTCAAGAGATCATAATTTTCTCAATCAAGAATAGATTGATCTGTTAGGTTTAGATTACTCAATTTGAAAATTATAATTTAGTTAATCAGAAAAGTGGTTGGGAATGCTTTAATTAATTCATTTTGGAGTTGAACATGTAAATAAAATTTGACTTTTGCAAATAAAGTTGCATTAGTTTGATTTGATTTTTGATAATGATTTCAATAGTTTTATGTAAATATTCAAATTTGGAGGGAAAGTGAGTTAATTAAATTATTATGATTTAATAATTTAATTGACTTAGGGGACTAAAATGATTTAGTGATTCATAATGAAATAATTGGTGTTATTTAACTAATCAAGATGAAATAAGATTGGATTAGGAATCTATTAAATAAATGTAATTTATTTAAGTTGTCAAAATCGATGAAACATAAAATAATTAAATAATGTTGTATTATCCAATTAATAGTAGAAATAGTGTTTTTAGGGCTTTATTAAATAAATAAAATTTATTTAATTTTTCAAAAAATGGTAGAAAAGTGAATTAATTAAATAATGGATTGTATTATTCAATTAATAGGGGAAATTAGGGTTTTTGATGCAATTGATGTGAAATGTAGTGATGTTTGATAATAATGGTATCAATGATGTGAAATTTTCATTTAATGTGTGTGATAGGTATTAAGTCAATTTTATATCTCTACATGTACAAATAGAGGAATGAACATAAAGACATGTCAAATATATAGTTTGAGGAATCACATTATGTACATGTGAGTTAACCTTTAGCAATTCATTTGCATCCCAATCTTGTTCATCATATGTAGAAGGTGGACAATTAGCCAAAGGGACAATGCCAAGTGCCAAACTAGGAGAAGGCTATCTAACTCCTTTTCCCCACTAAGTGCAGTACAAGGATGAGTCAAGATAATTGGTGATAATGAGCTCCTTCAAATATAGAAAATGATTTGCAATTAATAAAAAGCATGTAATAGTGAGTATGCTATGATCCTACAACTATCACATGGAAAGGAGCAAAGTGCATGCATTTTAGTCACTTTGGATTCTTTTCAAATTTTCTTAGTAGTTCTTGTAAATCATTAAAATCATTAGTATGATGTCCAAATATTCTATGATATGCACAATATCGTCCATTTTGATCACCTTGTTTTTTTGTTAATTTTTTAGGTTTAGGTAGTAATTTGATTAATCCCCAATGTAAAATAGAGTAAAAATAATTCTTAGTCTTGGATACCTTTAATAGGCAATCTAGGTATTCAAGAGCATCACACTTTTTTTTTTCCCGGATTTGGAATGCTTATGCACTTTCTTCTTTGGTTTGATAATTGATTGATTAAAAGATGATGATGAAGAGGATTGTCATGATGGTCATCAATTGTATCTCCTGACATCAAGGCCTTTCCTTTAGAAGAAGAGGATGTGAGAAGAGAAATATGGTTATCAATAATTGTCTCTTGTTTTGTCACATCACTTCCACAAGTGAAAGGGGTATTTAAGGATGATTGGAGGTAGGGAAAAGTAATTTTAAGAAATGTATCTATGATATCATTCTCTTGAGCTCATATATCTTTAGAAGATTCACAAATAAAATTCTCATGGAATTCAATATTTGGTTCTTCTAAGACTACAACACTTTCATCACAAGAGAGGGGAGTCTTGGGAGAAGAATCTTTATTATTGTCAAGATTATCCATAGTTCTTTTCTCTTGCATTAAAACATTGTAGTGCCCCTCAGTTTGCTTTGGTTTAGGACAGTGACTTAGATGTAATTGGACTTTATGATATTGTTGATGACACTTGGATATTGTGACACTTTGATTCCTAGTTATGATGATATTGATGATACTCTTATGATTGATGTTTCATGCTTATATCATGGTTGGCAGATTAGTTTAATTGTTTATGTGAGTTATCATTGATATGGAGATTATGTGTTAATTGGATGTGTATTCAATCATTATTTGATATATGTTATTGTGTTTCAATGTATTGGTGAAGGGGAATAGGGTCGCATCACTCACTTGTGAATTCCCTACTATGCTACGATTTTCCCTTCACGATGTGATTGACTATTTTCCCTATGCACATATTCGACTGTGTGATTTGTTGTTGGCTGTAGGTACCAATCATCGACTTCAACTAAATTGCTAGTTTTAAGTGTGCCTAAATCCCAATGGAGGTTGTTGATTCGGAGGTCGCATCGGGCCCCCCACATTGAGCCATCATCCTCATCGAGGATGAGTGTTTGATGTCACACCTTGTCTATAAGGTCAATTCAAGTTGTGTTGTCATTGTGGTTGTTGTTTTGTTCCCGTTTCGTTGTATAGTTTGATTTTGCTTGAGAGTATGTTCTTGGAGTAATTTTAATGATTGTGCCTTGTTTGATTATTTTGTTAATAAATATTGTCAGAAATTTAAAAGGCTTTGGACCAATTAAATAAAAGCTTTTATATAGTTTATGGCTTGATTAAATAAATTACACTTTATTATTTAAAATGAATTAGTTAAATAAACATATTAATTTAATGGGATTGTGAAAGAAAATTGTATGAGAAATTAAATTAATAAACTAAATATATTAAAAAAAATATTAATCAAGTGTGTGCAATTGCAAGTGATGATTTAAAAGTTATAAAATTAAAACAAGTTGGATAAATTGTGCATAATGGGGAAAATATAAAAGAAAATAAATTAGTTAGTTTTATGGACTGGAAGACAGTTACATAGGGAATAAATTAATAAGGTAGTGGAAGTTAACTAATAGAGGGGAAATTGGATTATTTTATGGGGAAAAAAACTAATTCTTGTATTCTGGGTGTATGGGAGTTTCTTTTGGGGGTTCTTAGAGCTTGTTTCTAGTTCGGATAATTTGGTTCTTGATCTTGGAGGTTTTTGGAATTGGGGCTTTACATAGGGCTTTGAAGCTGCAATTCAGAATTAGCGATGTCTGCATCAATCTTCAATCAACTGAACGAATTTATATAGGTTCCATTGTTTATTAGTTTACATCTTTGTCTGATTTGGATAATGAAATAAATTATAACAGATGAATTATGAAAGAATTTCTTGCAAAACGTTTTCAAATCATTTTTTTGTACATAGTTTGTAAATTATTAATAGATGATTTTTTTTTTACCTAGTAGTCATTGTATTCTTGTGTGAGTTTTTTTTCATCTCTTCTCTTTTCATATTCTCTCTAGGAATACTCTATTTTTCATTTGACCTCCCTACTTGAGTTGATGTTGTAGATTTTTTAGGTTTTTTGTATGCCATATTCTTTTGAGTTCTTGCATGTTGGTATCCCCTTCTTAATTTTGTTACATTGGGTAAGTATTACATTCTATACTTTGGAATTATGTTCAGACCACCATCGTGGGTTTTGAAGTTGTCTACATGGCATGGAAAATTAACTGTGACAGTATTCGATTACCCTATAAAGATTAGGTATTGATAGGAATGTTACCTTGGCATTCAATAGTGTGAAGATTCAGTGAATTTTTCTGGTGTTTTCCCTTGTATCATTGGATAGATGTTTGTATATAGAATTTGTATTGTATAGAAAACGAGTTTGGCTGGCTTTGTTCATCCCAAGATTGTGTGTTTTACAATGCTATTAATCTTCTCTTGACCACGTCTCTATGCCTAGTAAAGGCTAAATCTTGTGAACTGTAGGCTTCTATAACAATCACCTAGATTTTCTTAGAGCATTGTTGCCCTATTCCTTTGTGTGAATCATGTAAACTCATGTTGGATCTCAATCGAATTACCCAACTCAATAGGAATTCCTTTGTATTGTGGTTCCTTTATAGTTTCAAAATAAATCTATACTAATCTAAGATGACTGGAAGGTAATAGGTTGATTCTAGTTAGGGGCGTTATACAAGCCTATCTTTCATATTGTTTCATTTAGCATCACCAATAATCTTCGTAAGATTGATGTGTCTATTTCATTGAAGCAATGGTTCGCATCTCTCAAAAAATTTCTCTTGCAACAATCTTGGAGATGAAATAGATATACCCTATTGCCTTATTCACCAAGATGTATTTACCTTCTTATGCATTCTGTAGATTTCATTATTCTTCGGTCAAGAATATACCTCTCTTTTCACCCCTTTCATGATCATCAATTGAGTGAAATTACTAATGTTTATGATATTACCTATGGGATGGTTTGGTTGATGCACTAGCATACTCATCCTTCTAATCTCTCTATAGATTTTGATAGCCCCTATTGGCATGCAATTTTGGATGTGATAAATCTAGAGTAAACTTCAATTTGCATAGTTGGTAACATGTGTTCTCTGTTAGCAGTGTAGACATGCAAAATCAACATCAAGCACCTAAATCTAACTAATTAACATCAATTTCTTCTGTTAATCAAATAAAGCAATTTATTCAATTAAATTCCTCCTTTAATTAAATAAATTAGCTTTATTTAATTTAATCTTCACGTACCTCTTTGATTAAATAAATCAATTCTATTTAGTCTAATCCTAATGTCCCTTTTTTAATTAAATAATTCACTTTATTTAACATAAAAGAGG
Source organism: Sequoia sempervirens (assembly GCA_007258455.2). Classification (NCBI taxonomy): domain Eukaryota; kingdom Viridiplantae; phylum Streptophyta; class Pinopsida; order Cupressales; family Cupressaceae; genus Sequoia; species Sequoia sempervirens. The sequence goes on from VDFB02000003.1 coordinate 350,434,118, forward strand.
GGTAAAAATTTATTAAGACAAGAGAAAATTATAGTGCCAAATCATTACATAGCCTTATCAAGCTCCACCAAATGGTCCAACTGTTGAGACAAATCTAGGGGTAATTGACCCCAATCAACCAATTTCCAATCATGAATATGATCAAAAGCCCATTTAGCCAAACAATCAGCAACACCATTCCACTCCCTAGGAATATGAGTGAAAGTAACAAACTCAAGAGAAACACAAAGATTGAAAATTTGTTCAATAATCAAAGCCAGGGGCCAACTAACATCCTCTAACCTCCGCTTGTTCAACAAGTTCACCACAACCTAGGAATCAGATTCACATATAATCTTGCGCCACCCCAACTTACTGCCATGCTCCATAGCTAGTAAAATTGCTTGTGCCTCCATAAGATTATTAGTATGAAGACCCTTATAAATAGAGAAAATAAATTGAACATCCCCAGAACTATCCCGACCAACACCACCAATTCCAGCTTGACTAGGGTTTCCACGAGAAGAGCCATCCGTGTTAATTTTAAAGATGCCTTGAGGAGGAGGATACCATCTTTGCTCCCTATTCACCTTCTGAGTAGGATGCCTACACCTATTGCGCATAAGCTACAGATGCGAAGGAGGCAGATGAAGGCGGTTGAAACAGCCAACATCAAAAGAAGCAATCGAATCAGACAGATCACACTTAGCCACGATCATTTCTCCCAAAGAATGCAAAATTTTCCACCACAAGCGAGGGTCCCCGATCATCATATCCTAAAAAATATGATGATTCCTCTCCAACCAAAGATTCCAAATGATGAAGGGCCAATCGCCCAAGCAGCTTGAAGAAAGGAAGTAGAAATAGGGGCCCTACTCCCCCGATCCACAAACTCAGCCAAAGAAGTAACATGCTGATAGGGCATATTCCACACCCACCACGAAAAATGCCAAATTTCCTGAGCATAGGAACATTGGAAGAAGAGATGAGAAGCACACTCCTCAGCCTCACGACACAACACACAAAAAGAGGGACCTTGGAAACCTCGCTTGCATAAATTATTCCAAGTAAGACACCGATTTTGAGCCACCAACCACATGAATAAATTGCATTTGGGCCAAGACAACTTATGCCAAACATACTTCCACCAAGGGACCTGAATATCCCCAAACAATTGTCGCCCCAAATGCTTATAGCCAGTAAACATAGAGTACTTCCCAGACATATCAGAACCATCCCAAGCTAAAATATTAGGTCCCCTCAACGAATTACAAGCCCGAGAAGCCAAAAGTTGAGCAAGCTCCCGCCTATCCTCCTCAGAGCCCCCAGGAGGCCACTCAGAAAGGTGCTTCCAGTGGAAAGAAATAACAAAGCCACAATGCTCATTAATCTTATAATGCTCAACAGTGTCCCAACCAGTAGTAGTAAAAACATCACATAGGGGTTGAAGATGAGGAAAAGCAAAAAGAATAGGTGGGTGACCATCCCAAGAATCCCACCAAAAAAGAGCCTGTGATCCTGAATGACAGATCCAAAAAAGCGCACGCTTAATCAACTGGGCTCCCACTTTCAAAGTAGACCAAATCATAGAACCACTTCCCTCCAGAGGATAGTGAGGAACCTCATGAGAAGCAACACCATGAAGATACTTATAGTTAACATGAGCCCACAGCTGGTGTTGATTAGTACACCAGCACAAGTAAAGATTCACCGCAAGAGCTTGCCCATTCAAGATAGAAGAGTGTAAACCAAGACCACCCTCCTGCTTAGGTCTACACACAGAATCCCATTTAACAAGGCTCCATTTAGAAGTCATCAAGTTGCCACTCCAAAGGAATTTCCGAGAGAGAGCATCAAATTCTCGAAGGAAATACATAGGGGCCGATTGAACAAAACATCTATAGATGGGAAGGGCCTAGATAACAGACTGAAGGAGGGTAACTCTAGCAGCAGTAGACAACCATTGATGAGTCTAATGAGTTACCTTCTTCCTCAACTTATCAAGCAACATCTACGAGGAGGATCTGGGTATTCACTTTATTTAATTAATCTCTAAAGTCATCCATTTAAATTAAATAAATTCATCTTTATTTGATTTAACACTAGAACATCATCCTCTTTGATTAAAATAAATCAAAATGAGAAGAAAATGATTTTAGATTTAATTACACTAGGGTAGGCAACATCTCATATCGAAATTAGTAAAAGGAAATTATATGAATTTTTCTATGTTAATAATTGGGACCGATAGATTGTGAGATTTGATTTTATATATATTGAGTTCACTGTTGTTTAAATTGGCTTGTGTCAACTTCAAAAATATGTATATGTATTATTGTTTATATGAATTTAACTCATTGTTTTAGTTTTGAGTAATATTTGTTTGGAACTCTTTGGATGTGTTATATTTGTTGGTGGTAAGGTTGTTTGCTATCCTTCATTATGTCTTGCACCATACATGCACTGTGGTTGTAATCTTTGAGTAACTATATTCAGAATATATATATGCCTTAATTAGGTATGTCTACATTGTTTCCACCTTATTGCTAAATACATAAATATAAATACCTAGATATATATATATGGATCTCCACATTTGTATATATATATACATACACATATTATATAGTGTGTATTTTGGTTAAGGATACTATGTGTTTTATGTTTATAAATTTATGAAAATGTAAATATGAGAATTGGTTAATATAATTGGACAATTGAAAGGCTACATTAAATAAATGAGCTAGACTAATTTTGTAGATTTATATAGAATATTGAGTCCATTTGTAAATAGGTATCAGTTGAATTGTAAACTATCTTGTATTTGGATATAGAATAGAATAAATATCATTGAGACAATGTCTCTCTAAGTTTAATGTTGATTGGTATTAATTGGATCATAGTGTCTTATTTTGAGATCGAAATGTTGTGAGAAAAAAATTATTGTTGTTGTTCTATGATAGTCTTTAGTTGTTTGGGAAGTGAATAACAGTATTCTTCCAAAGGATCAAGAATTGTGATTGGGTAAATGTGTACATTGTACCATTAATTGGTTGTTGTGATCTTGATCATGTGTTATTGGAAGGGAATTGGCCATTGCATAGTTTACTTATCTTTATGGATTAATTTGGTGTGCGAGATGGTTAATACCTCGCCTTATGTATACATTCTTATGTTTTAGTGATTCATGGAAGTTGGCTCTACCCTATCGATTGTGTTGGGGTTTTTAGTTGTAGAAGGGGGAGTGGCTCTCAATGGGAGCCGATGCAAAAATAATTAACTAGGGGGAATGGGTAGAATTACACCTTAACTAAGATAAGTGGATGCCTCACCCAGTTTTGTAGTGCTCATTTAGGCTAAGGATGGGTTGGGAAGGCTTGGCTGGAAAGACCCATATCCTTGTCCCTACAAAAGGATAATTGGTGCCACATGTGTCACCCTATGGGGCCGGTGCCTAGTGAGAGGCTGTCAGGACAACCATAGATGGGGACTGACATCTAGGTTATTAGGATGGCTAGAATCTAGGCTATCAGGACAACCCATGCTAGGACCATGCGATGAAACTCTCCCCAGCTACAATCTTGTATTCTCTAGACTTGTATTTTCATTTTATGTTTGTGAGTTCCTCTGGAAGCAATGTTATTGTTGTGTTATGTTATGTTATTCTTTACATGTTGGAATCCCTTATAGTCTTTTTATGTCATTTTATTTTTAGCCTTGTGTTGTCTATTGACTTTTGTTAGATTGTGATGGTGGGACCCTTTGCTATCTCCTATCCCGGGGGGTGGACCTTTGGGTTCCACATGGTTGGGTGGAAAGTTCATCATTCTCCATTAGGTTCCCTCTTCATGTTTTTGATTGTGGTGACTTCTCCTAGATTGAAGACTTCTACATCGTATCAGTTTATGTGGATCATCACTCTTGTATTGTATCATAATTTGATATTTCTTGTATCATACATGATGTACAATCCTCACACATGTATACAAGGAGATATTGATATTCAAATGTATAAATGTAATGTTGTAAATTGAAGTTGAATTCTATTATGTAATGGATGGTGTAATAGATATTATTGTAAATGTAATTAACTGAATTGATTCAATGATCTAGTTTGAGTAAGTGTTCTGGACGTAGCATATTGATTCATGGTTAATTGTGATGATGAGATGTATTTCCATTTTGATGTTAGAATTAATTTAATGTTTTATAGTTCTCTCTAATTTAGATTATGGTAAAACTATGTAACATAGTCATGAATCCTATAGGACTTAAATTAGATTAGTGTTAAGTATTTCATTGCAACAATATGTTTAATGCACTTTAAAAAAATAAAAATGTATCGTATATGGCATTAGTGTGTTGTCTTCTAGGGTCTCGTGGTAGGGGTGTTATAAACATTATCATAAGTGGGATGTAAATGGAGACTAGGAAATGTTGTGTTAAAAGATGTGTTAATGGTTTCATCTTCTTGCACTAAGAGACTCTCATAACTAGGATAGTTATTAGAATAATGACCACTAGTTTTGTTATTAAACCTTTTTCTTAGAAAACTTGTAAAGGAAGGTGTACCATAGAAAATTGGACCCTCTTGAGAAAAGAGACAATTTCATGGATAATTAGACCCACTTTTGACCCCTTCACATCATTTCCTCTTCAAAATAGCATTTATAGGCCCTTTAGACCTATTAATTTTGATGTAGAGGCTCGTTTCTATCATAGTGATTTTCCACCATGTTGAGATCACCTCCCCAAATCCATTCATCCATGGGGAGGTTGTTAACTATCCATTCCCAAAGTTTGATTTGATAAGGGGAATCATTTGGAGCATAGATGGAGCAAAAACCAATGGATCCTCCTTGTAGTAGTAATAAGCACCACACACAATTATTATTGTGATCAACTCCTGAAGAGATGATAAACTTAGCCAACCAAGGTGCAATTCCTAATACTGCACCTCCACTTACATCACTATGAAGAGTGGAATTAAACCAGCCATCCCTCCATGAGGATTAAAGAGCAAGTTGGAGGCAAGTTTCTACAATTTTAACTTCTTGCAGAAAAATTACATCCAACTTGTGCATTTGTAAATCTTTCTTGACATGAAATTTTCTTGAGGGGATTGATAAACCCCTAACATTTCATGTTATAATAGAAAACTTCATTGGATTTGAGGTAGGGAGTCCATATCCTTTCAGTCTAGAACTTTGAACTAGTTTTCCCATAAATAGTTTTGTTGTTGAAGTGGAATTAGGGCCCTAAAGAGGTCCTCGCTAGGGGATCTAGACCTTTTTCCGAGAGAGCTTGAAGAGGGAGATTTGGCTCTAGGAGTAGCAGGTTGATTCTCATGATTTTAGTCATATAAGTGTAGATTCGAACTTTCTTTTCTTTTTTTAATCATCCTCCATCCATCCTCAAGGAAGGCCTCCTTGTAAGATGAGGGTTTACCTAACGGAGAACTAGGAACTGAAGAGTGGGGAGGATTATGTAAAAAACCTACAGTAGAGATGGAGGGTCATGTTTGAGATGGAGAAGGGGTAGGTGGTGGCTGAAAGGAGGGTGGAGAAGGGGGAGTGGTGTCAGGGGGTGTCACTCCATGAGAGTGATGATCTTGAACTATGAGAGGGGATGAGACTAGTGAAGGGATTATTGAAGAGGAGGAGACATTGGTTTAGGATTTACGAATAGGGAAATCTTTGATTAAATGCCCTTCTTTGTGGCAATAAAAACAAGCATTAGGCTTGTTGAGGTAAGAAATGAGTTGTGCAAAGAAAAATCGTGGACTAATTAGTTGCAAGGTATCAGGTAAAGTTTGGTTTAAATCAACTTCAATGCATGCTCGAGGATGAACACAGAGACTAGAGTACTTATCAGCAGTATTTTGGCACCATAAAACTCTTCCTGATTGGGCTGCTATATCTTTAAGGAATGGACAGACTACCAAATTTAGAAATGGGAATTTTACCCACATTGGGTTATGAGACTTGGAGGCTCCTTCAAGGTGGAAAGCAAAATCCCATGCCTAAAGATAACAAATTTGACCAGATATTTTCCATGAGCCATAATGAAGATTAGCCTAAGCATGCTCAGCTAAGAAAAATGTGCATGAAATGTATCCCTTTCCTAGCTCGAGCTAATAGACTTTATCATCCAACCCCCATTTTCCCAATGTTTTTTGCCCATTTATAAAAATTTTGTTTAGAGGGAACTCCAAGAAAGAAAAATAAAATGATTGTTAATTGCCTACAGTCATCAATTACATATAAGACTTCATCAAAGAGAAAACACTCAAGGGTCTTACCTCCATTGCTTGCTTCCTAAAGCCATGGACAACTACTAGGCATTCATTTTTTTGAAGGAGAAATAGGTTGCTCATTCACCTCTACCCGAGAAACATTTTGGGGATTTGTCAAGCCGGGGTGACTGAATAAAGACTATGCAGGAATTTCTTCCTCCATGATTGTGTTGGGTTTAGGGAGAGCTAAAATTGGCATTAGGCTTAACTTTAATCCACTTCCCACAATGTTGTAGAGGGAGGAGCGTTGAAAATCTTTTGGGCGTGAATAGAGTTTCTCCCATGCCTTCTTCATTGACATGATTGGTTCGCAAAAAGGTATGCTGGAAAAGATCAGATTTGAAGGTATCTGCAAAGGCACTAGGAAGAGGAAACATAGGCTCACTCATGGCTAGAGCAAAGCCATACAAAAGAACCGCCGCTACCTCTTCAAATACAACAGATTGCTACTTGTATGAAGTGTTCATTCCAACACTTAGGGCTTATGTGCAAGATAAATGTGACTCACCTTCCGGGGATTTGAAAACAACAACAAACAGATGATGGTTTTGACAGCTATCTGCATGCCAGGATTGAAAGTAGCACATCTTAATATGCATATTTTTGTTTAGAAGATACATATACAAAAAGACTTGTGCTAGTCTTCGACTAGATACAAATATATATTAGTATAATAAGTGCACATATATATATTTATATTTCTTCTTATCATTTTCATAATGTGATGTTTATATAATTTTTTCCTTGCTAAATTATATTATTACATATATATTTTTAAAAATCTCTACATTAATATTTAATGGAGATGGGTAGATTTTATTGAAATAGTAATTGTAGATAGATAAATTTTACTTCATATCTATTATAGATAGATGGGTAGATTTTATTGAAATATAAAATATGCATTGGGTGTACTCACATTTATTTAATAGGCTTTGAAAATCTTACCAATTTTTAAATGATATTTGAAAATTTTATTATGATGTATGTAATAGTGTTCATATCATTCAAGTCATTAATAGGTTTGAAATTAGATTCAATGAATTAAATTCATTACATTTTATTTTATTTATTGGATAAGGAAGAAAAAAATCAAATTACATCAGCAAGAAGACATTGCTAAACAGACCACCATTAGGTCATACACAAGTAGCATGCTGCTACTGGTGTAATAATAAACACAGTTCTAGATCATCATTACATAGAATAAAGAAGGTAAAGCATGCTGCTACTGGTGTAATAATAAACGTAGTTCTACAATAGCAAAATGTGCTGCTATAACAGCAATAGCTCCAACAAATACAATAAGAATCTCTCTTCGAAGAAAATATAAAATACCACTCAGCCAAAACTTGAACCATTAGTCAACAGCCATTTAGAAGAAGGTCTAAGCAACTCAATGTCCAAAAGGCAGAATACTCTCCATAGCCTCAAAGAAGCATCCTCCTTAGCAAGATGCCTATATGTCAACCAACTGTAACTGTGCTTGAACATTGTAGATAGATATTTTAAGATCATTGTTAGTTTCTAAATAATCTTGGAGCATAGCAATCAAATTTGTAACTTGTAAAGAGAGATTCCAGCAATTATTTGAACTTCAATTTTAAAAAGCTGAGAGATGCTGGAAAATACAACAACACAACGAAACTTCCAAATGAATTTGTATTACACATAATTTAAAAAAATAAAATTATTTACAATACATTAATATTCTACCTTGACAGAAGTAATAATTTTTAATCAAGTGATGGATTGAGAGGGAAATAGCTGACTTAACTAACCGACACATTGTTGTCAACAATATTATTTCATATAATTAGATAGGAATAAGTCCAGCTTATCCATCCCACCATTGGAGTGGAGAGGATGAACTTGCCAATGAGAATGACGTTCTCTGATTGTTCTGTCCTGTCTTCAGAAAATTTCATGGAAACTTAAAGATTGTCTAATAAAACAAACATAGATAGTTTTTCAACGCTTAATTGCCGAAGACATGGCTATTCCGTATGTGTTACGTTGGCTCGGCTTATCATACGCGCTCAGAGATTACAATCATTGCGGGTACCTTATCGTCGGAATCAGACTAGAAATTCTTTAAGATGTATAGCTAGCCTACCATAAGATTCTATGCTTGGCTTGAAAATTTTGAGCTTTAGTGATATTCAACTGAATCAAACTTTTTAACCGACAATATCTATCTTTTTAAGAGACAATATTAGTCCAGTCCAGCCTTCTTTTCATGATGACCGGTGCTGCTTACATTTTTCTTCATTTTTTCTTCATCGTCTGCAACAAGTTAAACCTATTGTGATTTATACGCTTTGTCTCCATTCTCCATCCGACCCCAATTCACGTTGATCTTCCCCTTCATTAGCTATAAATCCATTTTCTTCACCTGCACCGAAGGAAGGGAAGTATTATAATTTCACATTAAATAAATATCAGTTAAATAAGCATTATATTAATTTTATATTTCATATTAAAGAGTGATAAATAAATTGTTTTATTTATTTATTAAATAAAAGTGGACTGAAATCTTTTATTAATTTTGGAAATAAATTGTTTTATTTTTATTGAAAAAAATATTTTTTTATTATTGAATTAGATAATATTAAAAATAATTCTTGGTAATTTTTCAATTATTTAATGTTTCGTTATTTAGAGGTCAATATTTCAAATGTTAAATGAACTCTTATTGTTGTAATGATGAAATGTGTGATAGCTATGTGAATTCTCATCTAGATTTCAATTTATTTTATGGGAATGTATTCATTATACAATTGTATATTGATAAATGTATGACTTTGTGAATTATATTTTTTATTTGTGGTAAGTGAATAGTTTTAGTTTGTGATAAACGATTTCAGCATGGAATTATTATTATTATTATTATTATTGTCATTGTTCTTAGAAGTATATGTATCCATCTTTATCTCTTTTTTTTTCTAAAATTAATCCATGCTAATTGTAGTTAATCATTTGTATTTTTTATTAGATTAGATTTTATTTCTGATGAATAGGGCATATCTACACCCCCTAATATTTTTCCTTAAGGTCTATATATCTTTCTATTAGGGTTTTCAGATCCATATTTTATGATTTATTTATCATTTTTTCATATATTATTAGGGTTATATTCATCTTTGTTGGTGTTTCATAGCTATCTCTTTTCTTTTAAGGTTTCAACCTCATTGTGTAATCTTGTTTAAATTTTCCATCATACCTACCCTTCAATTCATCTTTAGCTTCTTCTTTTTTGTGTATGCTCTATTATTGATTTTCTAATATTTGAAATTTAAGGGTAATTTACATTACCTTGTTTTGTATATGTCATAGCCATATAGCTTCGTTTATGCAAAAGATTCTTGAGATCTTGAGCTTCATTATAAAAAAGGATTTTTTTGTCTTAGTCCTCCTATGGATACCCAATTAGATAACAATTAAATATTTTATAAAGCTCATGTTGGGAAGAATATGCATGGTCACCAATATTTAAATCATGAGGGATGTTCATCTAATCATGATCTTACCCTTACTAGACAAATGATTGTTGATGAACCTGTGATCACCCTCCAAATCTGCACAAAGCTTAAACTCTATAGCATGGATTAGTTTATGCAAACTCACTAAATTCTCCTATGAAATAATACATCATGCCTTCATAAACAAGATAAAAACACAAACTAATTGAGAGTATAAAAGAAAGATACATATCTATCCCATGGTGCATTGGTGCTAATTTGATGTGAAAAGTAGCCATTTCCCAACCCTTGACAAGCTTGATGTTGCAAATGATGATGGAAAAAATTAGCTCTCTATGTGAAAAGAGTAACTTTCCATGAGGATTGTGTATCAAGTTGTGGAGGATTAAATCAATGGAGATATCTATTTATAGAATAGAATGATAGAAGAATTTCAAACATGGAGGATGTGGGACTAAAGATCCACCCATGAGAAGAGGCCACTTGTCAACTTGTGTTAGGTTGAGGAATGAGCACATTTTGGTCAATGCGCCAAAGAGGGGGAGATTCAAATTTGAATTTGAGAGTTAAATGCTAAGTGGGGGACATGTAAGAGAGAAGTTATTGCCATGTTGAAGTTGACAAGTCAACTTGCATTCATATTCAAACTTGGAGAATATTCCAAAAAAGATGTTTTGTTGTGGGGAATTTATAAATGAATTAAAATTCTTTATTGGTGCAAGTGGGAAAAGCTAGCGGATGTGATGGGTGGTTAGATTAGATTAATCAGGACTAGATTAACTTAGATAATGTTTAGGTTTTTTTGACCCATTTGACTTATATACTTTGATTTATTTAAATCAAAAGGGATGGAAGGTGATTTTAGACTTGATAAATAAATATTTGATTTATTTAATCAAAGAGGATGTTGTTAGAATTAAATTAAATAAAGTTAATTTATTCAATTTAAATGGATGACCTTAGGAGATTAATCAATTAAACTTGATTTATTTGATGAATGGATGAATATGACCTAATCAAATGCATTATGCCAATTTTGTGTGTGTACATTTTTTCCCTCTTTCAAGCAATGTACTTGCTGAGTTGGTTCAAAGAATAAACTTTCCGCAATCAAAATTTTTTAAAAAATGATTTTTTTAGATGCCCCAACTAAAAGAACTACTTTAGTGCATTGCCCCCTTGAGAGATCGAGTGAAAAGATTCAATTTGAGGGTCGATCTTGTGATAAAGAGGTTCAAAATGGATGGTTATGATGGTGATGATGATATCAAGATGCTCAGAATAATCAATCTATATCATCCTAAAGAAGTTAAATGATGATATGATGTGAGATGGATGAGATGGATGATGTGATATGCTATGATTATGCAAATGTATGATTTTATGAGATGCTTAGACTAAAAAATCTATATTATGATGATGAACATGCATGTGAGAAGATATGCAGAATACTGATGGTTTGTGGATGTAGGAAGGATGCACTGGTGATGATGATTAACTATTCATAATATGATGTTAGTGCAGAGAAGAATAAATGAGAAATTATATGATGACAAGAGGATCCAACAAGTCCATGATTTGATGAGAATTTATTAGAGATGATGATGATGATAGATGATGACTTGCTTATCAAGGATTGGGATTTTAAAAGGGCTACTTACCTTATGTTTGATAACAAACATAGATACAATGCATCAAGGTATAAATAACCAAGATGGCATTGCACCTAGTGCGATGGACTTTGATTTGAAAAACAGATAGGAGTATTCTTGTTCACACTTGACATACAGAAACCTTGCTAAAACATACCTAACAAAGAAAGTATTCACCAAGTTATATTACAAGAATGTCCAACAAGCACAACAGACAAAAGGATAATGATCGTTTCCTCATTCCTATCTCTCTAAATTTTTCATTCAGATATCATCGAGGGGTCCTAGGAATGAGTGCAATAAGATAAATCAATAGAAAAGATCAAGTACATAAACAAGACAATTTTTTTCATACCTCTAGCCAAAGGGATTTGTTTTGGTAAGAATCCAAGTGATGTCCAAAATGATGCCCATTGTCGGAATAGTATATCCTAGGACATGCATTGTATAGGATGATGATGGTTTGATAAGTTGATTGATAGGTTGTTGATATAAATTTGATTTACATGTCTGAAAATGATCAAGAGTTTGATTTTTGTGTTTAAAAGTTTATTGCATCGATTTTGATTTTACATTTGGAGTTTTCTTTTGTTAATTGCTATGATTGTTTCTATATATGTTTCCAAAGGATGAAGGTGATGATCAGTTTATTATGGATGATTGATTATTTCAACTGAAAGTGAGATGAGACAAATAGATTTTTTCAAATATTTTGATGTTTTTGACGTTTTTGGAATGTTTTGAGGTTGTTTTTAGTATTTTTTGAGATTTTTACAAATGATTTTTATTTTTGATTTTCAAATTTTTTTGTGTTTTCTAATATTTTATGAATGTTTTTTATATTTTCTATTTTTTGAATTTTTTTTGGATTTGATGTCTTTTGAATGTTTTTGGATTTTGATGTCTTGAGGGTTGATAAAAAATTATCCTTGCCTACGTTTAAGCTCAGAGATGACGTAGTTCAGATTCCAACGTTTTTGACATTTTTTTGACTTTTTGAGCGTTTTTGTATTTTGATATGATTTGGATTTTTTTGAATTTTCTTGGTTAATCTAATGTTTTTGGATTTTCTTGGTTTTTTTGATGTTTTTAGATTTTTCACACAATTTTGACGATTTGGATAAGGATGTGTCTAATGATATCAGTGATTTGTTTGGGATTTTTTTGAAAACCAAGCTAAGGTTGACTAATCAAAATGATGGATTGATGATGATGATAACATTATTGAGGATACACAACAATGCAAGGATTTGATTGATCAGGATTGATGAAGATAATATTGTTGAGGATGCACAACAATGCAAGGATTGATTGATCAGGATTGATAATGATAACATTGTCGAGGATACATGACAATGCAAGGATAGAGTTAAGCAACACAAGGATATCCCGAGATGATATTTTTTTGATTGGATTTGATTGATCATGATTGATGAAGCTTGATTTGGAACAAAAGTTGTTTTGGATGATTTGATGTGACATTGATGTCCAAATTAGATGCAACTGATAGTGATTATTTGGATTGATGTTCGAATGAAGATAACACTTGATAAGGAAAATCCGCTTGTCAAAATATGCCATGGGCTAGTGATTTAGATTTTGGACCACAAATGCTTGACCAATTTGATTTCACATTTTCCAATGTTTGGATCACCACATAAGTTGGAGGATATAGACCAAGATTTTTTCTCAGAGGATGCCAAGGATTATCTTACAATAAGATAAAGTGTTTAGAATTCTCATGTGGATAATGCTTCATAGCTCAGATAATGCTGCATAGGATAAGAGCAATGAAAATGGACCATGTCAAGATGTTTACTATAGGCAAGCATAAAGTGTGCACCAAAAATTTTCAATATCAAGATGATTTGGACTATGGATGCAGACATATGCACATGGATTGGATAAATGGCTCATGGATGATTGGATTTATTATGGATGAGATGGATGGATTGTTGGATTTATTATGGATAGGATAAGATGCTTTCATCTGAACTGGTGCACTTAGATGCTCGATTCCACACATGATGCCTATTTTCTATGTTTTCATCATGGTCTTTCCCAAAGCGACACCCATGCGGTTTTCACTAGAGGACAATTTTTTCTTTACTATTTTCACTCCTTTTTCTATTTTTTTGGGTTTTTTTATTTTTTATTTCTCTAAAAGATTTTAGGCTCATGTTTGAACACAAGGTGTTGCTAATGTAGATGCTTCTGTCTTAATGTGCCATTGATATCCTACTTGAAGAAGTTTCTTTGCTAAGATATGTGCACTTGAATGCAACTTTTGAGATTCTTGATCTACTTCGTTGATACCAGAGTTGAATTTGTCTTTATGCGCACAACACAATAGAATGCCTTCTGAATCCTTATGATAAAGGGTCATTCCAATACATGGTCAATTTGAGAATTAGATATCATGCATGGAGGCATGGATGGAGTGTGTTTAGGGATACAAATTGGATTGGTTGATAGCTTGGAATCTTTGACTCTCCAAACTTGGGAAGATGAGCAATGATGGGTGGAAATGAAAGTGTGCTTGGAATTAGAACCACTTGATACACTTTGTAAGTCACTTGAAAATCCTGATTTTGATTTTGTGGACATCTTTGATGGATACTTTTCACTTTTTTATTTTTCCCCATAGTTTCTTTAACTGATGGAGTTTGACATGGATAATCTTTCTTGGTATGTTTTGGTATCCATGTGTATTTTATTTTTCCATTATTCTTCTCTACTTATTCTACTTTGATAATGTTCATTGTGCTTTTATTCAAATATTTCTTTTGACATTGGTCCCAATTCATGGATGGGGTGGTGGGTGGATGAAGATTCATGACGTGGCTAGTTGTAGTATTGGCATTAGTTTTATCATAAGGATTCTTCATGCTTCCTATGTTGACATTTAATTTAGATGAAGTTTCCCCTAGTATGGTGGTAGTGGTACCTTCATGCTTTGATTTTGTCTATTTTGAGATATCTTTTTCAGTAAGCATGCTTTGATAAATGGCCACTATAGATGACATTGTTTCAATTTGATGCTCTGCTAATTCTAGAATGTCTTGTTCTGTCTGACTTGTTTCTTTGAGTGGATAACACTGGATGTCTTCATACATAATGTCCTCAATCTAAATTTAGGATATATATGATCCTAATGTTGACAAATCTATTTGATTGTAGGAATTGATAACCTACTCTTTTTGTGTAATAATGTGAGGAGTAGAGGGATTCTATTCTAAATGAAGATCATCTACATGTCCATCCATAGAAAGAATCTCATGGGTAGATGGAGGAGTATGTGCATCTTGTATAGATAGAAGAGTTTCCATTAGATCATATAGTTTATTGGAGATACAAATTCTTGATCCTAAATAAATTTGGAATCACCTTTGACATGCTTTGGATCAAGTTCTTGACATGGGTCAATTTCAAAAGATGGATTGCTTATAAGGGGTTCTTGGATGTCATCATTAGACATGGTAAGTGGTTCAATATCTTCAAGTGTTGAGTTTAGGGTTCCTTCAGTATCTGTAACCATGAGGCAACATATCTTGGAAAGGATAATTGCTAAACTTTGGTGAAAGAATTTGATCATGATTTGGAATAAATTATTGAGATATGTACTCTAACTCATTAGGTGATGTAGAGACATTTTCAACATGATCATTGGTTGATGATTCATACATTATGTAAATAGGATCAAATAATCCTAACAATCCTTGAAATAGATCACTAAAAAGTGGTTTTTGATGTATAGTGAGTTGATCATCGGATGGGGTAAAAACATCTTCAATGTGCTCATTAATGGAGAGACTTTGAACAATGTTTTCAACAATTGTGCCAAAGAGATTGTGAATATCTTCAACCATAGGGTCAAGTGATGTTGACATTTCTTGTATTGGATCATTGTCTAGTATTGTTGCTGGAAGTTGATCATGATTGAAAAGTGACTCTTGACCTATGTTGATTTGATCTTCGGATGATATAGAAACATATTCAATGTGCTCTTTGATGGATAGATCTTGATCATTGCTTTCAAAAATTGTGGTGGGGAGATTTTCAGTGCTATCACTAGTGGTTGAATGTTCATCATTATCCCAAATAGTTATCATTTTTTCCTATTTGTACTTGTGTTTGTTGGGTAGCTTGAGAGGCTTGTTGCACTTGTTGAGCTTGTGTTTCTTATTGTCTGGCTAGATATTGTTGGATGGAATTTTGGTAGGCCTAGTGATATTTTAGCGCAATGTTATATTGTCTTGCTATGTTTGTTTTTCGTGGTAGTGGTGGTGGATTTGGAATTGTGTTGGATGTAGTGATGGGTGGTTGAGATACTCTTAGAGTGATCATGGTAGTTAGGGGTTGAGATGTGATGGGTGTGATAGGGCTGGTTGGAATGATTGAAGTGATAGTAATAGTTGGAATAACTGAGGCGATAGGTCCATGGGAGAGCATATTTTGATTTGTTGGGATTGATGGTGTCATTTGATTAGATACCATCTATTGGTGCGATGTTGATGGTATTTTCAAAGGATTTGATGTGATGGCTTGATTGGTGTTAGGTGGATTGATTTGTATGGAGTGATTGGTGCTAGGTAAAGGAGGAATCCCTAAACCAAGGAATGATGTTGACATGGGTAATGGTGGTGGAGATGTCTCTTGGCACAATGACTTAACTATTTTGGTAACTATAGCAATTTGATCTTGATTTCGATCTTGACTCCCTTGATATAGTTAATTTAGTTTTTTTTAAAGAAAATTTGGGATACATACTTGTGGTTTTTGAATGGGATCATGGAAAAATTGATTTTGGACAATGTTCTAATTTGGGATGATGTTCAGATTTGGCATGATAGGTTGGAATTGACAATTGTTGATGTTGGGAATTACATTTCCTAGTTTTAGGAAACTTTGATTTTGCATGGTGTTACCTTGACTTGGATTAATACACAGAGTCATTAACATCTTTTTTGGACTTTGAAAAAACATTTGTATGATTCACAAACATATTTATCCCAAATTTTTCCAAGTTTGGACTCAAAATGTTCATATTTTGTAAAGTTGTACCTGGTACATTCACATTTGTCATGTTGGGATTTGATGGGATGATGTTGTTCATTTGAAGGCTCATGCATTGGGTTTTTGGTTGATAGAATTGTAGGTTTGGACTTGGATTTAAATCTACCATCGGGAAAAAATTTCAAAAGTTTTGACTCAGAATACTCACTTTTGTTGTACCATTGAGGTTTGTAGGAGATAATGATCCCATGTATAGATTGTATAAATGTGAGTTTTGATAATCAATTGGCATTGTAAGGCTTTCAAAGTTTTCTTGGTTTGGACCACTCATGATGTATGGATCAATTTTATATTCCATGCTTTTCTTGTGTTGAGGTCTAGTTTAGACCATAAATTAAAGATCAATTTTCAAGAATGTCTGAGGTGAACCTCTAATTCTTTGGGTTGATCCAAACTCTAGGTATAACAAAGAAAGTCTAATATTTTAAGGATAAAAAAGGATGGTAATGAAATATGAAATAAAAATGATTGGTGAATGATTGGAACTCTTAGGAAACCTTGAGGAGTATACTAAACTTTAGGACTTGGATTGATGTTTTGATTTTATTTGGATTGGTTTGACTTGATTTGGATAGTGAACTTGTAAACTCTGAGAGGTTGGATATTGTCCTAGAGTAAATTTATCCATAAGATGCTAATTTGACTAAATGTGTAAAGAAGGATTCATCTAGACACACCTAACCAAAGAACATGATTTTGATTTGATTTGATTTGATTTTGGATTTTGGATGGTGAACTCATAAACCACAAGATGTTGGATTTTATCAAGGGATAGAATTTTTCACAAAGACTGATAATTTAATTAGATATATGGAGAAGGATTCATCTACACACATCTAATCAAACGAAATGATTTTGATTTGGTTCAAATGATTTTCTCAAAGCTTAGGATGAGGGATTTTTTCAATATTTCCAAGAATTGTTTGTGAGATGATTTTGATTTTGATGTTTGGGGGATGGATGAAAGTTTTGATTTTGATCCTAAGAGACTTAGAGAGACTTTGTTTACTAGACCAAGATATTGAAGAACATGCTTTTCTCTAAGAGTAGTTCAAACCAAAATACCAATGTCTACTCGAAAGACAATAAAAAGATAAACAAGCACATGTGTGGGGTCCAATTTGTTATCTTTACTTTAATGAATTATTTTTACCAAAAAAAAATGCTTGATTATGTTTCAAACTAAATGTCCAATGTCACAACTTCTTTTCATCCGACAAAGTGCTATGTGGAAGTTCCAAGAAATTAGGATAAGGGTTTCCTAATGTTGACCTTTGTAAGAGAAAATTAAGATGTAAACCCAATTACTTAGAAACCTCTAGAAATGTAATCCCTAGGGTAAGCAATAGCTCTTGGGTTTTTTCAAAGGTATTTTCTCTTTATAAGGGGTTTGAAATTTTAATTCTCACATTAAATGATAGTTTCCCAATGTTTTCAAATTAAGCAAGTGTTTTAACTCACAAGAAATATAACATCCTAGCTCAATTGGTACGTTTTTCTTGGTGGGATTGCCTCATGCCCTTCATAGTAGAAGAGATGATTTTACACGCAACCAAGGAAAAAATATAAAGGTTTGTAAAGAATGAAGTCTTAACCTCTATATTTTAACTGAGATCGATCATGGCAAGTAACTTCTTGGAATCTAAGATCCAATGCACCACTTTGATAAAATCATTGGATGGATTGGCTAGTTTCTACAAACAAGGGTTTTAGTTCAGACTTTCCGTTCACAAAAAATGACCCATCGACGAGAGCCCCTTTTCAAATCCATCTCGTCGAAGCCAACTGCGTGATACTAGTGTTTACTCCAATACCCACATTTATATCCTTGTTGGAAATACTCTTGGGTTTAGAGTGTTATCGGTTGAGTCGTTCCCTTGGGTGAGTAATTTTTCCCCAAGGCAGGCCCTCTAAGATAAACAAAAGCAAATAAACATATTAATAGCTCGATCAACCTTTGTTTAGAAACAAAGGGAGAACACATGCAATAATTTTATTCACTCGTACAATGTTTTGTCCAATTTTAAACCCAAAAATGAAGTGTGGAGGTGATCATTTTATCTCTACCTAAGATTATCAATAAGGCCTTTTGATTCTTAAGATCATTATGAATTGCGAGAGAAGTGCATACGTCATTTTCAATAATGTTAGTTTAAGTAAGCAATCCTGAAAACAAAGTTGCACATGTTCATTTTAAGCCTAAAGAAATGATTTTGATTCTTTTTAATGCACCAAGATGAAGTGTGAATTTTATTTGCTCAATTTTAGCCCAAAAGTAAAGTTTAGTCAATTTCTAAGGTTCAATTTTAGCACAACTTTGAAAAAGAATCAAACAATGATTTTTTTTTAACCCAAATTCAAGTGAGCTGGTGCAAAACAAAAAACAATAGCAGAAAATAGAGACTCTAATTGATTACAAGAAGCATTAAAAAATGCTCTTTTACGTTCAAGTTCTTATGCCCTCTTTCTTCAACTCAATTATGTTTTTTTTTTACTTAATTCCACTGCCACTCATTCTTTATGCCAACCTTTCACTAAGTCAAACAAGTCTCTTAGAGGCCTCTTTTCTTGCACAAGTAAAAAGAGAAATAAAGAAATCTTCATTTAAGATGTTTAAACACTTGAGAAAGTCAATACAATTTTGTACCAGATATTGAGTTGTTAGAAGGACTAAGAAATATTTAATAGCTTAAAATAAATTAATACTCTTATTGATATCAGCCATGCAACAAAGATTTTTCACGTTTTTAGAAAAAAATGATTGATTTGCAAAAGTGCACTATTCACGCCCTACATAATGAATTATTTCCTTCTCACTTCTCCAATTTTATTTTGACAAGTTGCAACACCACTGTCAAACACAAAGTGTATAATGTATAGATCATTGTTCAGATGCCATAATACCTCTGTCAAGTCAAAAGTAATAACACAACATAAATGCACAATGCATAGTGGAGTTAGATGTAAAGGAGCAAAGTTAAATTGTGTTCCACCTTTAATTTCTTTCAAATCACACCAGTAAGTGGCAATTAATAATGCATAAAAGAAATAAAATCTATTATGGGGATGGTCGCCACAACCTTTCACGTGGTCTGCTCCCTACAAAGGAAGAAACAATAAGTATTAGCTTTTCAACAATCAATTACAAATGAGTTCCACACACAATTTTTCCTTTTATCAAACATTGGTATTTAGTGGTAGACAAAGAAAAAAATAATTATGACCATACAATACAAATTGATGTGATTGAAAGTAAGTTATCACATCAACAACAATAATGGTTGATCCCTTTATTTTAGTGACTTTCAAGCTAATGCGATGGGTAGGTGTAAATCTTGAAAAAAAAAAAAAAATTCTAGGACATGCATTTTGTATGTGTAAAGCTGAATTCTACAACTATTCATAGCCTTTTGAGGCTCTTTTAAAGATTTTCTTACTTTATGCCATTGCACAGGTGTAAAGATAATTTCTTTAGCCTTTTTTGTATCCTTTTTTCCTATGCAAAAAAAATGGGAGTTTTGGAACAAGGTACAAATGTCTAGCAAAGTATAATAGATTGGGGGAGTCTAATAGAGGTGTTATTTACAACTACCTTGATAGATATTGTATGCAAAAATTGGATGCATCGACAATGCCTTAAAGAATGTGGTCACATGAAATGCAATGATTTTAGTTTGGGCATGAAATGTGGATTCATTAGAAGTTTTGAGGCAAATGAAAATTAGCATAAGTAAGGCAAAATCCCACAATATTAAGCAAATTTCAAACATAGTTATGTGCAACTAAGCATAGTACGAGTATATTCTATAACCTTTGACCATTTTCTAGTGTGAATCACATAAAGCTAAATGCCACTAGTAAGTGTCAAGCCAAATTCCTCTTTACACCAATAGTACTACCTACAAGTTCGAATATGGGTCTCATTTCCATGTACCCCATGGCTTTATATCTCCTCTTTTCCCAACTCCTTCTGTGATTTTGTGCACAAACTTGGTTTTTTTGCTTTGTTCAAGCAATTCCACGCTTTATTAACTCTAACTTTCCAATGCTATTAAATTCAAAAAAGGAAATACAATCATGTATTAAAGTCAGAAAAGGAATGATACAATAGAGATTATTTTAAATAACTAAAAGAATAAAGTGACAACTTATTTCCCTAAGATTTGAGTGACCATCCAGCGACTATTGGTTTGTATGGAAATGATTGTGCACCCTCAATGATGCCCAGCCTGGAGAAGTCAAGTGCCTTGAAGGATAGCTAACAAATATTGCATTCGATGGTGAGTATGGAAGCTAAACCTCACCCAGATGCCTTGGCCTCCTCTGGTGATCCAAGTACCCTAATCTGATAGATACGTGCCTCTTTGACTGCAAGCAATTACACAACAATAACTATAAATGTTATTAGATGCATATGATAGGTATACAACCCAATGTTCAGCCTTTTCCAGCATTGACTTACATATAAAAATAAAACATAGCTCCTTTGAATCTGCTTTCTGGCAAGATGCTTCAATCAGACGTTATCTTATATAATGCATTGATTGTGGGTTTTTTGCACAGATGAATTTATTGAAAAAGAAGTGTAGGAAACTCTAAATAAAAATACTATTGGTAGGTGAACAAAGGAGACAACGAATAAATGTTAAAAAATATTTCCAGAAAATGCATTTTTCATGTGTAAATCCACACCCCAATGCTATCCAAAAAGAGTTTTTAATGAAATACAACTGGTAGCTATGAAACCAATGACCACACGTGATTTAAGAATATTTCAAGAACAAATAGAATGTCACACCATAAATGCCATAGAACAAAATTTCCCCAGCAAATGTAATTAGAAACTCCAAATCGACACCATACACCATTTGACCAACATCTAATCTTATAAATGCATTTTCAGGAAAATAAATACCATTATAGGTGCAAATAATGGCTGCAAGAAAAGTAAACTCCAATGAATTGTAATAATATGAGATTCATAAAGAAAAAAAAACTTCTTCAAGTTGGTGCATAGCTGTGTTTTCAAATGAAAATACAGAGTACCTTTAAAAAAAATATGGAAACATATAGATTGAAGATAAAAGAAAGAAAAAATGCAGAAAACACAGATCCAATAAATAGTATTTTTGTTTCCCTTAATGTTTATATATATATATATATATATATATATATATATATATATATATATATATATATATGCATGTTTAACTATATACAGAGGTTTATCCCTCCTTCTAGCACCATATGTGAGCACCATGCAAATCTGCACAAAGCTTAAACTCCATAGCATGGATTAGTTTATGCAAACTCACTAAATGCTCCTATGAAATAATGCATCATGCCTTCATAAACAAGATAACAACACAAACAAATTGAGAGCATAAAAGAAAGATACATATCTATCCCATAGTGGATTGGTGCTACTTTGATGTGAAAAGTAGCCCTTTCCCAACCCTTGACAAGCTTGATGTTGCAAATGATGATGGGAAAAAATAACTCTCTATGTGAAAAGAGTAACTTTGCATGAGAATTGTGTATCAAGTTGTGGAGGATTAAAGCAATGGAGATGATATCTATTTATAGAATAGAATGATAGAAGAAATCCAAACATGGAGGATGTGGGACTAAATATCCACCAATGGGAAGAGGCCACTTGTCAACTTGTGATAGGTTGAGGAATGAGCATATTTTTGGTCAATGTGCCAAAAAGAGGGAGATTTAAATTTTAATTTGAGAGTTAAATTCTAAGTGGGGGATATGTAAGAGAGAAGTTATTGCCATGTTGGAAGGGACAAGTCAACTTGCCTTCATATTCAAACTTGGAGAATATTCCCAAAAAGATGCTATGTTGAGGGAAAATGAGGAATTTATAAATGAATTAAAAATGCTTTATTGGTGCAAGTGGGAAAAGCAAGAGGATGTGATGGGCGGTTATATTAGATTAATCAAGATTAGAATAACTTAGATGATGTTTAGGTGTTTTTGACACATTTGACTTAAATGCTTTGATTTATTTAAATCAAAAGGGATGGAAGGTAATTTTACACTTGATTAAATGAATATTTGATTTATTTAATCAAAGAGGATGTTCTTAGGATTAAATTAAATAAAGTTAATTTATTCAATTTAAATTGATGGCCTTAGGAGATTAATCAATTAAACTTGATTTATTTGATGAATGGATGAATATTACCTAATCAAATGCATTATTCCAATTTTGTGTGTCTACAAAACCAACTCAAGTTAAATATCCTCATCAACTAGCAAGTATTTTACATAAGGAATGGATTGGTGATCCTTCTTGCATAGACTTCCTTAATGGAATATGATATTTAATGGTATATTTCAATGGTGTGTCCTTTGAACCCTCTTCTTATTTTTATTGTAACCTCAAACCTAAAACTTCCATGGCTATTACTACTCATATTCTTTCCCTTAATGCTACTCATAGAATTATTTCCCCACCATAGAAACAAACATTCATTTTCACTCTTTGTTGATATTTTTGTTACTATTGTATATGTCTTATCATACATGTATTTGATATGACATTATTTGTGCTTCTTCTAATTTACACATCATTACTCTACCTACCTCATCTATTATACCTTGTACTTCTATCCCTCATGCCATTTCTACTTCTATGGCCACCAGTCATTATCCCCATTCCTTAATTTATACTATACCTCCCTCATAATGTATTTATATTCCATCCTATTATGTGTTCCCTCCTATGATAGCTTTTACCCTGTACCTTTCTTCACACATCATCATTATATGTCCTCTATTATCTCACACATTCCTTATTGGAGCCTTCTTTCAATAATCCTTATTTTAACCCACAATTTATTATTTTATTTGAGAGAGTCTAAGTGGGTATTCTATTTGTCAAAATTGCTAAATTTTTATTCTTTCTCATCCCCCATGTGCCTATCAATGTGTTAGATGTTGCAAAACCTCAAAATGTGTAAATATGGAGAGTTTCGTTGTTCAAATTTCTAGGTATTGTTCTTATGTCAAACTTTCAAGGTTTCAATCCTTGTTATTCCTTTCTACTTAATGAACCATTTTTAGCACTTTGATTACAAGGTGTTTCAGCAAATGGATGCACATATTTAGGAAAAAAATTATCCTCTATATTGTTGTTCTCATTATATAAATAATCCATTTTGGTAATTGATTATTCCCGAGGAACAGAAGTTTCAAGAACACAAGTCTCCTCATCTTTTACAACATCTAAAGAAAAGAAGAATGCACCTTATCAAGAGAAATTTTCATGTCACCATAGAATATTTTCAATAATTGAATTTTTAGAGAATCATCAAGAATCTAATTTTCTTGAGAAATAGGTACAAGAGAAGGATCATTTTCCTCATTACTGTTGTCGATTACTAGTTTAGGAAAATGATATTCCTCAATATATTCTTCTTTAACTTGTATGTACGACTTCTTTCTAGTAAGGATTCATGGTCACGAGCAAGAAAATAGGTTTCTTTTCCATGTTTTTCTTTAATATTTTTCAAATTTTGCAGCAAAGAGGGATGAATCTTTTTGGAAGTAGACTGCATGCCACCATAGAAGCTCTTCAAGAAGTCAACATGCTTGGGCTCTTCAAGAACTTGTCTTTTTTTATAGTACATATACAAAGAATAATCTTCATCATCATTGTCACTATCACTTTCTAGTTCAAGAAACTGAGTCACAAATTTGAATTATGTTATACCAAACAATTATTCTAGATTCCTCTTTCAAACAGAGTCATTGAGACCTTAATTCTAGGGAAGGAACCTTTAGATTCCTGAGGAATAAAATGCACCAACACTTTGCTCCCTATTAGAGTCACCAAAAATATATTGGTAAGTGGATTTTCAGTGTATAATTAATGCTTGCATATCCATAGGCTAACTTAAGCCTACTTAGGAATTTATAGTGCAGGCTAATATTTTCCTCATGAGCTGGACTGGAGAGGTGTCTATACACCTCTACACCTCATGGTGGGATATTTCACCTATGCTAGGATATTTATCCTATATATGTTGACCTCTGACTATCTAAATAACAAATCAACCTTATGCGGTTTATGTGTTCATTGTACTTGTCAATTATCTATGTGATAAATGGGTTCTCACATGGTATTAGAGCCATTGGAGATAATTTTAGGTTGCAGGAAAATTCTTCGACCCAATGATTAAAATCTATGTTTGGGTGTTCAAAATCGCTTGTTTGTTTATCAAGCCATGATTGACCCATGCAAAGGCATGCGAATTTGATCCTCTGTTGAGATGGAATATTGTTTGTAAGTTGAATCTCATGAAAGTTGGGTGTTCTTGGAGGAAACACATCATTTTTAATCAAAGGGAACTTTTTTGTGGTGGACACCTCTATTTTGGGGCCAATCCTGACGACACACCCACAAGTTTAGTGACATTGTACCTCTTTCTACTCAGGTCAATGCATTTAGATGTAAATCCTTTGCATCCTCTACCTTTTCTATGCTTCTCCCCTCTGTTTCAGGGACATACTACTCATCAGGGTCTTTTGTGGTAGAAACCATTTCCCTTGGTCATATGGGGTTTTTTGGCCCCTAGTTTATTCCAGCCCATGAGGGCTTAAATTTTTCTTTATCCCTCTCTCTAAACCTTTTTTAAATTTTTTTTTTTCCTATCCTTTGTAAATGCAAACTTAGTTAGTGTTAAATTGCAAGAATTGAAAACATAATAGTGCTTTTTAAAGTACTTTTTTTTCAAAATTTTACAATTTTTGGGTGATGTTGCACTAAATATAAAGTGCCATCTTTCACCTTCTTTTTGTAAGCAATACATGCACTAAAATAAAGTGCTAAATAAGGGGGAAAATCAAAAGTATTAAAAAGGGGATTATATTAGAGAGAGTTGTGATTAGAATACTCCAAATTTCTTTTCTCAAGTTCCTAAGAATGTTGTTAACCTAATCAAGCATGGAGCCCAATCAAGTGATTAAATCTCTTACACCTTTTAACTACCATGAGTTGAAGTTGCATGCACAACTTACACTCAAGAACAAAGGTATGCATAGAGTTACAATGGGTATTAAAAAGGAACCAAATGTTGCCAAGGACAAGCAAAATTGGTTCAATATGTGTGACCAAGCCTTTGGATTCTTGTGTTTATGTCTTTGAAAAGAAATTATATTTCATGTGGAGGCATTGAAAACCCCACATGAAGTATGGTCAACTCTTGAAAATTTATTTGGGAAAGATGATGATATTAAATGCCATGAGCTAAAAAATGAATTAATCAACTTAAGTCCAAGTAATTACCCAAAATTACAAGAATATTTCACCAAATTTAAGTCACTTCGCCAACAGGTTAAGGTATGTGGAATTGAGAAGAAAGATAATAAACTCATCTAATCAACTCTTTCCAAGTTGGGATCTTCTTATTCTATTTTTTGTGTCAACAGTCTATTCTACAAAAAGGGATTTGGGTTATAATTGTTCTATGCCAATTATAGATGACTTTATTGTTGATTTGGTCAGAGAACAAGATAAACTCATCTAGATGGGGGCCATAGTATCCTACAAACCACATGCTTTAGTAGTAGAAAGTGTAAAATTTGAAGGATTGACAAATAAAAATGAAGAAAGAAAAGATAAGGAAATACAAAGGGGAAAAGAAAAAAAGGAGGAAAATACTAAGAAATATGTCAAGTGTTCCTTTTGTAAGAAATTGGGGCATAATGAACTTGACTATATGAGGAAACAAATAAAAGATCTTACTCAAATCATTGAGGATAGTAAGATTGTAAATTATGGATCTTCATCATCTATAGACATTAAAAAGGAAAAAGAGAAGTCAAAAGGACATGTTCTTTTAGTGATTGCAAGAACTACTATATTACTTCTCTTGGTTTGTAAAATTTGTATTATTACTCTCTTTTTGGAGGATAGTTTTTTTCCCATGGGGTTTTCTATCTTTCTCCACTTTATTTGAGATTTTGAATTGTAAATGAGTATCTTACCAAGCCTTGTTTTTGGGACTCAAATTTCCATTGTTTTTTGTACCCACCTAAATTGTGCTTAAGAGGGGGTGTTAGTGTATAACTAATACTTGCATATCCATACACTAACCTAAGCCTACTTAGGCATTTATTGTGCAGGATAATATTTTCCTCATGAGCTAGACTAGAAAGGTGTTTATAGACCTCTACACCTCATGCTAGGATATTTCACCTATGTTGGGATATTTATCCTATATATGTTGACCTCTAACTATCTAAATACTAGATCAACCTTATGTAGTTTATGTGATCATTGTGCCCATCAATTATCTCTATGATCTGGGAGTTCTCACATGGATTAACACTTGAAATGATACCTTAACTCACCTAATGGAAAGTGGAAAATATGCTCCAACATTTGGAGAGATCATTATAAATAATGATCTTCATCTACATTTGAGAGGGGAAACTCCCTCACATGATGGAGGTTTTTCATAGTTTTTGTGTACTTTTAATCCCAAAGTACATAAAGGAGAAAAGAAAGAAAAATAAAGAAAGCTAAATAACAAAGACCATACTGGTAGACATATGAATACCAAATAGGACTTCATGCGTGACAACCATTACAAGCGGGTTTCACCATAATGTATCTTTCAATATACAATGATAATGAAAGAAGGATTATAAGTCTTGACATACAAAGAGGTGAGTAACTCCAATGCATTCAAACTTAGATACCAAAGCCTACTTGTGTTTCATTACATCAGGGTATGTGCAGGATCATCGTGCAAAAAATAGGCCCTTAAGTGGCAAAAAATTCAGAAAAATCAGTGTTAGGCAACTTGACGTAAATATTTGAATAAGTTATCTATATTATTTCAAAAATATGTAAGAATAGAATTTGTATAAAATTGAATGTAGTTTCTAAATACCAGGTTTTATTTAAAAAAAAATAAATAAAATCTATTTGTGAAAATTTGAAAATTCAATGCAGAGTACTTAAATTTTAGGAAAAAATAAGAAGTAGGTGTCTCCGGTTTTAACCAATCTCTAACCATAATAAAATGATAATATTTTTGTAAGATTTTATATATAAGTAGAGGACTCATGTTCGATGTGGATGCATATTTTTGTAATTTTTTTCCTAGTAAATAATTAATTATGAATTTTTATTACAACTTTTAGAAAATATAAAATTCCAAGCTTGACCAATCTTAACTTGGTCAAAACTTCATGAAGCTCATTTTTATTTTCATCCTATAGTATGTGAAGCATAGAATGTGATGCATGCTTTGGATTCAAAAAATATGATACCGCTTGAAAGTTGTGATGTTTTTCAATTAGCCTATCGATCGACTCTTTAGTCATAATTCTAATGGAAAATGAATAATAATTATTTATTAAATTCAAATTAAATCATTATTTATATTTTTGGAAAGCTGAGAATCTCCTCTAAAAACCCTTTTCGTTTCATTAATTTTGGATGAAAAAAAAGTCGTCAGCCACATACCCTACAAATACCCATAATATTGCCACTTTTTGGCGCACCATGATCCTGCACATACCCATCAATTGCATAGATTAATAAGTGTTAGTGTATTCTACTCTAGTCAGACTAACTTAAGCCTGTCTAGGTGTTGAAGTGTCTCTTTGTATTCTACTCTAGTTAGACTAACTTAATCCTATCTAGGTGTTGAAGTGTCTCTTTGTATTCTACTCTAGTTAGGCTAACTTAAGCCTAGTTAGGTGTTGGAGTTGACCCTTGACTCATTTCCCATGAGGTTTCAAGGATGTTGAGGTATCTTGAGAGGTGTCTAATCCCTCTTGACACCTCTCCCTTGCATTAAGGATAGGAACTCGCCACCACTGCAAGATGAGGATTCCTCTCCTCAATCCATGGCATGAAATTTCCTAATCTTCTGGCATGTATTTGCTCATCCTCATTCTTTATAATGAGGGTTTGAGCTCATTGTCAATACTAAGAAAATACAATATTAAATGGTTCATGTGCTTGTTTTCTATCTCCTAGATATTTCTAGTTTCTAATATGGTATCAGAGCAAGAAGGAGATAGTTTCAAGCCATAGCTGAATAAATTTGTTGTGTTTGTTCATTTCATCCAGTCGTGAAGCTTAGCATCATCACCACATGGAAGATTCATCTTAGTGCATATATCTTATTTGAAATTACCATCAAATTGATATTTCAAATCTACACCATCATGTGGTTTGTGGTGCTTGAGCTTGGGCATCAAGATCTATTGCACGATCCTCAATCAAAGCTTAGACATGCATTGTCTTGTCCATTGAAGCCAATCAACACCCACGCCATAGAATTTGTGGGTAAGTTTCTATTAGCTGACTATGATTTTCATCCTAGAGGTTGCAATTTTGAAGGAATGGTAGAAGGGTGCCATATACAAGCATAATCTATGAAAATCAACACCTAGCTTCATTGGTGATTTATGTGCTTGAAATCCCATTGGAAATCATGGGTATTTGCTCCTTCAACAATTTCTATTGTGGAAATCATGTGTTTAGGCCATGGCAATTGACATGGAAGTCAATCTTGGTTGAGGTTGAAGATTGCATCATCACAAACTCCCACATTAACCTTCATGCTTGGCTCATAGGTAGGAATTATTTATGCTTGAGTTCAAGTGTTGTCATCAGTTTCTACAAAGAATGAGTTGAATCCTACTTTGACAAAGATTCACCACTTATCCAATTGGTTTATTCCTCCATTTTTTCTTGACTTACTCTTACTACATCATGATAAAGGTGTTTCTTATCCACACTTCACCCCAATACCAACAAGTGGTTGGAAGGGCATATTCACCTCTCTGATAGGATTTTTTTTTCATTTCAAATGTAGTTAATTAAATTAGGTCATTTTTGCAAGAAATTAACTATCTAATAACTTTTGCTCGGTAGCTTGAAATTAAGTACCTTTTTTGTAAAAGTGAATGTTTTTTTTTTACATCAAGGGGGCTAAAAATTTATTAAAACAAGGAAACATTACAAAGAAAGGGAATTAAATGGCCCTATCAAATTCAACCAAGTGATCCAATTGATGAGACAAATTCAAAGGTACTTGACCTCAATCCACTAAATTCTAATCATAAATATGATCAGAATCCCATTTAGCCAAGCAATCAACAACACCATTCCATTCTAAAGGAATATGAGTGAAAATAATATACTCCAGAGAAGCACAGAGAGTGAGAATTTGTTCAACAATCAAAGTCAGCTGCCAACTCACATCATCCAAATACTGCCTTTCAGTAAGTTTACCACAACCTAGGAGTCAGACTCACATATAATCCTTCACCATTCTAATTGACTACCTCGCTCCACAACCAATAAAATGGCCTGAGCCTCCATAAGATTATTCGTATGAAGACCCTTATACATAGAGAATATAAACTGAACATCTTTAGAGCTATCCTGACCCACACCCCTAATGCCAGCATGACCCAAATTTCCATGGCAAGAGCCATCCGAGTTGATTTTTAGGACTCCAAGAGAAGGAGGGGTCCATCTTCCCTCCCTATTCACCTTCGGGGTAGGATTTCTACATCTATTGTGCATGAGCTACCATTGCAAAGAAGGAAGATGAAGACAATTACAACAAACAACATCATGAGGGTCCACTAGTATAGTCATATCACACTTAGCCACAATAGTTTCCCCTAAAGAGTGTAGAATTTCCCACCATAGGTGAGGGGCCATCAACAACGAATCCTTAAAAACCTACCTATTCCTCTCCAACCATAGGTTCCAGATAATAAAGGAAGGCCCAAGAGCCTAAGAAGCCTAAAGAAATGGGGTAGAAATAGGGGTCCTTCCCCACCA
The DNA here is from genome assembly GCA_007258455.2 of Sequoia sempervirens. NCBI lineage: Eukaryota > Viridiplantae > Streptophyta > Pinopsida > Cupressales > Cupressaceae > Sequoia > Sequoia sempervirens. The sequence goes on from VDFB02000003.1 coordinate 350,464,436, forward strand.
TTCCCAAAACTCCACGAAAGAGGAAGCATGCCAACAGGCCATATTCCACACCCCCCACCAGAAATTCCAAATCTCCCTAGCATAGGAACATTGGAAGAAGAGATGGGAGACACTCTCTTCACAACCATGACACAAAACACACATGGAGGGGCCTTGGAACCCACACTTACATAAATTATCCCAAGTAAGACACTAGTTTTGAGCCACTAACCACATAAAGAAGTTGCACTTGGACCATGATAACTTGTGCCAAACTTGCTTCCACCAAGGGACCTTAATGTCCCCAAACAACTACCTACCTAATTGATTATAACCATCTACCATAGAGTACTTTCCAGACAAATCTGAACCATCCCAAGCTAAGACATTAGGTCCCCTCAAAGAATTACAAGCACAAGAAGCCAAAAACTGGGAAAGCTCTTGCCTATCCCCCTCAGACCCTCTAGGTGGGCACTCAAAAGGATTCTTTCAATGAAAACTTACAACCAAACCACCATGTTGCACCACCTTATAATGCTCCATAGTATCCTAGACACCCGCAATAAAAACATCACAAAGGGACTGGAAGTGAGGAATAGAAAACAGAATAGGAGGGTGACCATCCCAAGAATCT